>CM056945.1:25444535-25941327 GCA_029856935.1 Cyclocarya paliurus | reverse complement strand
GCAAGAAGGCTTGACACTCGGTCTCCATCACTACCAAGGCGAGCTCGTGGACTTAGTGTTTAGGGACAAGACCGGGGTTCTCTAACAGGGTCCTTGTGGTGGTGCGGTCACCGAGAGAGGGAGAGAGAGCTGGCGCAGAGCTTACCGAGAGGGAGGAGGAGCATGTGGGTGGGCTGGGTGGCTGACGGTCGTGTGTTTCATCGGGAGGGATGGGGGTTGCGACGGGGTTGGAATGGTCGGCTCTTTCTGTGGTGGCCAGGAGGTGGTTTGACGTCCCTTGAGGTGGGCTACCGTGGAAAGAAGCAAGAGGCTTCGGGCTTCATGTTCGTGGCTCCTACGGCGTTCCTTGGTGGCCGAGGGTGGTCCAATGTCTTCTAAGGTGCCTAATGGTGCGTCGGTGGTTTTCTGTGGTGGCCGAGAGGTGGTCCGATGTTCCCTAAGGTGGTTGACAGTGGGTTAGGCAAAACACACGGTGCCTCTTTGGTTGTTGACAGTGGAGAGACGCGGCTGGCCTGCTAATTCTGTGGCCGTGGATAGGTGGCCTGCTGCTGGTTGGCTGCTGGGTGCTTGGGAGTGGAGGCTCCAGTGGCTGCTGGAGAACAAGGCTCACAGTTGGCAGCTTGCTGGGGATTTGATACGAGGGCTTAAAGGTTACCTTGTTTATATCAAACGCTTTGTCAATTTAAAAAGGGAAAAGGAACGTTTGTTGATAGGATTTTAGAGTTGGTTTCGATGAGAGAAAATAAGGTTTAAATTCAAACAAAACTAGTGGCTGATCATAATAAAATACTAAAAATAAAATGATAATAATCTTATTAAAATGAACAAATTTAAAATCTGATAATAATAATAATAATAATAATAATAAATAATAATAATATAATATAGAATATTTATAATTATAAGAAAAATGCATAAAACTTATCTTATAGCTTAATCTTTATAATAATAAAAGTTATCTCTTATTGTTACTAGAAAATAAATTTATATCAAAATACAGCTATATAACTCCCAAAGTATGGAGCTTTATGTCTATGAAGATATATCATCGACTACCGCACTATATTACTATTAAATGACAATTAGGATTATAAATCTAATGAATAAGTTTGTTTTGAATTTGAATAGGGTTCTTCTGGCTCATCTTTTTATTATCCCATGGTATGGTGTAAGATGACAGGATAATTATTCGTTACTTTTTTATTTATCCGTTAATTAATTTATGCCAAATTAAGGGATGATGAAGAATGATTGTTAAAAAGATGATCAATATCATTTTTCTTGTGTTATATAATATATATATATATATATATATATATATATATAGTATATATATTCACTAAGAAAATAAAAAAAATTAATATTTCAAAATAAAATATGAGAAGTGAAAGTATAAAATAAAAATAATATAGTAGATTAAACTACTAATTTTTGTAAGCTTTTTAAATTTCCTTAAGCCTGCTTTTTTGCCTTACTAACTAGCTAATAATACGCAAGCCCTCCTCATATTTCAAAATTATATCTCGAGTTTTATTCGAACTTTTAAAGTGAAGGTTATTAAATAAAAATAATATATTTGATCAAATTACTAATTTTTAAGTATAAAAGGTGTTTTTAACATCATAAAAGTTCTTTTAAAAAGTTGTATATTTGGTAAATTTATAAAAGTGATTTAAGCCTAAAAGTCCACTATTTTAAAAGCCAAATAGAAATTTTGTTGAAAAACTTATGCAGATAATGCTACATTTTTAAAAAGTTATCAAACTAATTTTAAAAGAGCTTTAAGTGCTTTAAGTTATTAACACAGTAAATAACTTCAAATAGTAAAATATTTTTGTAAAACTCTATAATTATAAGCTCTACTATAAAAAAATATTTACTCTCTACCGTGATCTCAAATAGACATTTAAGTATTGTTTAGGAATTGAGTTGAAATGAATGAGTTGAGAGGAAAGTTGAATAGAATATAATTAGAATATTATTTTTATATATTATTATATGTTTTAAGAATTAAAAGTTTGAATTATTTATTATATTTTATGTAAAAATTTAAAAAAATTTAATAATAAGATAAGATAATATAAAATATTTTCATTGTCCAAACGGACATTAGCCTTGTTAATATAAGGTGATTTATCAGAGAAAAAGACAATTCCAACTTCTTGATATACAAAGCCCAAGATTAGGTGGTTTATATTCAGAAAAAGGCTTCAAAGGCCCGAAAACTTATGCTCAAGGTAAAAATGCTCAACAAATGGACATGGGCATTAAATGAAGCCTAAAAGAAGATTAAAAAAAAAACACTTAAAGCCAGCCCAAAAGTATTGAAAAAGTGTCAAAACCAGAAAAAACGTTATGGCCCATAGCGACAAATTTAATACGCAGTAAAATCGAAGTAGAGTTCCTCTCAGAATCAAAATACGTAATAGCTCATGCACTGTCACTGTCATTGCAGAAACTTCACAAGGAGTTGGTGCCTATGTCAAGTTCAGTCCATGAGACCCACTGTAGTTGGAAACCCTCTCCCTGGTTTCCTTAAACTGAATGTCAATGGTGCCATATTTTTCAACCAACACAAAGCATGGTGGGGGTGCTACTCAGAGATGACAAAAGCAAGGTTGTTATGGCAATAAGTAAAGCTGAGAATGAAGTTTCGATCCTGAAACAATTGAACTCTTAGCCATGTTTAGAGGCCTTCAATTTTGCATGCATAGTGGTATCTTCTCAGCTTATTCTTGAAAGTGATTGTTTGGTGACAATTAAAGAGCTACAAGAAGCTGCTGCATGATCTTTTTCAATTCTAAGGAATCTGGTTCAGGAAACACAAAGGCTAATTAAGCTGTTTAGTGTGTACAAAATTCAACATGTTCACAATTTAGGTAATGAGGCAACCCATAGACTTGCCCATTATGCTTAGAATGTGGAAGATATTGTAATGTGGGGGGGCAGCCAATGCCAATTTCCTAGGCTATCTGGGTTGATAAGAACTCTTTGTAATCCCTCTGTTATTAATGAAGTTGTTTTCAAATAAAATAATAATAATATAGTCCAAGGTGCACCAATTTATCATCAAAGCTTTTATCCAATTAATGAAATCGAAGTCCATATAATTTACAACTTAGAATATAACCTAATAGTTATCGCATACTCCAAGTAAACTCATCCGATTCACGAAAAAAAAAAAAAGGAAATCATATGCAAATAGTAAGTCAAGAAATAAAATATCTTAATTCAAAAAATGTTATTACTATTTATAAACAATTTAACTACTATTCACATATGTAACTAAGAGTTAGGTAGAGATGATCCTATATTTTCCTCTCGAGGGCTCCCCTGAGTAGAGGTGAGTAGAGGTTCCCCTACCTGCTACAGGCAGGTCTGAGTGTTCCTTTTGTGTGTGCATGCTATGGATGTTAATCTAGAGAAGATGTGTGAGCGACTGTCGTTAATCGAAAAGGAAGAGGAAGTCTTGGTGGTGGATGAAGCATCTTTAGATGGTGCTCTGGATAGAGGTGAAAGTGTTTGTTGTTTAAACTTCTCACTGTTAAATACTTCAACAAGGAAGCATTTAAGAGTACTATGAGGAGACTATGGCGTCCTAGTAAGCCAATTTCTAATAGGGATGTAAGTGTAATTTGTTCATTGCTGAATTTGATCATCCAGGGATAAAGAATGTGTTAAATGAGAGGGTCATTGGGCGTTTGATAAAACACTTGGTGTTGACAAGTGATGTAGAAGGGCTTCAACAAGTACATCAAGTGTCGTTTTCAAAGGCACTCTTTTGTTTGAATTCATGATCTTTCAATTATGGATAGGAACTGGAAGATGGGGTCATATTATTGGTAAGGAAGTAGGAAAGGTGGTGGAGGTGGATTTGGAGAAAGATGAATTAACCTGGGGGAAATTATGCGTATTAGAGTGGTTTGGATGTGACTAAGTCATTGTTGCGTGGTAACAAGATTTGTGTGGGATCATCTAACCCTATTTGGGTTCGCTTCTCCTATGAACGTCTTCCTAATTTTTGCTACATCTACGGTACTCTTGGACATAGTCAATAAGGATTGCAGTTAGTGGAAGCCAACAATGGAGAAGTTATCAGTTCTTGAATTTCCATGTGGACCCTAGCTATGTGCAGGTAACTTTGGGTCGGTGCGTGATCGAAAATCTCAGCAGAAAGATAGCAATATCCGGCAGTTCATGAGACCAGTTCAGATCACCGACGATTCTCTGGTACATTTGAATAAAGTAGTTAATGTAGATAACGTATGTGAGGAGGATGTTGGGGTGTATATATTGGTTTACTTTCAAAATTGTGATAATGATCCTAATTTCCCGTTACAGGGGAGTAGTAATGTGGAGAATATCTCAGGCCAACAGTTGTGTTGCAAGATTCTAGGAGATAAATTGGGAGAGTTAACTGGCGAAGGTTACATTGGACTCAAGATGGATAGTGATCAATAGAGGGATAATAGTCATTTCTACTTGTGTTTTGCAAAAGAAACTGGCAGAAGGAGTACTGCAGGCAAAATCAGGGGTGTTCAATAACCCAACTCTTTACATGTAAAGGAAAAGAGTTTTAAAGCCTCAGGTCAAATTCTTTATCTATCAATGATCGCGGGGGGGGGGGGTCTAAAAGGGCTCTTTGTTCTAATTCTGCTTTGGAAGTGGCTAAGCTTTCAAGAGACTAAAAAATAAAGCAAAAGCGCATGGGAGAGTGAGGAAAACAACCAACAGTTAATCGGTGGTGGCTGGTACACAACCCCTACCAAGATCAATGAAGGTCTTAAATTGGAATACACAAGGGCTTGGGAACCCTCGTGTCGTTCGTACTCTTTCTAATCTTATGCGAGAAGATCTCGAGTGTTTGTTCTTGCGAGAGATGAAACTTAATGCTGAAAGATGGAATATGTAGATTGGCATTAAGGATGAATTGTTGTCTAACAGTAAGCTATGGGTAGAGAGTGGGGGCTAGCACTTGCTAAGGAAGTGGCAATTATCTATCCTTAGTTACTTAGCTTCTCACTTAATGCAGGTAACTTCAAGTTAGTGGTTCTAACATATTTAGCACAACCTGAAACTCATGAAAAATGGAAACTTGAATTTTGTTAAGAAGATTGAAAACCTGCTGATGCTTGGTTAATCTTTGTGACTCAATGAAATTCTAACATTAGAGAGAATTTTTTTGGGGGGCGGGGGGGGAGGGGGAGAGATAGACCAAACCAAAAAATTCTTGACTTTTAACAAATGTTTCAGATTATGAGTAAAGGATCTTTATTCTGTGGTCCAAGCAATACTTGATGGATGGAAGACATGATGAAGCTCAAATTTCATAGAGGCTTGATAGGTTCGAGGAAATAGGTCTTGGTGCAAAATTTTAATAGGGCCTCAATCACTCATGGTTTTAATTCTTACTCTAACATCTCCCATTTGGATCAAGTTAAGGTGCAAACATTAAAGGGGAGATCTAAGCCCTTCAGAATTGAGGCAATGTGGCTTGGGGAAGTTGTGAATGTTAAAAATAATCAAAGGCTGAGTGGACAATGCTGATTCTTTGAGTAGCTGCAATGGTGTTTTGAATTGTATTTGAGTTGTAGTTCTAGATTACAAAGGTGGAATAAGTCATATTTTGGTAAGGTGCTGTCAAGCTACAAGAGGCAACAAGCTTTCACTGAACCAAGAAAAGTCCAACAATTTTAAATTCTAGTGAGGTTTGTGTTGCCTGCTAAAGAAGTACAGAAATGGATGGATAGAGAAGAGATAATGTGGAAACAAAGATTGAGAGCACATTGGTTAGCTGAAGGAGACCAAAATACAAAACTCTCCATCTAAAGCTTCCAAAGAAAGAAAAGGAACTTTAATTTCAAAGCTTTGGATGATGGCTATTGGAGGAAGGAGAACACTATGAAATTAATTATTAACTTCTCTTTCCTTGACCTCTACAGTTTTCTCGAGATCAAGAAGTTATTCTTGATAAAATGGAGAGGAAGGTCTCAGCTTCGATGATGAGGCTTATTAAAGACTACATAGCTGATGAAGTACTCCAAGCTATGAAAGTGTAGATCATACTAAAGCTAGGGCCTGATGATGCCACCTCTATTCAATCAAAATTCTGGCCTGAGATTGTAATTCTATCACTCTGCTATGTTAAATGCTTTGAATTATTGTGACTTTCCATAGTCTTTCAATCACACATTCATCACTCTAGTTCCTAAGAAGAAATGTCCTAAAACAGTTAATGACTTTAGACCTATTAGCTTATGTAATGTAATATATAGGCTAAAATCTATGGTTATTGCTAATAGAATCAAGCAAGTGTTACCTGTTATAATCTCAGATTCTTAGTCAAGTTTTTTACCCAGGAGACTATCACAGACAATGTGCTTGTAGCCTATGAAGTGCTACATTTTTTAAAGAGGAAAAAGAAAGGAAAGAAAGGTTTTATGTCCCTTAAGCTTGACATGAGTAAAGCTTATGATAGGGTGGAATGAAGCTTTCTTAATCTGTTATGAGAAAGCTGGGTTTTCATGAGAAAATAATTCAGCTTGTGATGAAGTGTGTTATGACCCCTTCTTTTTCTGTTTTGATTAATGGCTCACCAACTGGATATAGAGTTCCTTCAAGAGGCTTAAGGCAAGGAGACCCCATCTCTCCTTACCTATTTCTCTTGTGCACTAAAGGATTGGTTAGCCTTTTGAAAGAAGCTGAGAGATCAAAATCTATTTCTGTAATCCAGATCTGTCGTGGGGCTCCTAAACTAAATTATCTTCTATTTACAGATGATAGCTTATTTTTTCTACTACAGATGTAGAAACTAATGCTAGATTACAAACTTTGCTGAATCAGTATGAAGTGGCTTCAGAGCAATAGTTAAACAAAGATAAAACATCAATGGTTTTCAGTGCAAACGTGGACATGGGAAAGAGGCAAACTATTATGAATTGTGGAGCTCATCTCAAGTGCAACATTATGAAAAATACCTAGGGCTGCCTCCATTAGTAGGTAGGTCAAAATCTAGTGCATTTATTGATATTAAACCTAGAGTTTGGCTAAAATTGCAAGGGTGAAAGGAAATATGTTTTCTCAAGGAGAAATGGAGATTCTTCTCAAGGCTGTAACTTTGGCATTACCATCTTATGCTATGAGTTGCTTCAAGCTTCCATCCAAACTTAGTACTAAGATTGAGAGTATATGACCAGATATTGGTGGGGACAAAAGAATGAGAAAAGAAAGTGCATTGGATAAGCTGGAAGAAAATGTGCCAATCAAAATCTATTGGAGGGATGGGTTTTAAGGATCTAGAGACTTTCAATATGGCTATGTTGTGCAACACAAGCTTGGAGATTATTGTAGAATAAAGAGAGCTTATTCCATAAGATGTATGCTGCTAGGTACTTTTCTAATGGAAACCTGTTGGAAGCTCCTATTGGTGGTAACCCCTCCTATACTTGGAGAGGAATATGGGATGCCAAGAACTTGCTTGTGAAAGGTGGTAGGTGGAATGTGGGAAACAGAATATCTATTCATATCTTAAGAGATGCCTAGATTCCTGGGATTCAAAATCTGAGATATGAACTATGTGCTAGAATTATTAATCAAAGTGAGGACCAAGTCTGTCAATTGGAGGATCGGGTGTCCTTATTAATTGATCCTAGTACTAACTGGTGGAATTTATCAAAAGTAAGAGCTCTATTCAATCCCAAAAATGCAAATGTTGTTTTAAGACTGCATCCTAGGGCATCAGGTGACATGGATAAGTGGATGTGGGAGCATGAAAAGTCAGGTATTTTCTCTGTTAAAAGTGCCTATAGATTCTTTAAAACTTGCTTAGAATCTGATCGTGGTGAGTCTTCAAATGGTGCTATGATGAAAAAAATTTTGGAATGCTCTTTGGAGATTAAAAATTCCTCATAAGGTCAAAGTTTTTGCTTGGAGAACATGCAAGGAAATATTCCTACTAAGGCCAATCTCATTAACAGAAACCTGGATATTAGCGGTAATGCTACTTTTGTCAATAACAGACGAAAAATTTAACTCATGCTTTGTTGTTATGCCCTCCTGTTTATGAGGTTTTGGTTAGAAAATTTACTGTCTTGCAACATGATTTCCATATCAGTTCCATCATGTCTACTACAATGGAAATCTTCTTTAAGGGTTCAACTGATGAGTTGACTGACTTCTTCTTAATGACTTGGGGTTTTTGGTTCAAAATGAATAAGATGGTTCATGATCAAATTTCCTTGCCACCACAACAAGTTATTGGATTTGCTTTCTCGAAGAAATCGAAGACAGATTCTATTGCAATAGAAGGACTTCCTATTACTAAGAACCTAATGTATAGGTGGTCACCTGTAACTCCTGTCCTTGTAGTGAGTCTTTTTACAAAATATTTAGAAAATACGACGGGAATTACCGTTCAATTTAAAACCTTTTACTGTCCTTCCAGGGTGCAAGACTCTACGTTATAAAATAAAATGTGCTTTTCTTATAAAAGAGGTTTGTGGGTTAAAAGAGTGGAAAATATAAATCTTTAAAATAAAAAAGCCTTTCTTACATTTAAAACCTTCATGCCTAGACTTCCGTGCCCTTCTCCTTTGGCTGTGTCTCTCCTGAGCGTATTGCTCATTCAGTTCTTGTGGGGGGAGGGCACACATAAAAACTAAAATGAGTCGAATACTCAGTAAGCATTACTTCATACCGTTAAAATATAAAAACATAGGTTTTCAGTCATGCATTCATCATTCCATACTACTATACGTACATGCATACATGCTTCCATTCGTAAATATCAGTAGACAGGGGTTTTCATATTTAAATGTGCTTTTCTTTTCATAAAACGTTTCCCCCGTCACTGCCTTCATTTCTTAAAGAATGTCATGCATTCATACATTCTTTTCTTTTCACTTTCATAGGCCAGTGCATACTGTTACGCCCTACATGCTAGGGTTAGTAGCCCTATGGCCAATGGATTCGCCCATGGCCACGGGTTGGAATCCCATTCCGTCAGGGATGCAGCACTGGGTGCACTACCAGATACTACCGCCCGGCATTGTAATCTATCCATTCATTCATTTGGGTACCCCATTCATTCATTTCATGTGGCCGTTATGTAGCTTTATACATGCTCATGCCTTTCTTTCATTCTTTCTTATGCTCATTCATTCATGGCAGCTCTAGAGAGCTGCAGTTTTCATTCATTTCATGTGCATGAGCATGCCTTTCGTTTCTTTTCATTTCTTTCATTCGTTTCATGGAAAAAACATCTTTTCATCGAAAAACGTCTTTTCACTTCCTTTCAATTCATTACATGCTTTCATGAGAAAACTCTTTTTGTGAGAAAACATTCTTTTCGTGAGAAAACGTTCATTTGGGGCGAGAGCCCGAAAAACATCTTTTGGAAAAACGTTCATTTGGGGCGAGAGCTCGAAAACATCTTCGTGCATCGTCTTTTCTTTGAAAATACATACAATAGATACTACGTATAGTCATCCATTCACATGCGTACAGTTAATACTTTTGGGTGCGTGAATAGGGGCTACCATAGGGGGCCGTACATACTTATATTTTAAATATGTTACTTTCCATTCTTCTTTTTCGTAAAACGTCTACCCTCGTAGAAAGGAGACCATTCTTTTTCTTCATTTTCCCATAAGGAAAAATCCTTTTGTTTCTTTTTTCTTATCTTTAGAAAACTCTAGAAGAGTATGAACGTAATACTTATCTGGACTCCATGCTACTTTCATACCATACAGTCCATTCATGCGCGTGTCAGATGGCAACCTACATGCATACATAACCTTAACGTTATTCTCTATCTAGTGCATAAGCAACTGACTAGAAATAGAGTTATGCTTTAATTAGAACACTCTCCTTCTATCATGTGCTCTTTCACGTCTTTTACTATGATAAAACCCTTGAAAACCCATTACGGTCTCTACTTCCTTCAACCTTGACATTCCATTTCGAGTGCTTATTCACTAGGGTGAACTCATGATTCATCTTAGGATTAAGACACTAGGACCTCTGTCCTGTTATTCTTATTAACCACATTTTGACGCATGATTTAGACCTACTAAGTCACGCATCACATTCTTGGACAGTACCTTCATCCTTACCTTCATGTATCTTAGCTTACTCTACTTCTCATGACCATCCATACTCATCACACGGCTCTAAGCCACTCCGAGACTTAAGTAATCGTGTCATCTACTTAGGAAAAATTACCCATTATATACGGTAAATCTGTCCAACACATGTGTCATACGTACCTTATCCCTTTATCATCTAAGACCAACATACCTTACATCGGTCTTCGGGTCGTAAGGACAAGCGCCATACGTCCGATACCATCATTCTCTTATCTGGCTAGCATGACTCTTCATGCTACCTGACCCTCATGACAATTTATCCCAACATTTAGCCGATGGGACTCTATTCATAACTACACTTTATGTCACGCCATATAGCTCGAGACTGTTCTCAAGCTACACCGTGATCTTGTCACATCACCTCACATACATATTAGGTCATCACAGTGCAACTCCATGATGGACCACGTCACTTCATGACGTTACCCAATCATACTTCCGCTGCACTGCTCTAATACTTCTTCTTAGCCATTTCACACTTATTCCAAACCATAAGCCAATCACATGGCGACACCCGTCCCCTTGGACTATAGCCATACTTCACAGCCATTTCGGGACACTGTTCCATAGTTCTCGACACCATACACCAAGTTCTTCTCCTAACAACTACTCAACCACTATTAACTTTACGACATGCCATACGGTGTATCGCTGCACCTCATGGAGTACACTCCACTCACGCATATTCCTTCACAACACTACGCCATATCACCATTATGGCATACACACCATATGGTGTATCGTCTCACCACATGGAGTACAACTCACGTGTACTCCATTTACAATGTTATGCCACATCACCACTATGGCATACACGTCATATGGTGCATCACTCCACCACATGGAGTACACTCCACGTGTACTCCATCCACGACACTACGCCATATCACCACTATGGCATACACGCCATATGGTGTACTAACCCATCACATGGAGTATACCCCGCGTATACTCCATTCACAGAACTATGCCATGTCACCACTATAGCACACACGCCATACGGTGCATCGTCTCACCACATGGAGTACACTTCTCATATACTCCATTCACGACACTACCCACGTCACCGCTATGGTATACGCGTCATACGGTGCATCGTCTCACAACATGGAGTACACTCCTCGTGTACTCCATTCATTCACGACACTACGCCACATCACCGCTATGGCACACACACCATAACGATGTACCGTCTCACCACATGGAGTACATCCCACGTGTACTCCATTCACAAACTATGACACATCACCACTATGGCATACACGCCATATGGTGTATCGTCTCACCGCATGGAGTACACTCCACGTGTACTCTATCCACAACACTACGCTACATCACCACTATGGCATACACGTCATATGGTGTATCGTCTCTTAGCATGGAGTACACCCCACGTGTACTCCATTCACAACGCTACGCTATATTCGTCACGTCACCGCTATAGCACACACGTCATACGGTGCATCGTCTCATAACATGGAGTACATCCCACGTGTACTCCATTCACAACACTACGCTACATCACTATGATGGCATACACGCCATATGGTGTACCGTCTCACAACATGGAATATACTCCTCGTGTACTCCATTCACGACACTACGCCACATCACTACTACCGCACATGCACTACAACAACCACACTTCACAGCATAGTTAACAACACTACACAGCACCATCCACAATACCAACAGCACAGTCCACAACACTACACAGCACACTTTCCAATACGCCCAACACTTCACGTAATAGTCCACACCACTACACAGCACACTTCCCAACTACGCCCAGCACTTCACATCATAGCCCATCACATCACCATCATACTACACAGCAACCTTATAATACTAGCAGCACAATCCACAACCTAGTCAACTAGCCAGTCTCTAACATAAATAGTGAGGGATAGAGAATTATACCATCGGCGGGATAACCCGTGTGTCGCTCATTGACCGTCACAACGATAACGCCGGAGGAACGTACGAGGTGGCTACACCGCGTACAATGATTATTTATGCATTTGGATAGCTAGGTATGGTCTTGGAAGGGCCTAAGGTGGCCTTGATGATGATGGCAAGGAGCGTATCAAGGCGGATCTTGCCGTGTACAGTGGCGGTCAGTCACGCGTAGTGACTATCCAACACGTGCAGTGATTACTCACTACATAAAGTGGTGGTTTAGGCTTGGGCTAGGTTAGGGGAGGTTTCTAGTGGAGCCGTGGAGGCTCGGTGGTGGTCGGCACGGTGGTCCACGGTGGCGGAAAGGGGCTGGCCGTGCACTGTGAGGGGAAGAGAAGCCGTGGGAGAGTGAGAGAGAGTGTGGGGCTGTGGGTGGCAAATCGGGGCCATGGGTGGTATGGTTAGGTTCGTGGTGGCCTAAGGGTGCCGGAAGGTGGAGGAGGAGTCTACCGGTCATGGGTTTACAGGAGGAGGAAGGGTGCCAGGAGATGGCCGCGCAAGGCGGCTATACGAACTCTCACAGTGAACCCGGCATGGAGGAGCTTGAGCTCGTGCATGGAGGAGGGTGGTTGCATGGGAGGGGCTGAGCTTGCTGAGGGGGCTGGTCGGTGGCAGGGGAGGCTACCATGGGAGTGGTGGCGCCGGAGGATTGCGCAAGTGGCGCAATAGCTTCCAAGCCCATTCGGGCTTGCACTTTGAGGGAGGGGAGGAGAGAGCGTGGCCGAGGGAGATCGTCATGGGGGGACTCGCCAGAGGGAGAGGAGGCCGGTGGTGGTGGTCATGAGGCACGGTGGCGCCGGGCTAGGGCTGGAACTGTTCGGCCATGGGGGCTGCATGCAGTGCAAGCCAAGAGGGAGAGAGGAGAGAGAGAGGGCTGGGGAAAAAGTGAGGGAAAGAGAGAGGGCTGAGGTTTTATCCTAAAACCCAACATCTGGAGGTCTATAAAATGGTCTACGATGACCCTTAAATACTTATTTGAAAATACGTAAAAACTAGCTTATTTAAAAGCACTAAGAGGAATTAAGATAGAATATTATTTAAAATAATATTCATTCATCATTAATAAAATGAAGAAGTCTTACTTAAAATATTTAAAAAGGGTAAAACTATTAAATTAATAAAGATTTCATCATTATTTAAATCACATAATATTTTAAATAACTGTAATCATTTATATAAAATGACTCCCTACAATTATAATATTTTTGAAGCTCTTCAAAGATATTATAATTGAGTTATTTAAAATATTCTCTATTTAAATAGTAATAGGAATCTTCCATTTAAAATACACATTACTTTAAAACACAAAACTAGCTTTATAAATTACATAGTATCTTTTAAAACACACCATCGGGGTCTGGCACGTATAACGGGGCTCTTAGACATCAGAGAGAGAGGCGGACAGGCTATCGCATCTAACGTAATTGCTTACGTCAGAAGAAAGGAAGAAGTAGGATATTACATCACCACCTCCTGAGGATTTTCTCAAACTTAATATTGATGGTGCCCTCTTCTTTGATTTGAATAAAGCTGGTTTGGGTGCTATCTTAAGGAATCATGTGGGAAAAGTTCTTATGGCAGTAAGTAGAGCAAAATTTGTACATTTAGAACTAGAGCAAGTAGAAGCAATGGCTTTACTGAGAGGATTACAGTTTTGCTTGAATATTGGTGTGACGCCCCGACTCCCACGTACAAAAAGTCTCGAAAATCGTGACGTCAGGATGATGACAACCCGGTCATGCATCCCAATGACAAGTGTCAAGTGTGTGCAAACAAATAAACAGTGCACAATTAAAAACACAGCGGAAGGTAAATAAGTCAACTAGTACCAGAATTTTAGTTAATACATATATCCAAAATAAAAATACCTTAAAAACAAAGCCAAGTCGCAAAATAAAATACAAGTCTGATAAAAAGAACTACAACACGAGTGATCCCAGATCACTCCTTCGGCGGAGCCAAATTCTCAAGCTCGGCATCTGTATCATCAACAAAGTCTGCAGTACCATTAAATGGTACCACAGGTAAGTTATAACCTAATCAAGTCCTGAGATAAAATCATATCTAAATAATTAACCATGCATGCACATGATGCAATATGCAACACACGCCAAAAATCTCTTTTGCCTAAAAATATTTCCAATAAAATCATTTCCACCATTTTCCCAGAAAATGGCCCAAAAATCAAAATCCATCATTTTCCCAGAAAATGATACACAAAACCAACTCACGCTATTTTCTCAGAAAACAGTCATTTTCCATTTCCATTATCCAATTAACCATATGCACCATGGTCTCCCCTATGGACCATCCGCACGTCCTAGCTACTTTACGAGCGATGCCCAGTTCCGCACCCAGTGCGTTCGTGGCCAGGTCATCCTCTAGCCCCTGCCAGCAGAAGGGCCACGGAGTCGGCACGTCCAATGTCCGATCCCGTTGTCGCCCGGCGACAACCCAGGGGACGTCACTCAGTATATTCCGCTCCCGAGTGACCAGAGGAGCTCCACCGAGATAATGCCCCATCTCAGCTTAGGGTCGTGATACACACGCACCCACAAATCCAGTCAACACATGAAAATCCAGTTTTCAAGATAACCACATGAACATGAATGCAATACACGAAAACTCAGTTTTCAATTTACAAACATGATCATGCGTGCATATGTAATGTACCAAACCACAACAATAAACCTCAATAACCAATGATCAACTCCCAAAATCACACATAACCAATTCCAACTCACAAGATAATCAATATCCAACAATAATCCAATCACCAAAAATCACACAACAATTACTCCGATCAATCCATCCACCCCCGAACTCCTCGGACTCAGTCCGGAAACCAACCAGGATACATATATATAAATATAGCAGTTAATTACAAAAATATAATTAAATCTCAAAAGAATTGTTTAGGAAATACTTACAGCGCTTTAAAACAATTTTACGAAGGATCCGAGGCACAGGAAATCACCAAAACAGAAAAATTGCACAGTGTAAAAATACTGGTCGAAATGCAGTGAATTTTAAATTTTGCACGGGTTCAAACGGAGACTTGAAATTGATAGGGTAGGGCCTATGGAAGGTGGGGAATCTAATGGTGGTGGTGGTTGGCCGTGAATGGCGGCGGAAATGGGTGGTTTATGGCCGAAATTTTTGTATCAGAAGTAGAGTTCGCACGGGCGGCTCCGGGGACGGATCAGGGCCGGGAATGGGTGGAAAAGCTTGGTATTGGGCCGGTGAAGATGTGGTGAAGAAATGGTGTCCGGACGGCGGAGGAAATGGAGGAAGAACCACCGCAGGTTCGATCGGCTCGTGGAGGCTAACGGCGGCACAAGGTGGTCTGAGATTTTATGGGGGAGGTCGCCGGTGGCTGAGGGACCAAATGGTACCGGTGGTGTCGACCACCGCCGGCCGGCGGGGGTGCAGGGAGGAAGAACCCGAATGGCGTGGGTGAGGAGAGAGAGATCCGAGAGAAAAAAAAAAGAAAGAAAAAGAAAAGAAGAGAAAAGAAAAGATGAGGAAAAGAAATGAGGTCCAATCCTCACAAATTTTGGGTCACAACTGATCCTCAAAATAATTATTTTTAAAACAGTAAAATAATTAAATCAATTTAAACTTAAAACTAGTTAAAATAAAATATTAAACTCTGACAAACACATCCTTTAAAATAAGGAGAAAATTAAATTACAAATCACTAATTAAAATTAATCAAACGCAGTGAAATGCTTTAATAAAACAATAGTAATTTTAAAATCCACAAACAAACCAATTTAAATTAAAAAAAATTAATTTAAATTCAAAACAATAATTAACAATAAGAAAGCCCAATAAAATAATAAAATAAAACCTCTAAAGTATTAAAACAAGAGAATTACACAATAAATAATTAAAATAAACCTTCTTTAAAAATACACTAAAATCCGGGATGTTACAATTGGTATACCTAATCTGCTTATTGAAAGTGGTTGCTTGTTCTTGGTGGAAGAAGTGAATAATGTAGCTGAATCATGTGCTGCAATTAGACTAGTGGTTGCTGATATTAAAAGTTTGATGCAAAGATTTCCTCAGTGCAGGCTACAACACAGCAACATATCAACTAATGGGGCTGCCCATTGACTTGCTAGACAAGCATGGTCCATTGAAGACATGAATATTTAGGGAGTAGTGTTCTTCTTTTCATTGAGAATGTAATTTTCATTGATCAACACTATTGTACCTTGTCTTAAGGTTTTTATACCTTGATGAAATGAAGTTTTTTCCTATATATATATATATATAAACTATTATTCACAGATATTCTAGGATATTCTAGGTATCCAAATGGGTCCTTAGCCTAAGGGCCCGTTTGGACACCCAAATATTTCAGTATAGATGTGAATAGAAGTTAAATGGTTTGAGTTGAGGTTCTTTATTGAGTTTTGAGAAATGAGAGAGAACAAATTGAATAAAATTATTATATAGTAAAAAATTATTTGAATATAATTTTTTTAATTATTTTTGTTTTGAAATTTGAAAAAGTCGGTAATTTTTTGTTTTTATTTTTTTGGAGTTTGAGAATGTTGTAATGATTTGATGAAAAAATTGAAAATTTATAATTAAAAAGTATTTTGTATTTGACTAATGTTTGGGAATGAAATATCTGATAATACTTGAGAACAATTGTGTTGACAAACGAACCCTAAGTGTTGTAGTTTGAAGGGGTAAATTGAATGGTTATTTTTAATTTTAGACTTGTTTTTGCCCCCGCTTTATCCAATTCACCCTTGCCTCGTGGGTTACATGCACTTATTAGGACTTGAATATATGAGAACTTTTCCATATAAACTCTTTTAACTGCATCTCCCTACTGCACCTTCACCAATGGTATGATTTTAAATCCTAATATCTACTCCTTCCAGTCTATGATTCACACTATTCTCTCTTCATAGGTGAGATTCAATTACAATGGAACTAGATTTGGGTTAACCACTCGGGATTGGTTTCCGAAATTTTTCCTCAATGAGAAAACGTGGAACATGTTATGAATCCCTTCATATTCTGCCGGTAACACAACTTAATATCTTCCACTCTGGTCCAATCACTTATGTCTTTCCCACTTCATCCCAACATATCGTCGATCTACATTTCCTTCCATATCAAGGCTCTTAAGGGGTCATCTGAATGGTCATATGGTTACTATTGTTGTAGGAAAATTTGATGAGTAGGATGTGGCTTTACCATGGACCCTTAGAGTCCAACACACATGCTACTAGCATGTCTTCCAATGTTTGAGTTGTCCTTTCTGACTGTCCGTTGGTCTAGGAATGGTATGCACTATTGAATTTCAACTTAGTCCCCATTGCCACTTGTAGACTCTTTCAAAAATAAGACGAAAATCTCATATCTCTCAACTACTTCTCTTATGTACAACCAAGTGAGCTTACTCAATGTGTCCGTAATAATGACCGATAAAAGGTGGGCACTCTTAGTTAATCGATATATGATTACCCAAATGGCATCTTTAGCATGGGGGTTCTGGGTAACCCAACCACAAAGTCCATTACTCCGTCTTCCCACTTCCACATGGGAATGGGTAAGTGCTGTAAATTTTCAGCTGGTCTCTGATGCACAACCTTCACCCTTCGACACGTAGCACAACTCTTGATGAAGTTGGCGATGTCTCGCTTCATACCTTTCCACCATAAGCCTTTCTTGAGATGCTGATACATCTTGGTGCCTCCAAAATGTATCGAATATGGTGAGGAATGGGATTTGGCTAATATTTGTTCTAAAACTTTCAAATTAGCCTGAAGTATGCTTTGCCCTCTATACAACAAGGTTCCATTCTTGCCCAAGCTGAGCTATAAAAGTCATTTCCTTCTTTGGACTCTTCGCCAGATCTCTAGTAGCTTTGGATCCTTCCTCTACTAGATCTTAAGTTCATTGAAATCACACATTCTCAATTTTTGAATTATAGTGAGAATCTCCTCTGGAGGTAAATCTTTCACCAACAGGTGCCTTACTCCCTCAAGAAGTGAATCCTTATCAGTGGAACCTTCCACATCTTTGAACTTCAACTTACGACTTAGTACATCGGTGACTAAATTAGCCTTCCCCGGGTGGTACATCATAAGGGTCCCATCATTCTTCCTGACAAATAGCACTTGCGCTCCCCAATGCAATATACTTGGCCTAATAAATTCCTTTGTTAACAACTCCTGTGATTGACACTTTAGCTCTTTCAACTCGGTTGGGGCCATCCTATAGGGTGCCTTACTTAATGTAACTATTCCAAGTTCTAGCTCAATCGAAAACTCAACTTCCCTAGGAGGTGAGTTCGATTCTCCAAACACTTATGGGAACTCTCTTACTACTAGAATACCTCGTACCTCTATAGGTTCTTTCTCCTTAAGTACCAGGTTTACTAAGTAGGCTTAAGTCCCGCCGCCAACTCCTTCTTGGCTTATAGTGAGGTAATTATTCCTGACATGATCACAACCTACTGTTATGAAATATTCTATCTTCCATCCTAGGCATTTCAAATGTCACATTCCTTTGTTGGCAATATATACTCACAAAACTCCTAAATAACGAATACATGCCTAAAATAACATCAAAATCCAAGATAACACCATCTATCTCAAAAGTACACTCTACAACCATTTTTGTGCAAAATACCATCTCTCTGTTATGTAACACAACCGGTACCACAATATTCTAAGTCAACCTGGAATGATCGAACAACTCACTATTCGCACTACACTCCTACAATTATTAACTAATTAACCAAAGTCAGGTTTCGTACCTGTGATGACATCTGCTTCCTCAATTTCTGGGGCATCCTTGTATAGTTCTTCTGGAGTAAGAGCATATACTCTTGCTTGTACTACCTGCCTTTGGTCTCCCTATCCCTATCCTCCACCAAGGCTGGTTCACTTTACTGGTGTTGCCTAAGGGCAACCCTTGGCGTAATGTCCTGACTGCTTGGACCTGTAGCATGAGAGTTGGGTCTGGCGACACTTTCCCTCGTGCACCTTATGACAAAGACTGCACACTGGTGTCCTTCCTCCCATGCATACCCCAGCAGTAGCGTACAAGCTTCTTAGGGGAACCCTAACTACTTCCCTTCCCTATGAACGTCCTCCTCTTTAGGCCAATCGTGATAACCAACGAATTACGATGCTCACATTAGGATGTGTACCAGCTTCTAGAAACCTTTAATTTTTAAACATGCTACATATGTTCTGATACACTATGAGTACTGATAGGGAGCTGCCACCTCACCATGGCCTTGCCATGTCATCATCCACTTTAGCATGAAAAATAACTGGTCATAGCCATAACCACCCAAAAACTCAACCTCAAACAACCCTTAGTCAAGCTCAAGAAACTTTTGGACAAGTGTTGCACATTAAGAGATGGTTGGCCATAAAAGACGGCCCACCACCAAAAATCATATAGCTCATCTTTGGTTGGGCATCCCACTCACACAACATCCCTATTTGTTTTATCTTTCATGCCTCAAAGCTCCCTTAATCCACCATATACATCATGTACATGAGGATGAAGGCCAACATTAAGACCAATCACAACAATGTAAGGAAACTGTAGAGGCTTCTCAAATTATCTCTTGCTTGTCGTCCACTTCATTTCCCTCTTCACATTTTTTCTCACAAGCTCTCACACTCTTGAGCTCTCTCCTGTGCTCACCCACTCACAAGTTCATCTTTATCAAACACTTCCTCTCAATCTCTAGAGCTTACATATACAAACACACTTAGAACATCATCACACCAAGAACCTCTCATCTTTCTCTAGACTTGGGATTCTCAGTTTGGATCTTCAAGGTATGACCCTACTCTCACATGTTCTTCATGTTTCAAGCTTTAAAGGGTTAGTTCATTTGTGTGTTTGATGATAAGATTTGATGTTGAGTATGAATTTTTTCTTGTCAAAAGTTTCGGGTGTGCTTTTTTGAACCTCTAAGATGTTAATCTTGATATTCTATGTTTCAGAGATCTTAAAGTTTTGATGTTTTAATTTAAGAGTGAGATTAAAAGGTTGTTTTGAAAGGTGAAGAAATGTGGCTTTTCTTAGGATCAAGTGATGACTGAAAAATGTGTCATCTTTCTTTGATCTATGCTTTTGATCAATAAGGAGTTGTGTAGGTTTTATAATTTTAACCGAAAAGGACAAATGGTTATAAGAACCAAGGTCTTTTTTTTATCCAAGTTTATGAGAGAGATGATGGGTGCTCGGTTTGGTTAGGGTTATGAGATTGAGCTGAATTATTATATATTTTATACATATAGAACCCATATATTTGAATTATTTCATTACATTATTATTGGTTTTAGATGGAAAAATGGTTAAGATGCATAAACTCGAGTTGTGATTTAAATTGATTAATAGTAAGGTTTGTGCTTAATTTTATAACTTGTGATTTAATTGGACAATATTTCTTCACATGCACAATACATCTTTAATATTTTATTCTTCCTTTTTATTTTTCTGGTTTTTTTTTTGGACACGCACGCGAGGAGAAAGTTTTGAGTAGAAACACGTGAGGGAGCTTTGTTTAGGCGGACACATAGAGGTTTTTGCGTTTGGAGGGGGACAGCAGAGTTTTTTGTTTTTTCTGGTCTTAGACACACCACGCGGGAGCAATTGATTTTCGTTGGAGACACAACACTGCAGCTGGCCTTGGGGGTTTTTCGAGGCAACACAATGGGTCTTTATGGGATTTTTGGACGCATGTGGGAGGAGTTTTTGCTTTTTACTTTTTGGACAGACGTGAGACAAAAAGAGAGAGCTTCTTGGGTTTTGATACACATTAGAGCACTAATAGTGGGCTCAACACATTTTGGCTAAAATTTGATTAGAAAATTCACTTTTACAAATTTAGCTAGCCACTTTTCAATAACATCAAATAACAGGCTCAACAAATCTGTCATTATTCAATTAAAATATTAATTTTAAACTTTTCATTTATTTTAATTCTAATTGTAATTTGAATATCTATTCTTTATTAAAAACTACACATTAATTTTCTAATGTTCATATTATTCCAACGGATAAAATTTTTTGATTGTCATTTTCTTACAATGATCATATTTTTTCAACTGATATATGGTTGTATTAAAATTTATGGTTATATTAAAGTTTATTGTTGCATTAAAGTATCATTACTCTTTACAGATATTCTGGACTGTATAGCACCTAGCTAAAGCAGTACAAGTTGCTTTTGATTATGTTTTTTCTCATTTGTTTCTTTTGATAAGTTTTGAAAAGATTAAAAAAAAAATGGTTCATTTGGCATACGTGACTTTTCAACGTTAATGGAAAATTGTGGACTAATCTCCTCACATACGTAAAAGAATTTTAAGCGACTGAACATGCACGGGAGAGAAGTGAGGCAAGAAGTAGCAGGAAGATAATTTGTAGCTAAAATCACTGTTCATTTGTTGAGTCCCTTGTTGCACTTTATTTTGCACCTTAGCTATTCCTTGGCCAAAATTTAACTTTGTTGAGCCTACTATTAGGGCTCTTAGACAGAGAAAAGAAGAAGAATTTTTCAGAAAAAGAAGCTCCAGCATCGCAACTTGAAGAACCTTGAGGGGTCCAATTATTGCTACCTAGCCTCCCTCCACTACTTGCCGCCTCCATCTCCAACCATTTAGCTTGCTCTTTCCATTCCCTAACTTGTTATTTCATTTTAGTTTGAAGTTTTTGGTGTATTTTTTAGATCTTTGGTTAGAACCATTCGGTTTGGGCATTTTATTTCCTACTTGTTTAACTTGATGTTAGCTGTTTTTCTTGCTTCTTTAAGCTTCCATTAGATAGGTATTACAATGGTTATGAATTGATTTTGAGAATTTGTGATTTGAATACAAAGATGAACCCTAAAATCGTGATTTTGGGGCTTTTCAATTTTCAGCGCGTATTGCATCAATTATTTTCTAATCTAGCTTAGTTCTTAGCTTATTTTTGTTAATTTCTTAGTTCCATTAGATATTAGATTGATTAAATGTTAATTAGGGCTTAATTAATTTTGATTTTGCTAATTAATTTTTTGTTAATTAAGATTGCTTACCTTAGTTGGTTTTTTTATTGTTTAATTTCACTTTGTTAGATTTAGCTGCTAATTTTGAGTCTTGCAATTAGTTTGAAAATTTTTGTTGGTTAGTAGGCGAGTAATTTGGAGTTGATTTTTTGTTTAGTCTCATTAATTGGTTAATGTTTGATTAGTAAGCTTGCATTGCAGTTTGGTATTTAATTAGTTCGAATTTAATGTTTAATGTCTTGTTAATTAAATTAGTTTAGTAAGTTGCCTCTTGGTTAATTAATTTCAGTGAGTTTAATTTAGTTATTAGTTTACTTCTTTACATCTTAGTCTTTTACTTTTCCTTGCAACAATCACAAATCTAAAAATATGAATTTGGTCCATGACCAGTGCCTTTTACATTTCCGTTGTACTCTTTCATTCATTACCCATATCACCACTTTTATTTTCTCTTTGTGAGTATTTTCACCATTTACATGAATTGATTTTAAACAATTTTCTCCGAGGAGATAATCTAGGAATTTTATTCCTAATTATTACGTGACACCCTCCTGCACTTGGGATAACTCTTGTGTTACTCATTTTTTAGTGAGTCAAGTTTTTGGCACCTTTGCCGGGGAAGGTTGCTTGACTTAAATTAAAACTCGTATTTTTATTTTTATCTTTACTTTTATTTTTCTTATCTCAATTGTTTCTCTCACTATCTTTATCTCTGATTACGCATTTCGCTTGTCACCTACTATTCAATCGTTTGAACCTTACTTATATCATTTGGACTAATGTTTCATGTCTTGTGTGAGAGACGGTTCAAATAGGTTGCTTAGAGTTACACCGAGCATTGAGAGTAGTATACACAGCTCAGAGATAGATAGCTCTTTTGTCTCTTCTGCAAACGAGGACACTAAAACTGAACAAACCATGACTGCACCTACACCACACACTCATAGGGATTATTTGCAACCCACTCACACCACTACACCTTCCTACATTGTTTTACCTGATGATGCGTCTAATTTCTCTATTAAGCATGACATGATGTCAATGATACCTCAGTTCCATGGGATGGATTCTGAAAGTCTTTATCAGCACCTAACAGATTTTGAGTTGGTCTGCACTACTTTTATCAATAGAGCCACTACTCATGAATTTATTAGACTTCGTTTATTTCCTTTCTCTTTAAAGGATAAAGTGAATATTTGGTTTAATTCTTTGAGGCCTAATTCTATCTCTAGCTGGTCTAATATACAGCGTGAGTTCTTACAAAAAAATTTCCCTTTTCAGAGAACTTAGTTTTTATAAGAGCAAATCAATCAATTCAATCAGAGACCCGCGAGACTTTTCAAGCCAATTGAGAAAGATTCAAGGATTTGGTAAACATCTGTTCACATCATGCTTTCGAATCTTGGAGGCTGGTGAACTATTTTTACATTAATCTCATTCTATGATGCAAGCAATTCATTCAGAAGATGTGCAACGTGGAATTCTTTAGCCAGAAAGCTGATGAAGCACTATCATTTTTTGACTCTCTTGTCAAGAGTGCACAACAATGGAACACTCAGACTGATCAAGTTTCATTGACAGCACAACCACTAGGGTTATTGCTGGTGGAGGCAGATATGAGCTTAAGGAGGACACTGATGTTCAAGCCCGAATAGCTACATTGACTAGAAGATTAGAGATCATGGAGATGAAAAATCCAATTATGCCAGTATTTCAGGAGAATGAGTCTGAGCAAATGCAATTAGTGAACTGGGTTAACAAAGCATAGAATCAACCTTTCTCCAACACATATAATCCGGGATAAAGAAATCACCCAAATTTCTCATGGAGGAATGACCAGCCTGTCTAGTCTCTGCCAGCTTCTCAACAGCCATTTCATCAGGGTGCTCCTCAGCCACATTCTCAACAACCATTTCATCAGGGTGCTCCTCAGCGCCAGTATCAGCCATATCAAACTTCTCAGAGCTATCCTTTTGTGGCACCTCTAGAATTTCAGCCTCATGCAGTTGTGTAGAGTTCTCAACCTCAGTCATCTGCGAAGAATTCTCTTGACGACAATATGACACAGATGGCCAATACACTTCAGCAATTTATGCAGATTCAGGTTACGACAAACAATCAGAACACTCAGGCCATAAATGACTTACGAGGCACCATAAATAAAATGAGCATGACATTGAGCACTTTAGAAAGATGAAAATTTCCAACACAGCATCAGCCTAATCCTCAAGTATACTGGCAACAACCATAACAAGTACATAATGTCTCAATGGAGGTTATTGAGATAGAGAAGAACGTTCTTACTCTGAGAAGTAGAAAGGAAGTTCCCTAACCAGAGATGACTATGGATAGATAGGTGGTTACTCCTACACTTGAAGATGTAATAGAGACTGATGAATAAACCAGAGGTAGTGAGACCAGAGTAGAAGAAGCCTGTGAGTGTAGTGGCTGAAACTAGTAGGGGGTACCCACCTGTGGTCCCCTATTCTCAAAGATTAGCAGCTGGCCAAAAGAATAAATACTATACTGAGATTCAGGAAATCTTCAAGCAAGTAAAGATTAACATTCCACTCTTGGATGCCATACAACAAGTTCTTTCGTATGTAAAATTTTTGACGGACTTGTGCACAGTGACGATGAAGCTGAATGTGAAGAAGAAAACTTTTCTAATAGAGCAAGTCAGTGCATTGATATTAGGCAAGACTCCTCAGAAGTTCGGAGATCCCAGCTCTCTAAACATTTCCATTATGATCGGTGAATCACACATTGGGAGAGCTTTACTTGATTTAGGGAGCAATGTGAACTTGCTACCGATCTCAGTGTACGAGCAGTTGAGATTGAGTGAGCTGAAAAAGACCTCCATCATGTTACAGTTGGCTGACAGATCAGTCAAGGTGCCAAGGGGTATTGTTGAGGATGTGCTGGTCCAGGTGAACAAAGTTTACTATCCAGTGGATTTGCGCCAAAAGGTAATATCGGTTGTCTCCTTGTGCGGGGAAGTTTAATTTTATTAAAATGAGTATGACTTAGAAAAATAGGGTTTCAACACATTTAATATACTAAGTGTTTCGGTTTCATCAAGTGTGAGTGCTTTGATCCTGTTTGATGACTCAAGAATCTAAGTTCAAAGACTTGAAATGTCTTAGATCATATGTGATTTATTGCATATGTATATGAAAATGAAGGTGCTTCATGTGGAAGAGTCTCAAATTGAGTCCTATAAGGTCTCGGGCATGGCTCCCTATGGTTAAATGAGCTTTAACTTAGAAGTCAATAGCAAGGAGAGGTTTGAAAGTATAAGAATAGACCATTAAGACTCTTGAATTTAGGTTTCAATGGGACTTCAAGGAATGGCTTATGTTTTGAAGTAGTTAGGGTCCTTAGTCTTTTTGTGTTAGATGGCTAAGGAGACAAAGAATTAGAAGTAAAAATGGAAAAGGGTAGAACTCGAGTGGTGCTAGGTAAATACCAAAGGGTATAAGTGTAATCTTGGCCTTCAAAAAGGGCATAATCACAAAGTCAATCTCAATTTTTCATGTACCCTTTCTTTACTAATTGACAATTAATGCTATGGGCTAACCAAACGATATTCTCTTGCAAACAACAATCCAAACAAAGCTTTTGTAACACTAGCATCTTCAAGTTATTCTATGGCCATTCCTATAAATGTCTAGTTTATGATTGTAAGTTATGCAAAATGCTTAGCCCTTGTGCTGCAAATTTCATACATTGTCATGTTAATTGTATTATTTATACGTTTCATAACATGGCATGTCCTTGTGTAAAATTACACTATTTTCAAATTAGGAGTAAGGGTTGTTTCACGACCCCAAGTTGGAATGAGGTATTATCACCCAGTGGAACATCTTTCGCCACATTGGAGTGTTTAAGAATATAGTGGTATCTCTTGGATTGATGCTGGGCTATCAGCGACCTTAGACAATAATGTAACAATATTGGGTCGACGGACTACCTTTTGGATGGCGGAGGCTAGAGAAACTTAAAAAGGTCATGGTGTACGGCTAATATAGACAATGAGTCTATTTGAAATCGAAGGTGTTAAGGAATCTGGTAGAAATCCTCCTTAGATATTTTTCAAAATCATGTTCCTATTTCACTATGTAATTACTATCATTGCATACATACATTCATAAGCTTGTCATAGAACTAGCTTGCTGAGATTTAAAAATTTCACCACGGTAGTCTCACTATGGTACCGACTTTCCATAACTGTAAATTTTACAAACCAGTACAATAAAGGCATTTATGAGCAAGATGACTAGTCAAACCGGGAGGAGTAAGTAGGAGGACTTGGTCAATGTTCGGCTTTGCCCCTAGGGGCTGAACTTTTATTTGATCTCAAACGGGTTATGGTCCGTAAAAACTCATGACACTAAGGTGGTAACTTGGCGAGTTATGGATGGCATTTTGATGATGTGTTTGGAGATATGAAATTTCCTGTAGTATTGATATATTTTAGATTGAATATTTATTTTTTACTGCAATTCCATCGTATTATTAATAACATGCTAGGAGCATGATTATAACTAGCATGAACACATAAAGTGTGTAACCTAGTGTTACATGCTTCGACTTCGCAGCAATCGCCAAATCACAAGCGAAGGGAGCATGGGCAGATGTAGGGGTATTTTCAACATATTAAGTTAAAATATACATGATTATATATTATACATGAGCTAATGCCAATGCTCTAGGACTTAAAATGTGGACAAAAAAATTTCACAACCTCTTACTATTCATCCACACGCCACACTTCACACTCTACCTTTTTTTTAAATTTTTTTATCAAATATTTTTTATATGAATAGTGAATAAAAAATTTGAAATAGTTTAAAAAAATAAATTAAAAAAAAAATTAAAAAAAAATTAAAAAATGTAGAGTGTAGAATATGGATAAATAGTAAAAAATTATGTAGCAAAACCCGAAGCCCAATCCAATACATAGTTAATAAAAAAAAAAAACCTACCCGAATTCCAACCCATAACTCAGGTGACTGCTTATTATCTCGTTTTCCTCAACAATAAAGTATACAACCCATACCCATTACCTTTTCATGTGAATATTCACCTCTTTGTTTTTTTTTTTTTTTTCTTTTTTCTTTTTCTACTGACTGAACTCTGGAACAGAAATTTCAAAATGATTTAACAAATGGTATCTGCAGTAGGTCTCTCCTACATTGCCGTTTTCTGATTTCTTTGCAGATTCAGCTGCACTACGTATTCAACATTACACCCTAGCATGAGTTTTTAAGTACTTTGACTAAGCATCGGATTTTTTAATGAGATTTTTTAATCCAAGACCATCAGGCACACTATTTGGAACTGAAATGGTTTCATTTATATAATAAAAAGCTAACAAAAAGAGATATTTTCATTGAAAAACTATCATCATTAAGTGCACCTACAAAAGCCTTTATTCCTACTACATCATGTTCTTTTCCCCTTTTACATTGTTTGTTTTCCACTGACCAGGTGAATATATATCATCAATCGAAAAAGGGTCAATTGCAGCAATTTTTTATCTGTTGTAAATAAAATCGCTGCAATTAGTGATTTTTAGCGGCAATTTTATTTTCATCACATAGACTAATTAACGACTTACGATTTACTAGGAGTGGATCACTGTGCATCTCAATTGCAACGATTTTTATAGATATTGCAGCGATTTATTTCACTGGCAAGTTAAAAAATTCTTGCGACGGGCAAACAATCGCTGCAATTCATCTCTGGGGCGGCAAAACTTACGGATTGTTTTATTTTCCCCCCGAAATGTAAACACATTCCCTCTCATTTTTTTTTTTACTCTGTTCTTCCCCATCCCCGAGTACCTACGATCGCTGTTATACCCAGTACCCTCTCATCAGTGGCCATTGTTTCCAGCCCAAAATCGGAGATCACTTCGCCGGTTTTCTTCTCACGAAAGCCACTCAAGCCATTTGCTCCCATTTTTCTGCCCTAGAGTGTTTGTTTCCTTCGCACAAAAGCCGTATAGGTCGTTTCTCGTCGACTCAGCACCACTCTAGGCAGGCAAAGAGAAGCCATTGAAGCAGCTCAGAGATGAAGGCGCCTTAATGCAGCCAAGGCCCAACTCAAGTCCCTCCTCCTCACCTACCCATTTAATCTGAACAAATCATGACCCCATTTGTGTGTTTTAGCTTTTATTTTGCTTCTTTTTTTTTCTGATTCCCTAATTGGTTTATGATTAATTTTTCATAAACCTCAGATTGCTTGTATGGATCAGAAAACTCATTTTTCATCTGGTTTATTAATAAATTATTAGTTAGGCTCTGTTTCTTGCTTCGAAATAAAATCATCCCATTTCACTTTGAAATTGGGTTTCATCACAACGGTAGCCCGTAGCAACAGCAGCCCATCGCAGTAGCACCAACACATCCTGTCGTAAGTTTAGAAAAATAGGTAAGGGCGTTTGAAATTTGTTTTGCTGTGATGTTGGTTGAATTTGTATATTTTTCAAATTTCTGTCCATGTGATTGTAGACAATTGGATTATCTAACATAGTATATAACATTTTATTTTATTTGGCAATTTCCATACAGTATATATATATATATATATATATATATATATACACTGTTTAAATCTCACAAGAACATACTTCTCAAACACCTTTGGTTAAAGGGGAATTTAAACCTCACTCAGGACATGCACCATCGAAACACTATATGCATGAGGTGCCACTAGGGTTATAAAAATGATCTAATTTGAGATTGTTTTTACCAATAATTTAAAAAACAAAAAATAATTAAAACTTGACAGATCAATAATAGTGATATATATTAATACTTTTTCAAGTATGAAAATCTCTCCCACCGTTCACACATGCAGTAGCAGAAGTTGGGGGGCAATTTTATCTGCATGAAACTGAATGTGATAATTTATTCGTCTAAATTAATTAGGAACAAAATACATAAGAGTACAAAGATTCTGTTGATTAAGAGCACAAGTTTCTAAATTCAAAGGTTTTTTTTTTTAAGGAAGAGAGAAAGGTCACATGTCCAAGAGTGACCCCTCCCAGTTTATTAGAATCCTTCACTTTTGGCGGAGAAAACCATAAAAAACATTCCAAAATTCAAATCAAAACAACAAACCCAAACCAAACAAAGCTGGCAAACCCCAAACCATACAACAAGCTCATATCACCCAGCGAAAACAGGCCAAACCGACCATTACCTAGCTCTCATAGCTGGCAGACCCAGCTGATCCACCCTCAGTATACCTTTGAGATGATGTGGGACATCTTTGACATGCACCTACGTTCCAGTTGTTAAATTCAAAGGTTAGGTGATTAAATGATATAAATATTCTTTTATTGTTAAATATTTTTCTAGTTGGTAATTAAGGATTTTTTTTTTTGTAATCACATAATCTTTACAATGAGTGATTACATTTTAACTGATATTTCTCATCTATATTTATCGATGAATGGTTATATAATTTTATTTTAAGCGTGTTCATGTCTTTACCTTATACAGTCATTCTTGGTGCTGTTTTAATTAATTGATGCCAAATAGAACATCTAAAGCATCTATTTCTTTTTAATTATGACTACTAGTATTTCATTATCTTTTTTTAATAGCTACGACACTAGACATGAATTGAAACAAAATGGATGATGAATTTCTTGGGTATTATTTGGAAATCTAAATTGAGAAAAAAATTAGTGAAGATTTAGCACAGATGCCATAATTGAATAATTTACTCCCTATGAATGAGCGAAGATCAACTCAATCAGCATAACTAGTTAGATTTTATTTTTTAATGCATTCAAGCTTGTGCATTAAAAACATGTATTTTTTATTATATATTTGGAGTTATGTCATACCTGTCATGATACCTTTTATACAAATTTTTACACGTACCTTAACCTCCCAAAATTAGAGTTCTATAGCTAGCTTAGTCCCTGGTCATGAATATAAAAAACCAACCAGATATTAGATCATGTGAAAAGAGGTGTTCATAGAAAGATTTAATGACATTAATTAACGAGCTTATATAACATCCACCCTAACTAGGATGATATAAAAATGGCTGGGAATCCATAAATGAGGTTACCCCACTATCCATACAAGTCATTTTTTATTTCTATGTACTGGCATCACATGATTGAATTGACAAATTCAACCTCTTCGTTATAATCTTGCCCAAGATTGGAAGCTTTTTAGGACATTGATATTGCCTCTAACTCCATTGTGACCTCTGTCATTGTAGGTTGATTCCTTCCATCCAATACAATCACCTTTTTACAAGATCTGAACCAATACAATCTTTATTGGTTGCAGATTTGCCCCTCAATAGTGTGTTGGGTCAACATCTAGTTTTTCTTTCATTTGATCAACGACTATAATGGAGTTGGGACAAGAAAAGTATCAGTTTGTTATAGTTTGGAGTTGCAATGAATTTTGATGGTTGAGTATAAAGTATAAATTAATTAATTGAATAGCTAGCCTAGCATAGCAGCCATTCAGAACAATTCATTATAATGCTTTCAAATATTGGACAAGATCGGGAAGTAGAAAGCAAAGAGCTTGATTTGTTTCTTTTTTTGCTTCTGAAAGTAAAGCTTTTGCCTAGCATGGTAAACATTCTAGATTGCTTACCTTAAAAGCAGAGTAGTAGATTTGTTCAAGCCTAGCTAGCTTGGGAGCTATAGTACTAATTGGATCATTGCATGCCCTAACATCCAAATAAAAAAACACAATAGGTCATATGACTCAGAACCTAGCATCACGAACCATCGACAGAGATGACCTAGAATCAGTTATTTTTTGTACATATGCTTTTCTTCAAGCACACAAAGGTGTAAAGTCATGTACTTTTCCCTTTCAATTACAAGTTGTCCTTCATGTAGTGGTGTTAAATGGACCATTAATAATGCATGCCATCCCCCTTTTTGTCAAATAAGAAAGTAAAAATGGATGGTTTTTAAAAAAGTTGGGAGTTTTCCATGCAAGCGTCTTCAAATTACACAGCAGCAAGGCCCTTTTGAGGTAATTTAGTGTAGACATAAAAGGCATGACTATTTATATTGCCTACCTAAACAGTTTATATTTGAGGAACAATAGGCATTTGTTTGAAAATTTGTACATTGCTTGTCTCGCCAAGCCTTCTGGTAGCATATGGCTTCTTTTACATGCATATGTTACTTTTATGTAACAACTTAGTTTTAAAACTAAGTTTTCTTAATTTCTGGTTAGATGTATACCAAGAATCTAATTCGGTCTTACCACAGTATATCTAAGTTGTAATGCACATGGGGAACATATAATCAATGATGAGTCATAATTATTCTTCTCAATATTGAGAAGAATAATTGTAATTGTCGTTTGATTCAAGTTAATGTATTATGTCGTCGTATTATGGTGTGAAAATTTGTTCATGAATATTTGTTTCAGAGTTTGCATCATGGTTGTTTCGTTTGTAAGGTTTTCAAGCATGGTTTCAGGCATAATTCTCATATAGTTGAACCATGCTCAAGTCAGAAATTTCAAATGCATTTTGGGTTTTCTGAAATTGGTTTTATGATACTCATATTTTAATTCCAGCCACAATTTAGAGTATGATTACTTAATAGTTTGTGAGCCAAGGTATTTTCTATGGGTCAAAATGCAACTTCTCAAACATTTATGGGTTCAGAAATGATTGTATGGAAATTGAAGTATATGAGCATTTTGTTGTTTTTAGAAGTTTAGTAGTGGATGATGAGTAACAAAAGAGGTGTATTAACACTTTCTAAAATTTTTATGAGAATCATGAACTTGTTTTAAAAGGTTATCATTTCTGCTTGCTGTTCCCAACCACTCAGGTGTCATTTCTGCTTGTTGGAACGTTATCATTTTTGAAGTGTGAGCTCTTTTAGCATTTGTACATACTAAAGAGCTCACACTTCAGAAACCTCGGATGCTTTATAGCATAATATGTAATACGTTTCACCTTTCTTTGAATTAGTTGGAAGTATTATGTCAACTTCCACGACTCTAGATGTTTGCTTTGTTGGAAGCTTTTAAGTTTGTAAATGACACCTGAGTTTGTAAATTTAATGGACCATAGATAGATGCAACACATCTAAAATTTACCAAGTCTAAGTAGGTAGGTACTTGCCTAGTTCAAGTATTATGCTATAAAAATAAAGTACTTGATTAATTCTTGTATATATAAATTGGAGCTTGGATCCAATCTACTCTCCTTACCTTCTATCATTTCATTTTAACATTGCCAGTTCATTTATAAGAATTGACATTTTCATTTGTATATGAGGCCATTCAATCACTTTGTAGAAGTTTCAAGTTCTCTTATTTTATCCAAAACATCCCAGCCTATTCCTGCACTCTATCCTTACTAAAACCCACGGCCACCCCTACATCAGTAATGTTTAATAAATTTACCCTTGGTCACCCATGATTAAATTAATGCCACTAGGGTATGGAAGCCTTCTAACTATACGTAGTGGGAAAGAGTTTCTTTTAAAAATGACTATACAAATTTAAAGGCTTCAAATAAAAGAGAGATTAGGCGCAGATTCAATGATTGTGCATGCAAAAAATCTCAAGAAGAAATTTTTGAAGTTCTGTGTATAATGTATGAGTAGTACTAGTACTACATGCATATATAGTACTATGGAATAAGACTTCCAAATCATTAATTTCTTATACCTTTTTCAACTCATGCATGTGACCCATATTTCTTGTCAATTATTCATATAAAATCCTGACATACAGATAATTAATTAATTAAATGTGAAACTGCATGCTACACATTCATTAATTTGCATATATACATGAATAACATTTTCACTCATTGATCAAATAATTCATTTATTTAACTGCTTTATTCTATAATTAGTAATTCCAAGATCACTAGGTCACCTATTTATATAAAAATAAATAAATATATATATATATAACACAAATATTTGAAGTGTCTTCTGAATTCGTAATTAGCCCACCGAGATAGCTAGCTAGCACCTCGCTCTTTAATTATGTAAAGGTTACATACATGCAAGTCTCCCTGCTATTATTTATGTATCTAGTACTGTAAAAGGGTGGGGTATAGTAGAATCATAGCCTCCTCCACACTAGTCAAAATATCCTGCTTGTGAAAAGATCAATGCCTTGGTATTTTTATAACAATACGCACTAGTTATTTTGTTGTAATGGTTTTTTTTTTTGGTGTACCATTGCCAAATTGGAGTTGGAGAGATCGAAATATTAAATATGAAGAAATTTTATTTATAAGGGCATTGATGTCGTCGTGTTGAAACTGTTCTACCCACCCCTCATGCCCAGGTGCATATTGAAATAGCTGATTAGATATAATTTTTAAAGATAGAGGAGCAGGACAATTGACAAATATTGAATGAATGTGCTCATTTTCAGATAATGTTTAGTCCTTAATGTGTTCTCAATATTTAGTAGTTGAGTTGTAGGTTTTGGATTTCAATTGGTCCACCCTAGTGTATAGCCCATAATTACATTAATGTGAATTCTAGGTAACTGACTTTGGATGAATGAATGTATTTGATTAGGAGCTGAAAATGTTTCCTATTTCTTTGGGGTGTAAATTTTTTTTAACATATAATTTATCTTATTTCAGGTCAATCACTAAATATATATTTAGTGATTGACCTGAAATAAGATAAATTATTTATTACTGAGATAATTAAGTGTGACAATGAAGCCTAGCCAAACGGGCGAATGAGGAAAAAAAATGAACCAAAGCGTCTTTGCGGTGAATTCAAACTCGCTAGATTAAACCAAACGTAAATGATAACACGGCATTAGTGGCAATTAGTGATCGCCGAAATTAATCACTTGCAGCGATTTATCTACCCTGCAAATATCAAACATATCCATCCACTCACTATGCCGACGGCAAATTAAATCAATGTGATTAACTTTTTGTGGCGTCTTGATAGCTTTTTGAGGCGATTTTATGTCCGTTGGAAATAAGTTCACATGCGACGAAAACTAAAATCATTGAAAAAGGTTGAAGGTATTTTCAGTGATTTTGATATATTTGCGCCGAAATGAAACTTAATACCTACAATATTTTAATATCCCTGGAAAAAGGAAACACTATTGCGGCGATTTTCTTAGTATTTATGATGCTTTTATTCGTTGCTTTTGACTTTTTTCAACAATTTTGTACCAAATTGATACAGTCTTTTCTAGCGTTTTTTGACATCATTTGAGGTGAAAGTTAATCGTCGGAAAAGTATGTTTTGTAGCGAGTTTTGCCTTTCACTGAGGGTAATCAGAAATAGCATTTTTATTTCGTCAAAAGTGCAGCGATTTTATAGTGTATTTGCGACGATTTTCAGCACTAGAAAAACCCTTTTTCTTGTAATGCTCGTTGGTTGTAACTTATCAATATCATATATATACATATATTAAATGACAGGGAAGCATATCAGCTACATGTCAACTCTCTCCATTCAACACTTGGTATCTCTTGCGCATAGGTGGCCTTCAGAAATTTGTTTTTGTAACAATTTACAAGTGTGTATATATATATGTATGTATGTATGTATACTTAAGGTTTTGATTTGATTTGGATAGTACGTATTGCATCTAAGCTGGCTCTAAATTTATTGATAACTCATTGTTTTATCTAATGAATAATTTTAAGATATTTACTTTGATGTGGTGACAAATGTGGTTGGTTGGTTTGGTTGTTGCTGTTTTAGGAGATAAATTCCATTAGTTGCTATTGATCTTGGAGATAGATTCAATTTGTATATTTTCATAATTAATTATTTAAAGTCGTTGATTTATTTTCTATGTTCCAAGATTTTATATGTTAGCAAACCCATAAGATTAAAAAGTTCTTTAAGCCTTAAGGTGAATCTTCTTATCAATCTTGAACAAATACCTTCCTCTAAAAGTCTCTAGGACTAGATGGTTTCACAGGCTTCTTTTTCAAAAAAAAATATTGGGATATTGTAAAGGAGGATCTCAATGGAGTCATTAAAAACTTTTTCATCAATGGTCACATTTTGAAAGAAATGAATCATACCAACATTGTTCTTGTTTCTAAAACTGATTCACCAACCACCAGCCTATCAGTCTCACCAATGCCTGTTACAAAATCATTAAAAAAATTCTTGCAAACAGACTTAAGAGAATCATGCCCAAGTTCATATCCCCTAGCAATCGGCCTTCCTCCCAAGTAGGAAAATTCAAGAAAATACCATTCTTGCACAAGAAATTTTTCACACACTAAAGAAAAAGAAAGGAAGAAAGGGATTAATGGCCATTAAAATTGATATGGAAAAAGTTTTTGATTTCATGGAATGGAACTTTTTGACAACCATCCTCTCACCTCTTGGTTTCCAACAAGCTTGGATCCATTGGATCAAAGAATGTATCTCGATTATCTCTTACTCAATAGTGATAAATGGTGAACCTGAGGGGTTCTTCCACCCCTCCAAAAGACTGAGGCAGGGTGACTCATTATCCCCATTTCTATTCATTCTAGGCAATGAGGTTCTTTCTCGACTCATCTGTAGAGAAGAACAAGTATGAGTCATTAAGGGAATCAAACTAAGCTTTAATGGACCCTCCATTACGCACCTTCTCTTTGATGATGACCTTATTCTCTTTGGCAAGGCCACAACCTAGAATGCTCAAGCTTTCAAGGATTTGGATAAATACACATTCTGGTCGGGTCAAAAAATCCATTCTAGCAAATCATCAATTCAATTCAGCACCAATATGCCTCCTAATTCAATTAGAAAAGTCAGAGACATCACAAACTTCAAACTCTCCCCATCTAGAGCCAAATACCTAGGGCTCCCTCTCAATTTTGGTGCTTCCATGAAACTTCATTTTAAGGAAATTGTTAAAAGGATCCAAGGGAAATTAGCAAGCTGGAAGACCAAACTCTTATCTCAAGCAGGCAGAACTACACTCATTCAAACAGTGGCTAGTGCTATTCCTTCTCATACAATGTCCTCCCTTTGGATCTCTAACTCTATTTCCAAGACAATTGACCAAGCATTCATGAGATTTTGGTGGGGTTTTGAAACCAACAAAATCCATAATTTCACCCCAAAATCCTGGAACTCTATCTACAAACCAAAATCTATGGAAAGCCTAGGGATTAGCTAGCCTCAAATTTTAACAAAGCTTTGCTCTGCAAACTGGGTTGGCACTTTATAAGCAATGAAGCTAGCAATTGGAAAACCATTCTTTCAGCAAATATCTGAGAAACTCCAACTAGCTCTCTGTTTCCACAAAACCCTCAAACTCCAGATTCTGGAAAAGACTATTGAAGTAGAAAAATTTCTTTGCCACTAGTTTCTATTTTCATATCAATAAAAGGACAAATATAAAATTTTGGTATGATCCCTGGATTCCATCCCTTTGTCCATCGATTCCAGAACCTAAACCCTCTCACATACCAAAAGATCCTACCATGAGGGTCTCAGAATTAACACTACAAAATCCAAGAAGATGGAATACACTCATTCTTCAAGGTCTTTTTCACTCAGGAAATAGTTTAGGAAATCAAAAAAAATTCATCTGCCCCTATTCCATTTCCACAACCAAGAAGACATTCCGAAATGGAAACATCATTCTTCAGGAAAATTCTTGGTTAAATTTGCCTATGCTACAATGACTTCATGTACATCCGGCCTTAACATCATTCAACCTCCACCTTTCTGGAAAACAATTTGGTCTTTAAAAGTTCAAGAACGCTTAAAAGATTTCCTCTAGAAAGTAGTTAGCAACAACTACCCACTAGAAATCTCCTCAGCACCTGCATTCCACTCACGAAAGACCAAAAACATTGCCCATTTGTCAGATGGAAAATGAAACTCTCACACATCTCTTCCTAAATTGCACTTATTCTAGAATACTTTGGCAACATGGATATTTCTCAACTAGCTAACTAGGGTATCATCAATTGGACAAACATGATTCTCAATCGTTCCAACAACATAAATATCCCTCTTGATGAAACTCACTAGCTTCAAATTTTGCAATGGATAATATTTGGTTTATCAAAAATCAAACCAACCATGGAACACAAACCCCCTCCGTTGAGTAGTTTATCTCAAAAACCAACAAATGCTACAATGAACATTGTCAAGCCTTGGCCAAGAAAACCAATGAGGAAACCATCCCATGGAAAGCCTATTTTGTGGAAAATCAATTCACCATTACTTTTGATGTGGCTGTTAGAGCAATTTGTAGTACTTCATTAGCAATTTGAAGAAATTAGGATGGATCCATCTCTTTTGTCATAACATCCTTCTCAACAAGCACCAATCCAAACCAAGGAGAAGCAAAAGCAGCATTCATTGGAATACAAGAAGCTCATGCACAACAAATAAGAAAGATCCTAATAGCAAGTGATTCCTTAGTAGCTATCTCAGCACTGAATAATCCCCATAAAGCAAGGGATTGGGTAATGGAAGGCATCAAGAGACACAAGGTATCTTCTCAAAGATTTCGAAGCCTAGGAAGCAATCAAAATACATCGTTCTCAGAATCGATGTGCACATTCTATTGTGCAATGGACACATTCCAACAACATGTTTGGAAATATCCCTCTAATCAAAATTCCTCAATGTTTGCTGAATTTCCATAGTGGGAAAGATCCTCCCTCACTACCATATGTATAATATGCAAATATTCTCTTTTCCTGTTTAAGACCTCTGTAATGAACATAGTTTTGGATTTTCTTGAAATGAACATTTACTTGCAAAGAGAGAAAAAAAAAGGGAGTCAAGTATGTGCTTCACAATGTAAAACCTAACGTTTGAATCCTAATGTTGTGGTCAAATATATCAAAACAAATAAATAAATAAAAAATTGAGTTTTTTTTTTTCTTGTGGTTCATTAATATGTATAGAGTGGAGTATATAAATAAGTAGTCACAAATTGTATTTAGATTAAAAAAGATCTTCTTTGAAGCTATTGATTTGTTAAATTTACACAACATTTATATGTATCCTTGCGTTATTTGAGATGTTCTAGATTTCTTAGATAAACTCTAGGTGAATTTTTTAACATTTCTACAATCTCTTTAATAAAATGGTTTAGATAGTTTCATATATGAAATTTATTGAAATATAAAAATACTAAGAATTTTATAAACATATAGTTGTCTTTGTTATATGCTACCCATTTATTTTTAAAATAATATTTTAAATTTCAATAACTTTACAGTGCATTTATCAAGAAATAATAACTAGTAGAAAATACATTTAAATGAATCCAATCATATTTCACCATGTTATTTGAAAATTCCTAGAAATTAAGTGTGAGTCAAATTAATTGAAGCCATTCAAACGGCTCAAAGTGGGAACTAGGAACTGGGAACGAAATGCATCCAAGGATTTTCATGAATTGATGTCAGAGAAAAGGAAAAAAATAATATTTGCAAATTGAAAATATAATTAAGGATTTGTTTTGCTTCTTGAGTTTTCAATTTTATTTTTTCGCTTCTTAGGTTTAAAAATATTATGGATTGTATAACGTAAAAACAAAATATGAGAATGCGAGAAACAAGACAAATAAAACATAAACCACAAAAGTAGAAAAACAAATGGAATACAGATACTCCAATAATCCAGAATAGTTATAAGTAAAACCTTAAAAGTTAAAAAAATAAAAGAAAATACGTTAAAATAAGAAAACACAAAATCTATAAGAGATAAATAAATAAAGAAAACTGATCTCAAGTAGGGGTGATATCGGTCCGGTCCGATCCGGTCTTAGGCTGTTTTGTGGACCAGATCGGACCTATTCGGTCTAGATATTTTCAACCCTAGACCAGACCGAGTATAGATATGTCCGGTCCGGTCCTATTTGGTCCGATCCAGGGTCGGTCCATTCGGTCTGGACATGCTCCAAGTGGGTCATTCAGGCCATCTAAATTTGACTTTTGTTGGGTCCAAATTCAATTATTTTTGGCCCACTTCAAATTTTGTACAGTTTTTAGCTAAAAATACTAAAAAAAAAAAACACAGATCTTGAAAAATGCAATGATAAAAAAAAAACTAATCTATATAAAAAACTAGAAAAACAAAAAAAAAATACAAAATAATAATACAAAAGTTATTACTTACAAATTACAAATTATAAACTGAAGTGAAACAAAACTAATTAATACAAAAGTTATTACAAGTATTGGTGTCTAATTATATACCTAACTTCTAAGCAATTGAGAAACATAACTAATTAAAATTGCAGCTTCTTGAGATTACGTAATCTTCAACCTTGAAATTTCAGCTTTCATCTGTTCTGAATTTGATCTACGTGATTAGCTTTCAGTACTACTTCATTGCCAAGAAAATAAACAAACAAAACAGGTGAATAATAATAATAATAATAATATGAAGTAGAAGATAAAAAAAAAATATAAGCTTCCATTTTTGTTCAGTTAACAAGATAGAATATTGAGTACTGAAAATTAGTTTGTCTCTTTTTGTCCTCTGATCATTAATTTATTAAATTAAAACTATTACATTAATTTATTTTTGATGTGGAAACATAACAGGTGTCATTGGTGTTGGACTAAGACTTATTAACCAACATCATAGACTTGGAAAGTAAACACTCAATTCTACGAACAATGAGCACCTTCCCCCTTAATTTCTTTTATCCACTATAATTGAAAATTATGGAGGATTTGAAAGTAACTAATTGTCATCCAGATAATTTTTCACTATTTTCTTCTGGCAAATGACTTATATAACTATATTATAATGCATTGATGCTGCTTAATTTTATTTATTTATTTTTGTTTTCAATATATCTCACCATGAATGAAGGATTTTTGAGATGTGGACATGTGGTGCACTGCTTGCACATTCCAGATTTTCTAAGATCAGATCAGAGTAAACCACCAAAAAAGAAAGAACAAGGAAAAGATCACCAGACAAATATTCTTTTGAGTGGGGCTGAAGAAATTCTGATTTTGGTCCAGACTAATGTGTCAATAAAAATGGTTTTGTTTTTATATAGTAATTTAAACAAACTAAAAGACTAAAATGTGTTTGATAATATCAAATCAAATTCTAATCAAGGCAGCTGCTTTTTACAAGTTCTACATGGTCGGTCTACTTTTCTTTCCTTTTCTTTTTTTCTTAAAAAAAATACAATTAAATCCTAAACTGATGGTAAATACCATGGCTCTTTGTGATACATAAAAAAAAACCAGCAAAACAGGTTATTAATAAATTAGAAAGAGAATGACCAATATTAATGCATGAGTTTTTTTCAAAATAACTAAACATGATTGATGACAAATTTCGTTTCAGCCTTTCAAGTAAAGCAACAATCTTCTTACCTCTTTAGTCTTTAATCAAGATTGGGTGTAGGGCCAGTAAGCATTGAATTTGATGCCTCCACAGAATTAACAACGTTCGAGTCCCCAACAAGTTCTATCCATAAAAATTTAAAACAAAACAAGTAAAATAAAATTACATAACATAAAAAATAAAACAAAATAAAATTACAGCACATAGAACTATAGAAGATAATTTATTACATACCCATATCCAGCTGCTTCTCAAATTCCTCCACTTCATCCATTAAAGTCCTAAGGCTTATTGGAGTAGAAGAAGAACGAAGCCAGTTTTGTGCACATATGAGACCCTCAACACTCAGTGGATTTAAACTACTTCGGAAAATGTCAAGTACACGACCCGCAGTGCTAAATGTAGATTCGGAGGCAACAGCAGATACTAGTATTGCAAGTACATCGCGTGCAACCTTTGAAAGCACGCGATATCTAGCTGAATTCACCTTCCACCAAATTAGAAGGTCAAAACTATCATCTTGATCGTCACATCTTTCAGCTAGATATCTATCAACCTTTGACTTACTTTCTAAACTGTCTTCTGACTGTAACTATTGCTTAAATTGGGCCATCAAATTTGCTTTTCTTGTCAGCTGAAGGAGATACATCTTCATGTGGGGAACTTGTGCGATGAGAAGAATGCCCTTCTTCATTTTCTCTTTATGCCTTATACATGCGGATAAATGCATTTCTCACCTTCCAATTAAAATCAATTTTTTTTTGCATTATCATGTGCATACATTTGTCCCAATCCAAAATCAAAATATCCCATCTTGTAGCGAGGATCAAGAATAACACCAACATAGAGCAACATATTCTGATTTTCCAAGTTCTCCCAATATTTGTCAAACTTTCTCTTCATATTTGTGGCCATTAATCCCACAACGGGATTTCGTTCTTCACACTCCATGTTAATAGCATCTTTAATAGTAACCAACTCCGGAAAAAAAGCATTACAAGTTACATATTCACCCCCCGAGAAGCGTGAAGTTGCATCATGAAATAATTGAAGAAATCTCACAAACACATTTACCTTCTCCCAATCGGATGTATTGGGAGGCCCTAACTTCTTTGGCTTCTCCTATTCGCCACATGGTCCACATCCTCTTCATCGACATCGTCATCTTCGTCATCTCCAAAACTACCAATGAAGCACGGATCTTCTTCCTCCAATCGATCAAAAGCCATTCTAAATTTGGAAGCCCTCTCCAACATAAGATAGGTGGAGTTCCACCTAGTCAGTACATCTAGGCAAACTTGGCCCTTGGATTGAATATCTGCCAACCCCAGACATTTTTTAAATAAACTCCACCTTTGAGGGGAGGATTTAACATACTTCACAACACCCCTCACCTTCACAATAGACTTATCATATTCTTTCAACCCTTCACGAACAATTAAGTTCAAAATGTGGGCACAACATCGAACATGCAAGAATTCATGTTCCAAGATCGTGTCTCTCCTATACTTGGTATTTTTTTTCAAATAAGAAACAGCCCCATTATTAGAACTTACATTATCAAGAGTGAGTGTAAAAAATTTTGGTCGCCCCCAATCAATCAAACACATCTCTATACCCTTACCAAGTGTATCACCCTTATGATTTTCAACCAAACAAAAGGAAAGAATCCTCTTGTGTAACTTCCAGTCATCATCAATAAAATGTACTATGAGGCACATATAATTTAGGTTTTGCACGGATGTCCATGTATCCGTGGTGAGGGAAATTCGCTGCCCTCGAAAAGCATTTCTCAACTTTTATTTTTCTTTCAAAAACAAATTAAAACAATCCTTGGCAACCGTCATACGGGATGAAATCCCTACCCACTTAGGGTAAACCACAAGCATAAACTTCCTGAAACCCTCTCCTTCAGCATGCCTAAAGGGCAACTCATCAAGAATAATCATCTCTGCTAAGGCTTGTCGACAAGCCTCAACACTAAATGCAATAGACACAAGTCCCCCACTAACACTACCACTTCCTCCCTCCACCTTCCAACCTAGAGTCGTCTGGGATTTATCCGTTTTCTTAAACGGAGATTTCTTACATTGATTCTCAATGTGATCCTTCATATTTTTCGTACCATTGGTTTTCGTATCACATGCATACGACGTACCACAATAATGACATGCAGTCCTAGGTTTAGTTGGATCACCTTTTGGTATGATTGTAAAATGATCCCAAACGAAAGACCTAACTCTACCTCTTTGTGACCCACCAACTGATTGTTCACTTACATTGGATGGGGGTGGGGGTGGGGGTGGGGGTGGAGGCATGTCTTGTGTTGACTCTTGCACATCATGTGTAAAAGACTCCATCTATAAAAAGGATAAAAGGACAAGTGGACAAAAGACTTAGAAAACAAACATTAATAAATGATATAGAGCAACAAGGAAAAAAAATAAAAACAAATGTAACAAAAAAACAAATGTATAGGGACATTGGGGAGAACATTTCAAATAATGTCAAGATCAGAAAATGACAAAGATAGAGGGCTGCTTTATTACAAACTTACAGCACAACATATATAATTAAGCGCCACATGTGCAAGCACTAGTCAACTGATAGGGTAAGTTAACTTCAATCAAGGCATGATGTTAATTAGGTCATTTACAATTTTACATCCATTAATAGAAAATTAACACATCAGTTTTTTGTGAAAAAATAGAAAGTATACCTACAATGAATAAAATTATAAATAAATAAATAATTTGGAGCTGGCTAATTCACAAATTAACCATCTCCAAATTAACATTAATAAAATTAACATTCACAAATTCGCTCGAGTGGAACATCGAGCGGGAGTCGAGCGAAACACTCTGCCTGATTTCGCTCGAGCGACTAGTCGAGCGGGAGTCAAGCGAATCAATCTGCCTGATTTCGCTCGAGCACCAGTTAGGTCCGCTCGAGTCGTGTTGAGCACATTTCAATTCTTTTCATGTGACAATGCATCAACACTAGTTACAATATAATTTTACATAGGTTTTCACAATCAACTAATTTTCCCTCAACAAACCCGTTTTGGAACCAGAAAAAAAAAAAAAAAATTTTGAAACTAACCAAACCCTCTCGGTCTCAACTATGTTCTCCCATAAAAAGTGCTTACCATCTCAACTATGTTCTTTGTAAATACTAAAAAGTGCCGATACACTAGCTAGCAGAAGAAGCTGTTGTGCTTTGTAATGAGATAAATTATAATAGACATTGATGTTAATCCCCGTCGAGCATTTGAACAAATCGGACACAGAGAGAGAGAGAGAGAGAGAGAGAGAGAGAGTACCGACTACCGAGTGGCGGTGAGCCTGCTGCAATGGAGGAGACGGTGGGGACGGAGGGTTTTCACTAAAGAATCCTAGGGTTTTCGCTGGAGGAGTTGGGGAAATTTGGGAAAAGTGAAATCGATTCCCGGGGGGGGGGGGGGAAGACAACTCCAGGATCGTCTAACCAAATGGCGGCGTTTGGTTCTCAATTAGAACCAAACGACGCTGTTTCAGGTAAGTAAATTGAAAAAAAAATAACTGGGTTGCGAGAAACGACGCCGTTTCACGCAACCCAGTTCTTTGTTTGGCCTGCAGTGACTAAAACGGCCCCGTTTGGGACCCATTTTGAATCAAACATCGCCGTTCTTTGTTGAGGCAGCTCCCATGTGATTTTTTTATATATTTTTTTATCTTTTTGGCGCACAGATGAATTAAAAAATTATTTAAATTAGTAAAACTAAAATTAAATAAACTATTTAATGTGGATTATTTAATTAACTCATTTAAAAAATAATTAATTATAATTATATTTATAATGTTAAATGTTAATTGCTAATTTGTTACTAACGTAGAGTATGTAAATGACTCAAATTCAATGTATTATAAATATTATAATTTATGATTCTAATACTATAATGATATAGTGTCTGTGTGTATATGTAATTATATATTATAATGATATAGTGATACTAATACTATATATTATATAATAATACATTGATATAAATTATTACTAATACTATTATTACTAAATCTCTTTCAAAAAAAAAAATACTATTATTACTAAATCATTATAACTTATACTAATATATAATATAGTTATAATAAATCACTATAATATAGTATGACTAAACTAATATAATTATTATTATAACTACATAATAATATTAGTATAAACTATAAAGTATTAGAGTATTAGTAATATAGTATAGGCTATAGCTATATATTAGTAATATTAGTATAAGTATAATTGTATAAGTATAACTATAGTCTATAGTTAATAGTTATAACTATACTAAATCATTATAACTTATACTAATATATAATATAGTTATAATAAATCACTATAATATAGTATAACTAAACTAATATAACTATTAATATAACTATATACTAGTATTAATATAAAGTATTAGACTATTAGTCTATACTTAATTATAATATAGTATAGGCTAATAGCTATAGCTATATATTAGTAATATTAGTATAAGTATAATTATATAAGTATAATTATAGTCTATAGTCTATAATTATAACTATACGAAATTATTATAACTTATACTAATATATAATATAGTTATAATAAATCACTATAATATAGTATGACTAAACTAATATAACTATTATTATAACTACGTAATAGTATTAGTATAAACTATAAAGTATTAGAATATTAGTAATATAGTATAGGCTATAGCTATATATTAGTAATATTAGTATAAGTATAATTGTATAATTATAGTCTATAGTTAATAGTTATAACTTATTAACTATATTAAATCATTATAACTTATACTAATATATAATATAGTTATAATAAATCACTATAAATTAGTATAACTAAATAATAGTATTAATATAAAGTATTAGACTATTAGTTTATACTTAATTATAATATAGTATAATTATATATATAATTAATTATATATAAAAAGATATAAAAAACATATAGAAATTAGATACATTCGGTTCGGTCCGGTCCGAAAAACCTCCGGACCGCGGACCGGACCGAATGCATTCGGTCCAAAAAAATTTGGACCGGTTCGGTCCAAAATGGCCAATCCGGTCTGATTTTCTCGGTCCGGACCGGCAGATGTTCACCCCTAATCCCAAGCATACTTGGGTGGCCTATCTACTAACCACGTTACATCGAAATTTGCAAACCAAAGAGTTTGTTTGGACACTTGAAGTGTTTCAAAATTTTATAAATAATAGTAAAATAATTTGAGTGAAAATATTTTATTGAGTATTGAAAAATGAGAAGTAAGAAGTTGAATAAAAATGGTATAAAATCAAAATTTTGTTTCAATTTAATTTTTTAATGTAGCTCTAGTGCTGAGCAACAGGAAACTGCACCCTGTTACCCCACCCCATCCCGTTTGCCGGATGTTGGAAGCAGTGTAATCCACCCACAACCTGGCGCCTAGCGGGCTGAGGCCAGGCCTGCCCATTTTTCCCCACTCCACTTTTTATATATATGTGTGTATTCATAAAACAATATATATACTTATATTAAAACGATGTTGTTTAATAATTCCCTAAAACTCCCGCTTCAAGTCGAGACCCATTTAGCACCCTCTCTAACTCTCTCGAATTCTCTGCCCTCTCTCACTCTCGCACCCTCACGCCGTTGTCGTTGCCTTTCGCAATTGCTGCCTGTAGCTTTGTCCGTCTCTAAGTGTCTCTCTCAAGTACTCTTACTTTCTGTAAGTATCATACTAACCTAAGCATTTTTTTGAGTTTTTCAATCGATTGGACCATGCAGGATGGGTACGATCAATGGATTTGGAAGATGAGATGTCTTATGTGTGCTATGGAGATTGGATTTTGATTTGTGTGTATTGGATTGCGAATTTATGATTGTAATCTGTGTTTGTAAATTTTGGATTTTGGATTTTGGATTCTAAGCCTAAATTAGTTTAGGGGTTCAGTTTGAACCCTATATGATTTTAGGGTTTCTAATTGAAACCATAACCTAATATGATTTGGGGTCTCTGTATTGAAACCCCAAAACTGTTTTGGGGTTTCAATACAATTTTGGGGTTTCAAAACTAAAACTCCAAATTATTGTGATGTTCATGATTGTATATTTTAATTGTTGTGTGATTTTTGCATCATGTTAAGTATTTGTGAGCAACGAGAATAGATAGTGAGTCAAATCCAAATACTAGTATGGAAAACACTACTATACCCACTCCATTTGGCACCTCCATTTGACCGCTTGCCAAAAAAAATTTTTTTTTTTTTTTTTACTTAGTGATTAAGAAAGTGATTTTAAGTGTATTGAGATTTTTTTTTTAAATCTTTAAATGTATTAAAAAAATGTGAAAAGAAAAATGAAAAAAAAAAAGAAAAAAAAATTTGCACTGGGCGGTAAGCCCTGTAACATCCCAGATTTTAGTGTATTTTTAAAGAAGGTTTATTTTAATTATTTATTGTGTAATTCTCTTGTTTTAATATTTTAGAGGTTTTATTTTATTATTTTATTGAACTTTCCTATTTTTATTAATTATTATTTTTGGAGTTTTAGAATATTATATTAGAATATTTTAAATTGTAAAAATTATTTTATTGGGCTTTCTTATTGTTAATTATTATTTTAGATTTAAATTGACCTTTAATTTAAATTGGTTTTTTTGTAGGTTTTAAAATTTCTATTGTTTTATTAAAACATTTCACTGCGTTTGATTAATTTTAATTAGTGATCTGTAATTTAATTCTCTTTATTTTAAAGGATGTTTTTGTCTGAGTTTAATATTTTACTTTAGTTAATTTTGAGTTAAATTGATTTATTTATTTTAACTGTTTTAAAAATAGTTATTGTTTTATTTGAATATTTCACTGCGTTTAGATTATTTTATTTATTTAGTAGTTTTAAAATCATCTTCGTTAGATCACTTTCGAAACCCACGTTGAAAAGTCTGGATCTCATTTTTCTTCTTCCTCTTTTTCTTTTTCCCTTTTTCTTTTCTTCTTTTTCCCCCTAGCCCCGATCGGATCTCTCTCTCTCTCTCCTCACCCACGCGTGCTACGGACTTACCGCCGCAGTGCCGCCGTCGACCGGCGGTGGTCGACACCACCGGTGCCGTTCGACTCCCCGTCAACCGGCGACCCTACCGTACCATTTTCAGGCCGGCTAACGCCGCTGTTAGCCGTCAGTAGCCGTGCGAAGCCGCGGTGGTTTTTGCACCGTTCCGCCGCCGTACGGCCACCTCCGGCCACCAGCTCCTAGCCACATCACCACCGGCCCATTTCCGTCCTAACCGACCCAACCCCGGCCCCGATCCGTCGCCGGAGCCGCCCCAACGAGCATCAAACCCGAACCAACTTTTCCGGCCTTCCACCGCCGTTTCGGCTTCCACCCACGGCCAACCATCACCACCATTAGATTCACCACCTTCCATAGGCCCTACCCTATCAATTTCGAGTCTCCGTTTGAAACAGTGAAAAAGTCCCATTTCACTGCATTTCGGCCAGTATTTTTACACTGTGCGAATTTGCCGCTTTGGTGTTTTCCAGTGCCTCGGAACCTTCGTAGAATTGTTTTAAAGCGCTGTAAGTATTTCCTAAACAACTCTTTTGAGATTTAATTATATTTTTGCAATTAACTACTATATTTTATATATATGTATCCTGGTTGGTTCCGGATTGAGTCCGAGGAGTTCGGGGGTGGATGGATTGATCAAAGTATATTATTGTGTGATTTTTGGGAGATTGGATTTATTGTTGGATTTGATTATGTTGTGAATTGGAGTTGGTTATTGGATATTCTGGTTGTGATCTGGTTAATTGTTGGAATTGTGTTTTGATCTGGATTTGGTTGTATTGTGATTTTGGGAGTTGATCATTGATTATATTGTTTCATTTCATGTTGCATGCATGACATGTTTGTAAACTGAAAAACTGGGTTTTTCGTGTGTTGCATGCATGATCATGTGATTATTTTGAAAACTGGGTTTTCATGAGATTTGGACTTTGGGTGCGTGTGTATCACGACCCCAAGCCGAGATGAGGTATTATCTTGGTGGAGCTCCTCTGGTCACTCGGGAGCGGAATATACTGAGTGACGTCCCCTGGGTTGTCGCCGGGCGACAACGGGATCGGACGTTGGACGTGCCGACTCCGTGGCCCTTCTGCTGGCGGGGGCTAGAGGATGACCTGGCCACGAACGCACCGGGTGCGGAACTGTGCATCTCTCGTAAAGTAGCCAGGACGTGCGGATGGTCCATAGGGGAGGCCATTGTGCATATGGTTAATTGGATAAATGGAAAAAAGCTGTTTTCTGGAAAAATAGCGTGAGTTGTTTTTGTGTATCATTTTCTGGGAAAATGATGGATAAATATTTTTGTATGCCATTTTCTGGGAAAATGGTGGGATTGATTTTACTGGAAATGATTTTTGAGCCAATGAGATTTTTGGCGTGCGTTGCACTATTTCATTTGCATCATGGGCATGCATGGTTAATTGTTTAGGTATGGTTATATCTCTGGATTTGGTTAGGTTATAACTTACCTGCGGTACCATTTCATGGTACTGCAGACTTTGTTGATGATGCAGATGCCGAGCCTGAGGATCTGGCTCCGCCGGAGGAGTGATCTGGGATCACTCGAGTTGTAGCTTTTATTTCAGACTTGTATTTTATTTTCTGAGACTTGGCTTTGTTTTTAAGGTATTTGGTATTTGGATTTCTGTATTAATTAAAAATTCTGGTACTAGTAGACTTTATTACCTTCCGCTGTGTTTTTATTTGTGCACTGTTTATTTGTTGCACACACTAACACTTGTCGTGGGGATGCGTGACCGGTTGTCATCATCCCGGGTGTCTCGATTTTCGTGCTGGTCCGTATATGGAAGTCGGGGGCGCCACAAGCCCAGCGGTCAAATTGGGGAGGCATAGTAGCCGCTTCCTACTAGCATTTGTGCTAGCCCCTGCCTCTACCCAAACCCAAACCCCTACCCCTACACCTATTTTTAATTTTTTTTTGCGTCGGGGGAGGGGGGGTGGGGTGGAGGGAGAAGTTGGAAGGGTATACAATGTAATACCCAAAGCCCAAGCCCAAGCCTAGAAGACCCACACGATTTCGTTTTCGGGTAAGATTCCCTCTTTTCAGTTTCTTCTTACCTAAACCCATGTTCCATCCCGACATTTTTTTTTCCCAAAATCTTCTCCCTTCAGTTGCTCCCCCATTTCTTCTTCCCTGAATCCAACTTTTTTTTACCCACGCCCCCTTCAGTTTAATTTTCTTTTCTTCACCCTCAAATTATCTTCTCAACAGATGCTCTCTCTCTCTCTCTCTCTCTCTTACTTCTCTAAATAATGTTCATATTTATGATTTTTTTTTCTCTTATTTTGTTTTTCAATTTTATAGTCTCACTTGCCCAACCCTAATCCCAAATTTCCAATGATCTAATCTTGAATTCTTGACAGAAAAGCCTACAACCAAAACCTTATGATCTAATCTTGGTTTGTACTTGTTGTTTTAAGTTTCTAACTTTTTACATATGTATATATAAATTGTAATTACAATTTTTTTTCCTATTAATGTTTCAAGTTTTATAATGTCACAGTGTCACTTGCCCACCACCCCTAAATGCCAATCTCAAGACTCAAAGTCAATGTCAAATGATCTCATAAGTCATAAATCATCTTACTACAATTTGTTATTTCATTGAAACATTATTATTCATTTAAATTACTTAAAAATTTGTAATATTTTTCGATAATTTGTAATAATTTTATTTAATTTGTATTATTGTAATAGTTTAAAATTATTAGTTAGAAATTAGAAGTTACTCACTTAATTGGTAGAACTTTTGACTTTATGTTTAATGCTTTAACAAGTTTTGTTTCATTTTATGTAAGATGTATAACATTGTTTTTTAATTTAGGTAATTTAGAATGGTATCTGGGCCATTTTATAGGTTATGGGCCCATATGGGCCAAACAAGGAAGGCAGGTGGCAAACAGAGCTGAGATCCAAATTCGCCCTCGGCACCGGGACAGGGCCCCTCCCACAAGGTGCGAGGCCAAATTCTGATGGGTAAACCCCACCCTCTTACCCATGCCGGGGTCGGAGTGCGAGATGGGGGTGCTCCCACCCCAAGAATGTGAGTAGCACCCCAATATAATTCAGAAAATTCTAGTTTGCCCTTTGAATTTTCCCCTAGGTTTGACCGTTAGTGTATTTTCTTTTATTTTTTAAAAGTCTTTTCTGAAATGTTTAAGAAAATTACCACTAGTGATTTGTATATTTTTTTAAATGTTTGGAAAATGTTAAAAAATGTTTGAAAAAAGAAAAAAAATGTTAATTGCACTAGGAGACACACCTAGTGATAAAAGTTGGGCGACACAATAGCATCACCCTATAATTTTTGTTTCGAAATTTATAAAAGTTGTATTAATTTTTATATTTTATTTTGACGTTTGTAGCACTTGTATTGATTTTTATATTTTGTTTTGGAGTTTTTAAGAGTTAAGAGTGAAAAAAGAAACCGATGAACTGGACTGAATCGAACTGAATCGATGGGTTCCAAAACCGGTTCGGTCCGATAACGATTTCAATTTTCTAAAAACCAGTTTGGTTTTTATTTTCCTTTTTCTAACACTGGACAGAATCAGACCAACCCGGTTCATATATATATATTTTAATATTATATAAAATATTTTTTTATATATATATAATATTATCACTAATATATATAATCAAATATATAAATAAGTTAGACATTAACATATTATGACTAGCATATTATCACTAACATACATAATCAATACTATATCACTATATGATACTATTATATATATGTATATATATATGTACACTAATACTATTACTTATACTATTAGTAATCCACTAATACTATACTAAAACCGGAAAAACCAGAAAGGAATTGGTAAAATCGAAAGTACCGGTTTATGAATTTATTGGTGCAGTATCAGTTCTTCAAATCTCAAAACCGGTATATTCTGATTTGGTTCTAAAATATAGCCAAAACTGGACCAAACCAGTTACACCCTTAGTAAAAGTTGTATTATTTTTGTATTTTAATACTTTTAGGTAATAATTACATGAAAGGTTTAAAATAAAAAAGTGTTTTGTGCTTAAGTGATATTTGGGAATGAAATTATAAGAAGTTCTATTTGATTTTCTTTTGTTTTTTTTTCATATCATTAATCATGCTATAAATAATATTCTTTTCATTTTTCTTTCTCATTTTCCTTTGTATGTGGTGGCAGGGGAGAGATCTCCTGTAATTAAGATTTTCATTTAAGATTAAATTATACTATATATAATTAAGAATAAATTATATTATATATAATTTAAGATTTTCATTTTTCTCTTTTCTATTATTCTATGTGATTTTTCTTTTGTTTTTTTTTTTCATACTATTAATCATGCTCATTTTATTTTTAAATCCAACCTTGCAATTGGCTGCGTTTAGGTGTTGAGATGATCTCAAATGATATGAGTTGATCTGTGAATAATAATGCTTTATGGATTCTATTGAAATGTGTTTAAATGTATGAAGTAGGTTGATAGATGTTTAAATATATAAAGTAGATTGAGATATATTTAACTTTTTGTGAAAAGTTGAAAAAATGGTAAATCTTATAAATGATTTAAGATAGATTGAAATAAGTTTAGCATCCAAACATACGCCACTAGTGTCTCAACCCACCACAATTGAAACAGACTAATAGTAGGACCAAACGAGCACATTTTGAATGCTTATGCTTATGTTAATCCCATTGTGCACCTAGTGATAGTATGCCACAAAACCCAACCTTGTTTGTTTTCATAATACATCTCATCTCATCTCATCTCATCTAATCATTACAAATTTTTTAAATTTTCACATAAAATAAAATAAACAATTCAAGCTTTTCAAATTAAAAAAAAAATTAATATTAAAAAATATATATTCTAATAATATTTTATTCAATTTTCAATATTTATATCAACTCATCTCATTTTATCTCATCTCATCTACAGAAACAAACCAGTATCCATTCCCTTTCTCTCTCTCTTAAATATACTACGTTTATTTCTCTCTCTTCTATGTATTTATACTCTAATAATAAATGTATTTTTTTAAGCTAGTAATAGATGTATTTAAAGTATTCAAAAAATGGTGTGCCAAAGTGATGCTTTTCTGGATATATGGAACCACATGGTTAAAAATTTGGAACGGGATGAGCTTGAGGAGGCTGCTATGACCACAAGATTGATATGGACAAGAAGGAATGAACTCACATACGGGAAGGGATTCAAACACCCAGCTGTGCTTCTAAAAAATGCAAGAGATGAGTTGGTGTTTTTTAATAACTCTAATATCCATCCCCATAATGAGTCAAACAGGTTAGCTCAATTCTTGAGGGGGATGAATTACGAGTAGTTAACATGATGAATAATGCTGCTATAGATTGGAGTTTAGGGGGCTTATTGATTGAGGATGCAAGAAAAGTCATAAATTCTTTTGCTACTTGGTCAGTGATTCACACCAGTAGAGGTGCTAATATGGTAGCTCATTGTTTGGCTAAAGATGCCCTTGATCTTGATGAACACATGTATATTTTGGAAGATTTTCTTCAATGTATTCAGTCCACTGTTATTAGTGAAACGTTATAAGTTTTCAATTATGAATAAAGATCAGTTTCATTTATTTTTTAGTAAGTACTTTGATAATAACGGTACTGTGGTTCTTTCAGTTCTCAGTTAAAAAAATGGAAGAGGCCAAACTCGAACCATTTCTGCAACTTTTCGACCATATTTTTGCATTAAAAAAACATCTCCAAGTTTTGAAAGAGGAGAGATGTTATGGTTGGATTGATTCACATGGTGTTGTCTGTCCTATCAAAAAATTATGTTCGTGAGTCGTGACCACCTACGAAAACACCACCTTCTCTATCTATATTTTTTTCCTCTCTTTTTGCTTCAAGTTTTTCTTATGATTTTTGAGGTTTTTGGCTCATCTTTCTTGACGGAAGTTACCTTTGAAAAGCAATTCGATTCGATAAACTCAATTTATTTTGAGGCGATAAAAAATCAAATATTTTAAACGCTCTCGTGATCGATTCAAGAACTCATCTAATTAATTTTAGACTAATTTAAATCGACTAAAATTTATTTAAGAGAAATTATATCTGTAATTGTAAAGTGTGCAACGTCATACAATCTCTTTAGAAAAAAATAATAAATAAGGCATCTACATGAAAAAATTAATTAATTTTTTAATAGTAAACCTTATTTTTTTTAAAAACGATTGCGCGATACTTACGCACTTTACAACTGCATGTAACATTGCTCTTTATTTAAAACCTTATTTATTTTTGAATTGAAATTAAGAAAACATATATTTCCTTCCCCATTCTTATATTCATTCGGAATGGTAGAAAATATGAAAAAGATAACATTGAATTCTTTATTTTATTTATTTGAATAAAAAAAGTTGAAAAACAATGAGTATTTTGCGTTAAACTTATGACTGATCTCCACAAAATACTACCATTGTCATAACCTTCTAACAAGTTATTTATCATTTCTATAGACAATAATATTTTTATGAAAGTAATGAATTTGCATTCTTAATAAAATTATTTAGATTCATTCCATGATGTTTTCATATTTTTTATTAAAATTGAAATATTTTATCCAAGCTTGTCATAAATGATCTGATTCAAAAAATTAAACAGCCCAACTCCAAATCCGATTCTATTTTGGGTGGCTCTACAACCATCACTCTCAGCTCTCGTTGGGAGCTACGGTTAGTTATAGTAGTAGTATTTTTTTTTTCTTTTTCTCACATGTATTTTTTAACACTTTAAATATTTTTAAAAAAAGGTAAAAAAAAATAACAATATTATGAAAAATTACTTTATTAATAATTAAGTAAAATAAAATTAAAAAATAAAAAATTTGAACAATAATACCCACAGTTAAAAATGAATGGTAAGAATAACATTTTTCTTTCTATTTGTGAGTTTAGTAAACTATTAGTGCTCGTTTGGATTTTCACCACTTTGATCATCTATAGTTTCTTTTATTTCCTACGCGCTTTCTCTAACGTAATTCTTGCTAAAAGTCCTTTCGATTAGAATAAAAATGTTAGTTGTCCTAAGAATTCTTATCGATAATGGATTTAGATACATTTAATTTAGTAACTAAGAAAATATTTTTTATAAATTTTTTTTAAAAATATTAAAAAATATATATAAAAAAATGAAATTAAAAAAAAAGGGCGACTGACAATTTCGAAAAATTCGTCGGGCTATAGCACGACTCCCATACAAGGGTGTTATAAGCATTCGCTTCATTTTCGTAACAACAATGGGACTTTACCTGTGCGGTCTCTTCCATTTTGGTCGTAGAGCCTCTAACCGTGTAAGTTCTCTCTCTCCGAACACCCTGAACCCCATTAACCCATTTTTCAATACTATCAATGTTTCGTCATCGCATGGTTCTTTCCTTGATTGCCCTTCGATTTGGTTGACCAGGTTTCTTTTCGTAATCAGATACCCTTTTGTCAGCAAATCAAGCCCCAACTGTATTTTTGATGATATTAGTAAAGAATCAATTTGTAATATTATTCAAATTATTCAACAAGAGCAGTGGGATGACAATAGGATTATCTGTTTGTTTGACTCGGCGCTGGCGCCCATATGGATGTCTAGGGCTTTGGTGGAATTAAAAGGGGATCCACGGTTAGCTTTGCGGTTCTTCAAATGGGCGGGAACCCGAATCGGGTTTTGCCACACCACGGAGTCATATTGTATCTTGATCCATATATTGTTTTACGCGAGAATGTACTTCGACGCCAATAGGATTATTAGAGAGTTAGTTTTGTTGAGGTGGGTTTTGCCAGGTTGCCATGTGTTTGACGTATTGTGGTCGACAAGGGGTGTTGTTTGTGTTCGAGGGTCTGGTGTGTTTGATGCTTTGTTTTGTGTTTTGACTGGGTTGGGAATGCTTGAGGAAGCGAGCGAGTGTTATTTGAGGATGGAGAAGTACAGGGTTTTGCCCAAAGCTCGGTATTGTGATGAACTTTTGCATAGGCTTTCAAAGTCAGGGAAGAGAGAATTGTCGAGGAAGTTTTTTAAAGATATGGTTGGGGCTGGAATTAGTCCTTCGGTTTTCACATATAATATAATGATAGACAATATGTGCAAAGGAGGAGATTTGGAAGCCGCTAGAAGCTTGTTCAAAAAAATGAAACAAACTGGCCTTATGCCCAATGTTGTCACATATAATTCTCTTATTGATGGATATGAAAAGGAAGGCAAGAGGGAATTGTCGAGGAAGTTTTTTAAAGATATGGTTGGGGCTGGAATTAGTCCTTCGGTTTTCACATATAATATAATGATATCCAATATGTGCAAAGGAGGAGATTTGGAAGCTGCTAGAAGCTTGTTTGAAAAAATGAAACAAACTGGCCTTATGCCCGATGTTGTCACATATAATTCTCTTATTGATGGATATGAAAAGGTAGGCAAGAGGGAATTGTCGTGGAAGTTTTTTAAAGATATGGTTGGGGCTGGAATTAGTCCTCCGGTTTTAACATATAATATAATGATATCCAATATGTGCAAAGGAGGAGATTTGGAAGCCGCTAGAAGCTTGTTCGAAAAAATGAAACAAACTGGCCTTACGCCTTATGTTTTCACATATAATTCTCTTATTGATGGATATGAAAAGGCAGGCAAGAGGGAATTGTCGAGGAAGTTTTTTAAAGATATGGTTGGGGCTGGAATTAGTCCTTCGGTTTTCACATATAGTATAATGATATGCAGTATGTGCAAAGGAGGAGATTTGGGAACCGCTAGAAGATTGTTCGAAAAAATGAAACAAACTGGCCTTATGATCGATGTTGTCACATATAATTCTCTTATTGATGGATATGGAAAGTTTGGATTCTTGGATGAATCGGTTAGTATATTTGAAGAAATGAAGAATGCAGGTTTCAAACCTGATGTAATAACATATAATGCTTTAATTTATTCTTTTTGTAAATTTGAAAGAATGCCTCAAGCTTTTGAGTTTCTCCATGAGATGAAGATCAATGGGGTGGTACTGGATGTTGTAACTTATAACACATTAATCGATGCATTTTGTAAGGAAGGGATGATGCAAGAGGCAATTAAATTTTTTGTTTACATGAGACGTGTTGGTCTTCTGCCCGATGAATTTACTTACACTTCTCTCATTGATGCAAGTTGTAAATTAGGCAATCTAAATGATGCTTTGAAGCTGGCTAATGAGATGCTGCAAGCAGGAGTTAACTTGAACATTGTCACCTACACAGCTCTAGTGGATGGTCTTTGTAAAGGTGGGAGGATAGGGGCAGCAGAAGAAGTCTTTCAGGCAATGCTGAAAGCTGGAGTAATTCCTAATGCTGCAGTTTATACAGCGTTAATTGATGGTCTTTGTAAAAATAATAGTATTGAAACAGCCAAGAAACTGCTTGATGAAATGCCAGACAAGGGTGTGATTCCTGATAGAAGTTCTTACACAGCTTTAATTGATGGGAACTTAAAGCATGGTAATCTTCAGGAAGCCTTGAATTTGCGAGACATAATGATTGATTTGGGTATGGAGTTTGATCTGCCGGCATATAATTCCTTGATTTGGGGTTTTTCTCGGTGTGGCGAGGTGCAACGAGCAAAAGAGCTGTTTGATGAGATGATTCAGAGGGGTCTCTATCCTGATGAGATTCTGTGTATATGTCTATTGAGGAAGTATTATGAGCTGGGAAAAGTAGATCAAGCCATTGAATTGCAAAATGAGATGGTCAAAGAGGGTCTAATTACTTGCAGTGATGATCTCGCAGTTCCTACTTTACAAACTTGAGAGAGAAATATATTTCCAGCCTTAGTTTGACGGAGCTGTGTTCAGTGTTTGGATCAGAAACACAACACAGTTTACCTTTCCTAAATGGGAATATGAGAACCCAAGGTATACATAATTCCTCATTTGTTTCTGACTGGATGGAATGATGTTGCGAAGTGATATTTGATGGTTCGTGATTAGATAAATAGGCTGGTGCTGATATTTGTATTCTGTTTTTTTTTTTTGATAAGAACTTATTGGCATTCTGTTCAAAGTCCTTTGTTGTCTCATCATGCAAATTTTGCTACCAGATGGGTTTTAGTTTAAATTTCTCAAGCGATTTTCAGCAGAGAAATCAGTTGATTTTAAATTTCTCAAGGTGTTTCAAAAATAAAAAGTTTTTCTTATAATTTTAGAGGTTTTTGAGCCATCTTTCTCGACGCAAAGTTACATTTGAAAAGCAATTTGATTAGATAAACTCAATTTATTTGGAGTCGATGAAAAATTGAATATTTTAAACGCTTTTATGATCGATTCAGTAACTCATTTAATTAATTCTAGACTAATTTAAATAGATTTTAATTTATTTAACAGAAATTATATTTATAATTGTAGAGTGCGCAACTGTCGTACGATCTCTTTAGAAAAAAAAAAATACGGCATCTACATAAAAAAATAATAATAATAAACCCTATTCTTTTTTAAAATGATTGCGCTTGTACTCTACAACTGTATGTAACATTACTCTTTATTTAAAATCTTATTTATTTTTGAATTGCAATTAAGAAAACATACATTTCCTTCCCCATTCTTATATTCATTAAACTAAATGTATAACTCATTTGGGAACTCAATTTCCAAAATTCTCAATTGGAATGTATAGATTTATAAATCAAAGTTAAACCAAATGTAATCTTTTAAAAAATCATTCACTACTTTTAAAATATGTAAATTATTATTCCTATTGAGAAAATCCAACGACGACAATATACTCAGGGAGCAATATTGCAGCAAATAATTAAATCAATATAGATAAATAATTGATCCAAACATAATCAAAGAACTAATCCATTCAATAGAAAAAGCATTACTGAATCCATAAATAAAATAAATTCTATGATTATTCAGAGAAGAAAACATCAACAATGAATTGAGAATGATAAAACAAAAGAATTTTAGTAATTGAAAATCAAATAAATAAATTAAAAATATCATCTAATGTACAAGTTCATCTCTTGCCCTATTTGAGAATTTAGTTACCCATAAATATAATGAACAACAAAAATCTCAAGAGAAAAATAAATAAACGGCTGCCATGAAAATTAATTTCGTCTCTTCGTTCTTCAGTCCGTCTTCCTTTTAAAAAAAAAACCTCAATTTCATGATATTGATATGCATATATAGGGTAAGAAAGAAAACCCCAATGTCTTCATATTTTTGCATAAAAAATCACCTAAATTTTAGAACTCATCTTAGTAGCCATGTACATGCTTGAGGAGTTCGAATTTAGAAATTCTTATTAGATACAAATTTGTAGCCCTTTAAGATAGCTTGCTAACGCTTCAAGAATTGCATCAATCTGAGATGTGAGTGGAAAGTTACAATCAAAATATTAAAGTATGTCCAGGCTATCTCCTAGAGCGTTTTGGACTCTCAACTTTTTCTATTAATCTGAATTACTCTCAAACACCTTCATTATCCTTATTTGAAGAGTCACACACTCGTTGAAAGTTCTTAAATTATTCGAATGTTTTACCCACGTGAAAGTCCTTTGAATTTGACTGGGTTATGACTTGCTCTTTTATAGACTTTGATATTAAACATAAAAATCTGCTTTGGAGTATTTCAAAGTAATCCCATAATACACATTAATATCTCATTATTTCTATTCACATTTTAACATTTTAATCCAATAATACCTTATTTAGAGTGCACTTTCGCACACTCATCAAGTATCAAGAATGCCTAGAGATGTAAATTATACAATCAAGAGGGTCATGAATATGTATGCAAGTAAGTAGTTGATGAAGTTATTTGGATATGACTAGTTTAAGTGAAAGGAAGTTAAGTAAAGAATCAATTGAAGGTTTAGACTTGTGGAAGAGAAGGAACTAAGAGTTAGAGTATTTTTAATATGGCAATTCTATATTTAATGTTCTATCGTAAATAGAAAAAGAAATGAAGGAAAGTTATGTATACATGTAGGTTGTTATCTAATATGCACATGAATGGACTGCATGAATGTAGATAGCATGAAGTCCAGGTAAGTATTACGTTCATACTTTTATAGGGTTTTTTTTTTTTTTTTAAAAAGGAAATAGAATATTTTTATGAGAAAAATGCTCTTTTGTGAAATGAAGGAAAATGAAATATTTTCTTAGAATGAAAGTACTTTATGAATCTATGCTATGGTATTAATATTTAAGTATATGTATGTAATGAACATCTTTGGCGGTCCATTTTTACACACCCCAAGAATAGTTTATGCATATGAATAGATGTTATATATAGTATTTATGTTCCATGAAATGAAATGATATTTGATGAAATGAAATAGACTGATGAGTGAAAATGAAATGAATGAAAGGAATGAATGAAAGAAAAGGAAATGACTGAAAAGAAATGAATGTTTTGATGTATAAAACTACATAACGGCAATGACCGAATGAATGAATGATGGTACTAATGGACTGGACAGATTGCAATGTCGGATAAGTAGTAATGATAGTGCACCCAGTATTATCCCTGATTGAAAGTCATGAATTTACATTCTTAATAAAATTATTTAGATTCATCTCATTTTATGATGTTTTAATATTTTTTATTAACATTGAAATATTTTATTTAAGCTTGTCATAAATGATTCGATACAAAAAGTTAAATTGTCCAACTCGAAATCCGATTCTATTTTAGGTGGCTCTACCGCCACCACTTCGATACATTTATTTTAGTAATTAAAAAAATATTTTTTAATGATAATATAAATTTTTATTTTTTTTAAATATAAAAAAAAATGAAATATGAAAAAAAAAATGCCGAATGAAGATTTCAAAAAATTCATCCGTAGAGCCTCTCCCTTAAAAAAAAAAAAAACACTAAAGCCCTCTCTCTCCGAGCAACAATGCGACTTTACCTGCGTGGTCTCTTCCACGTTGGTCGTAGAGCCTCTCACCGTGTAACTTTCGACGTTTCGTCATTGCATGGTTCTTTCCTTGATTGCCCTTTGACTTGGTTGACCAGCTTTCTTTTCATTACCCTTTTGTCAGCAAATCAAGCCCCAACCGTATTTTTGATGATATTAGTAAAGAATCATTTTGTAATATTATTCAAATTATTCAACAAGAGCGGTGGGATGACAATAGGATTATCAGTTTGTTTGACTCGGCGTTGGCGCCCATATGGATGTCTAGGCTTTGGTGGAATTGAAAGGGGATCCAAGGTTAGCTTTGCGGTTCTTCAAATGGACGGGAGCCCGAAACGGGTTTTGCCACACCACGGAGTCATATTGAATCTTGATCCACATATTGTTTTACGCGAGAATGTACTTCGACACTAATAGGATTATTAGAGAGTTCGTTTTGTTGAGGTGGGTTTTGCCAGGTTGCCATGTGTTTGCCGTATTGTGGTCGACAAGGGGTGTTTGTGTTCCAGGGTTTGGTGTGTTTGGTGCTTTGTTTAGTGTTTTGACTGGGCTAGGAATGCTGGAGGAAGCGATCGAGTGTTTTTTGAGGATGGAGAAGTACAGGGTTTTGCCAAAACCTCGGTCTTGTAATGAACTTTTGCATAGGCTTTCAAAGTCAGGGAAGAGGGAATTGTCGAGGAAGTTTTTTAAAGATATGGTTGGGGCAGGAATTAGTCCTTCGGTTATCGCATATAATATAATGATAGACAATATGTGCAAAGGAGGAGATTTGGGAACCACTAGAAGATTGTTCGAAAAAATGAAACAAAATGGCCTTATGCCCAACGAATTTACTTACACTTCTCTGATTGATGCAAGTTGTAAATCAGGCAATCTAAATGATGCTTTGGAGCTGGCTAATGAGATGATGCAGGCAGGAGTTGACTTGGACACAGTCACCTACACAGCTCTAGTGGATGGTCTTTGTAAAGGTGGGAGGATAAAGGCAGCAAAAGAAGTCTTTCAGGCAATGCTGAAAGCTGGAGTAATTCCAGACCATTTTATACTTATGGATGCTTATTTCAAGGAAAAACTGCAGAGGCTCTCAATCTGCTGCAGGAGTTACAGGACTTGAATATTGACGTCAGCGTTGTTACATATTGTGCACTAATTGATGGTTTGTGCAAAATGGGATTGGTTGAAGAGGCAATTAAGCATTTTAATAGCATGAACGACATTGGTATGCAACCTGATGTTGTAGTTTATACAGCGTTAATTGATGGTCTTTGTAAAAATAATAGTATTGAAGCAGCCAAGAAGCTGTTTGATGAGATGATTCAGAGGGGTCTCCATCCGGATGAGATTCTGTGTATATGTCTATTGAGGAAGTATTATGAGCTGGGAAAAGTGGATGAAGCCATTGAATTGCAAAATGAGAAGGTCAAAAAGCGTCTAATTACTTGCAGAGATGATCTCGCAGTTCCTACTTTACAAACTTGAGAGAAATATATTTCCAGCCTTGGTTCGATGGAGCTGTGTTCAGTGCTTGGATCAGTGCTTGGTTCGATAATTCCTCACTTGTTTCTGACTGGATGGAAAGATGTTGCGAAGTGATATTTGATGGTTGGTGCTTCTACTTATTGGTATTCTATTCACCTACAGTTATCTTTGTTGATCATAGCCTTGAGGCAAGGCTCCTAATGGAAGAAGGCTAAAAAAAAAAAAAAAAAAAAAGAATTTTATATATACTAATAAAAAACTTTAATTAATTCAATGAAAATGATAATATAAACAACATCAAATAGATATTATGTTATTATTAATTTTTAAAAATATCAGAGCACTCACATTGGATTCTCTATAATCACTTTTTCCCTATAATTTGAGAAAAAAATTTAAGGAATGCTCTCAAAACCTCTCTCCATCCGATTCCCTATTTTAGGGAAAAAATTTAGGGAATGAATAGTAGTTTTTCAAATATAGGGAACTACTATTCATCCCCTAATTCACTTTTATCAATATTTTATTCATTTCAATTAAATTAATTCTTCTTCCAATCATCTACACTTTCTTTTATACTCATATTTGTTATAGTTTTAAATATTAATTTTAAAAATAATTTAAATAACTATGAAAATATAAAAAAAAAATAATTTTAAAAATATTAAAATAATTTAATTTTTTATTTAAAATATTCACTAGAGTAATAGTTCAAAACATAAGAAAAAATATTGAGTAATTAAATTTATAAATGAAGGTGAGAGAAAAAAGTAATGGAGAAAGAATAGAGAAATATTATTTTAATAGAATAGGGAATGGATAGGGAATGAGATGTAGAAGGTTTTTGGAAGATAAGTAAAATTTAGGATAAAATAGAGTGTCCTTTTTAGCTAAAATTTAGGAAAAAATTTAGAGAAGCCAATGTGAATACTCTCACAAATAATAATTATTTTACCTATTCTCCTTCTAAGAATACATTTCTCTTTTGTCATTAATAGTTTAATATGTAATTAATGTGAAAATTATAAATAATTAAATCTAATTTTTTAGTGTTCATAAAAGGTTTTTGTATAATCATTTGAATAAGCAAGGGCCCACTTTTTTTCAAATGTGTAAGTTGTTTATAGAACTTTATTGACAATAATAATTATAATTGTGTCTAAGAGTCTAAAGTACTTGTAAAACCAGATTTGATAAAATTCTCTCCAAATCAAAAATTTTCTAATAAAGATTAAGTCAGTTATTAGTTGAAAATGTGGTATAAAATCTTAATCAATAATTTTACTTTACAAAATGATAGGAATTATTTTTAAATAAAAATATAATATAAAAATAAAAATAAATTTATTTAATTTTACGTTTAAAAAAAAAAAAAAAAAGCTTCACTCAAAATTTTAGCCACAGGCCACAACACCTATTGAGCTGGCCCTGCGGCTTGAGGTGGTTGACCAATTGCATGACAAGCATCGACAGAAAGAGTAAGTGGTGCAGTTAACCTTATTGCCTAACATAAGTGCCACTTATGCAACAATGAGCCCTAACATGACTATCAATAATCTCTTATATGATCTAAACGATACCTCTATGCACTAAATCATGGTTTTTTTTCCTTTTCGGCGCAGTGACTAAGATGCAGAACTGAGTGGATGAAGATTATATGATTTTCCCTTGTCTCGGGGCCGGAAAAGACATTCCAACCCTCCCACGACCGATGGTAGGGAGAGACAGCCTCGCATCACTTGTAAGGCGACTGACGGAGCTTCGAGAGGCAAGATTAAGGCTTCTCGTCCCCAAACTTTCCCGAGGGGCGAAGGAGAAGCTTCCTGATCCGAGGCTCCTAAGCAACCCCCAAGGGTGCCAAGCGGGGGACTAGCGCCTGGCACCTGGTGCTTCCTCCAGTCGCGGCACTAGGGGTTCAGCCGACCTTCCTCACCAAAAGGCCCCTACTCAAAAGTCGCAGCGTCCGCACATTGTTGCAATGGTGGCTCCACCGACTTCGGGGTCAGCCATTGTTATGGATGAGGATGATGTTTCCTTTTGGATGGCCTTCTTCAACGCCTTCCTTAAACCTGCACCCCGCGGGCCTCCTGCGGGGATAGGGAGTCATTCTCAGATTTTGGGGTGACGCCTTCCCTAGCTCCATTCATGCCTCAACCCATGGTTCCTTAGGTCCCGATCTCTCCTGTCGGCACCAGGACGTTTGGCCAAAAGGGAATTGACTCGAGTCTTCCTCCCATGGTGGACCTTAGTGATGATTGCTTCTCCACCCCACCGTCATCCCTCAGCCAGTCTTCTGAGTAGGAGATTACCTCTTACTTAACATCGGGTGAGGCCATGCTACTGCTACAGGCTTCCCCTGCAGAGGAAGTTGCTGCTTTGTGAGCGGACATGCCCATTAGGACTAGGGTGATCCCCTCACAAGCCTTGCCCTTTGAGGAGGTTGTTGTTTCGGAGGTTGGGGTGTCCATGTCAACCGAGGAACTCCCTATGTCGGGTGAGCAAGCTAGGACGAGTGACACTATGGGCGTGGACTTGTCCTGAGCTTCCGTTCTGGATTCATCAGGGCCTTCTTGGCAACTTGGGGGAGCCAGATCGTCCTCTAACAGCGGCAAGGGCAGTCTTGAGGCCACTAGCCCCGGATTTGAGAGTGCTCGAGATGAGGCGATCGAGCGTTAAGCCTAGAAGCTGAGGCCTCTTTTCATGCAAGTACTCGCCTAACTTTGTTGGGTTTGTTTCAAATTGCCCCTTAGTCTTTTCTTCACTTAATCTTACTCATGTTGCAGGGTGCGGACCAACTAGCTGCTTTAATTATGGAGAGGCAGGGAGATCTCGAGGAGGAGAACCGAGCCCTTCGATCCTTGGCACTGTTGGCCCGACTGGAGGTTCACAAGGCAAGCCATGAGGCTGAGGAGGCAAATTGCAAGCGCGACGTTCTTGTAGAGGACTTGGATGCACTGAACGCTCGCCATAAGCTTCTAGCCCAGTCTCGCCAAAAGCTCTTAGAGGACATGGCCTTCATGGAAGGTGAGTTGGCCAAGGTGAGGGACGCACTAGCCCAGTCTCACCTAGAGTCCAGTTGCCTGGTGGACTAGTATGACTGTTACCAAAGGGAATTGGGGATAATGGAGGACAACCTGGATTAGATGCCCAACTGATCAAGCGGCACAATAAGGGTGGGGGCAGCACAGGTGTTTGCAAACCAAGCTCTTCGAGTTGACTAGGTTCGTCCGGCATAAGAAGGATACCTAAAGTTTTGAATACCGTACCGGACGCCGTACCAGTCAAGACACTGGAATGAAATATCTTGGTACCGGTACCTTTTCGTGTACCGTTTCAAGATAGTCGATATATGAATAAATTATATATATAAATATATATTATATTCTAAAATAATAGTCTATATATAAATAGATTATATATAAATACATATATATATATATATATATATAAATTATAAATAGCCTAGTCTAAATTTGGGATAAAAAAATGAGCTTGTAATTTGAAAAAATAAAAAAGAAGAAGAAAAAATTAAAGGCCGAAATATCGGCTCGTATGGGCCGAAATATCGACTGGTACGACTGGTATTTGGGTTGGTACAAAATATATGTTATACCTATACTGGACTAGTGGTCGGTACGGCAAATACCGGCTGTACCGACTGGTACGGTATGCTATTTAAAACAATGAAGATATCATCCAAAAGTGTGAAGCCCGTGTTCAATCCCTGGAATCAAAGTTGCTTATGGTGACCAACACAATCTTGGCTCGAGACGTCCATATCTCGACCTTGAAGTCCAGCTGGGGTGCGAGTCGCAACTATTGGGAAGTTATTAATGAGCAAATGAACAAGGCCAAAACCGTCCGGGACCGAGCTTGGGGCTATGATTACAATGAGGGTCTTAAGCGGCTAAGGGACCACATGCTTCAGCACCCCACGACCAACTTGAGGGCCTTAAACCTGGCTTCCCTTGAACCTGACTCCCAAACCTTTAAATTTTCCAAGTCCATCGAAAAGCACTTGATGCCCCTCGCATTTTCAGATACCCCTGCCCCACCTTGAGGGACCTTTTGTAACAGTTTGTTTTTTGGATCAATGTATGTAATTTATATTCAGACTTCAACATTTGCAACTTTCCTTGTCTTCTTCTCGATTGACTTCTCCATTTGCGTGTCTTTCCCCTGGGACTTTCTTATAACGGTTGTTCGGGACCTGGGACTTAGCTTGACAAGCACAAAGGTCAGCAAGTCCAGGGTCTCGTGTCCGACTGGCCATTTTTTACGGGTCTTAAGACTCCTGCTCGCCCAAGCCTTGGCGGCGAGTCTAGGAACTCGTCGTGGTTGAACGACGGTCGACAAGTCAAAGGACTTGTGTCCGACTGGCCATTTTGGATGAGTCCTAAGACTCTTTCCCGACCAAGCCTTCGTAACGAGTCCAAGGACTCAGCTTGGTTGTATGAAAGTTAGCAAGTTAATGGACTTGTGTTCGGCTGGCCATTTTAGACGTGTCCTAAGACTCCTACCCGACCAAGCCTTTGCAGCGAGTCTAGGGACTCGACTTAGTTGCGTGAAAGTTGGCAAGTCAAGGAACTTGTATTCAGCTGGCCATTTTGGATAGGTCCTAAGACTTCTGCTGGGCCAAGCCTTCGCGGCGAGTCTAAGGACTCGGCTTGGTTGCACGAAGGTCGGTAAGTCGAGGGACTTGTGTCTGACTGGCCATTTTAGATGAGTCATAAGACTCCTACTCAACCAACTAATATGAACCCATGGGAATAGAATCCCTTGAACCCACAATCAATTTGAAAACTCACCAAAAAAAGTCAAAATCAAGCCAATTAAAAATTTAGATCCGTTGATAAATTGTTTCAAGAACCTAGATTATATGAAAATCTAGACCCGTTGATGAACCTGTTTCAAGAACCTAAATTATAAGGAAGAATGCCACAAAGGTTTTGATTTACGTTTGATAAGTTTAAAAGTTCATTCAAGAACAAGATGAGATAAACTCAACTTACAATGAATAATTTCATCAAATTTCATAAAATTTCTTAAAATGAGGCTACAAAGAGTATTTAAACTAAATCCTAATTAAAATCCTAACCAAAATAAAGCGCTATCTTCCAAAAATACCCATGAGTGAATAGTACCATAACTACAGTAATTTCTTAAAACCCTAGATCAACAAAATAAAACATATATGGGCCAAACATCCTCAAGCCCAATTATTCTAGACTAATTCTTATAACTAATAAAATAAGATAGGCCCTAATTTATGTTGCACTATTCCATAACTTGTATCAAGTAGATCAAAACTGGTTCTTCTTCTTTAAAACTCATCTTGTGTGTTGGGCTCTTGCTAGCTTCATCTCAAATGGATTGCACCAATCCTTCCATTGCTTTCTTGATCTTCTTAGCTCTTGATTTTATAATTGGCCTATCTAGAATTTGCAAATGACCTTTAAGACTAGGTCTATGTTGGATCCCATCACCAACCCCTCATGACGAGTTTAGAGACTCTACTTGGTTGCATGAAAGTCGGCAAGTTAAGGGATTTATGTCTGACTGGCCATTTTGGACTGGTCCTAAGACTCCTACATGGCCAAGTCTTCATGGTGAGTCTAGAGACTCGGCATGATTGCACGAAAGTTGGCAAGTCAAGGGACTTGTGTCTGACTGGCCATTTTGGATAGGTCCTAAGACACCTGTCTGGACAAGCCTTCGCGGCGTGTCCAGGGACTCGGTTTGGCTGCACGAGGATCGGCAAGTCAAGGGACTTGTGTCCGACTGGTCATTTTGGACGGTCCTTAAGACTCTTGCTCGGCCAAGCCTTCACGGTGCGTTTAGGGACTCGTCTTGGTTGCACGAAGGTCAGCAAGTCAAGTGACTTATGTCTAACTGGCCATTTTGGACAACTCCTAAAGACTCCTACCTGGCCAAGCCTTCGCAGTAAGTCTAGGGACTTGGCTTGTTGGAGTGTTTGTGCAACATAGTTGAATCAAACAAATGCAAATTTTATTTCTACAACTTGTCTTTACATTTGAACTTGGGGGAATACATCATTATGGAAAGTATCTTGTTAGGTGTTCAGCGTTCCAAGGGTAGGGGAACTCGTTTCCCTTGTTGTCCTTTAAGTGATATGACCCTAGGTGCCCGCTGGCGGTCACCTTGTAAGATCTTTCCCATTACGGACCTAGCTTGCCCTCCTCCTAGATCTTGACTCCAGTTTCTTCAACACCAAGTCCTTTACCTTGAAGGAATGGGGCTAGACACATTTGTTGAAATAGCGCTCTGCTATCATTTTGTTGCTCGCCATCTGCACTTCTGCCTCCTACCTTCTTTTTGCCAGGTGGTCTAGTTGCTCCTTCAGTTTTTCATCGTTGGATCTTGGGTCGAAGTGTAGCACTCGGTAGGTCAGCAACCCTACTTCCAAAGGTATCACTGCCTCACTACCGTAGGTCAAGGGTGAACGTCATCTCCCCTGTAGGAGTGCTAACAGTTGTTCGATAGGCCCACAGGACCCCCGTAAGTTTTTTTGCCCAATTTCCCTTTTGGTCCACCAGCCTTTTCTTCAGGATCTCGAGCAGGGTTTTGTTGGTTGCTTCGACCTGTTCGTTGGACTACGGGTGCCCCGAGGAGGAGTATTTGAATTTGATCTCTAGCTTGGCACACCGTTCTTGGTGATGGGAGGAGTCAAAATGCTGACCATTATCCGTTATGATGCTCTGGGAATGTCCAATCAGCAAACCACCAATTTCCACAGGAATATGGCGATAACCGTAGCGGTGATGGTTGCAAGAGCTTCCACCTCGACCCATTTGGTGAAGTAGTCAATTGCCACAACCATGAACTTTACTTCCCCCTTGGTCACGAGAAACGGTCTAACCAGATCTAATCCCCACTATGCAAAGACCAGGGAGACATAATGAACATTAGTTATTCCTGCGGGCAATGTGGCACGGGTGCATGTTCTTGGCATTTCGAGCATTTCTTCACGAAGTTTTCCCCGTCTCGGAGGGAAAGAGGTCAGTAGTACCCGACCCTCATCACCTTTGCCGCCAGTGCTCTCCCGCTGAGTGGCTTACACGGACCCCCCCATGCACCTTAGCTAGCAAGTACTAGGCTTCATCCGAAGAGAAGCACCTTAGGAAGGGTTCAGCAAAATCCTTCTTGTATAGAACCCCTTCTACCATCGTGAAGCGGGCCACCTTGCTTTTACTCTTATGTGCTTCTTCTTTGTCACTTGGGACCTCTCCGACGTTGAGGTACATTATAATGTCTGCTACCCATTTAGGTGCTTCTGCGCTAACTGTCGATGCCTCCATCCCTATTGCGGGGAAGTCTACCACTCGGGCCACGGTGTTGTTGGACAGGTTTGAGCTCTCCTGCCTCGAGGCCACTCACGCCAATATGTCGGCCTTCCGCTCCCAAATAGAAATCAAAGCTACAAGGTTTCATGATATTGCATGAAATTTGAAAATGCCATGCCTTCATTAGAAGGCATTTCAATGCCTCTTCTTAGAAGGGTGTAAGATGGGATTTCCTATGTAGAAAATTTTAAAATGCCATGCCTTCGAAAAATGCAATGTCTTGAATGACCATGCTGAGGCCATCTTGTGTAGGCGATATAACAAATGACTAAAGATACGCGTGGAGATTTGCCAGCCAATCTACTAGTTCTTACTCGCACTCGAAACCATGAGTTCTTAATCATTTAATAATAGTGCATAATTACCAAAAGGGTAATCGAATATGCTAAAGCTAGCCCGCACATTGAAGGATAATTTTTCCCATTCAAGTGCAAAAAGAATACAAACTCCCTCAGCTTCGTTTGGATTCAGAATTGAGTTGAGATAGTTTTAAACGAATTGATTAAAATATTTTTAAAATATTATATTTTTAATATTACTATTGTTTTAGAATTTGAAAATTTTAATTTTTTATTATATTTTGTGTGAGAATTTTAAAAAAATTATTATTATAAGATGAGATCAATTGAGATGAGTTGACAATCCAAATCGAGGCTTTATCTATATAGCGAAGATAGTTCCGAAAAAAAAAAAAACAAATCTACTCGTCTCTGATCCGATCCACACCATAGAAAAAAGAGAGGGAAAAAAAAAGAGAGAATACTATTTTGATTCCGACCTCTACTGTTCTCCCAATGGCAAGCAGCCTGATCACGTCTCCGTTGGAATCCGCACCGCTCCAAACAAGCCGGCTTGGACTCAGTGCCCAACCCAGCTCGACAAGAGCCGTCGAGTCTCCTTCGTAGCCGGCGTCATCATCCTTTGTCTGGGGCTCTCTGTCACCTTCTTGGCTTACTATTACCTTTCCAAAGACACCAAAGGTCAGTTTCCTAAATTTGGTGGAAAAGTGTACTCACAATTTGTTCACTGGATGTCAAGTTTGTTAACACTTCGGCTTCATTTTTTTTCTCAATGTATTTTGTGCTTTTGGTGAGGTGACGGAGTGATGTTGCATTCTACTTAATGAAAAACCTAAGGTTTGAGAAGCCAGTTTAGTATAGTTCCTATGTTCTCATGAAACCTACAGCATTGATTTGCTGGACACATTTGTTCCTGTGGTCAAGCTAAGCTCAAGTCTTTACTAGTCATTCTGTCAGTTGCCGCTGTTTTCTTGGTGATTAATTGGCGGGTAATTTTTAAGTACTGAGGAACGGAAATTTGACTTATTTTTTCAGTGCTTCCTTTTATGCTTCTCTGTTGGGTGCAATTTTTCCCCTATTTATGTATTGCACGGCAGGCCTATTTGGTGCCAAAAAACTTCAGTGAAAGAAAAATGGAATCTGAGTTCAACGTGGCATGTTGTTTTGGGGTTCAGTAACCCTTTGTCTCCAAATTGTGTGAATGAAATCTTACTGTGCTGGCCAAATAGTTGCTGTGATAAGCAAGTGGAAGGCAGGGGCTGTTTGATCACTAGAATGAGCACTCATCCATTTCAAGTGAATTGTAATAATTATGAACTAGCACGACAAGTTAATTTTAGCGTGTGCGTGTTCAATTGAGTGCATTAGTTTAGTAATCAAATAGCACAACAGACCGTAAATTTATTTTCTTCTACATCTTCCAACATCTGGATGTCAGGATGGAGAGGCAGAGAAATTGATGCATTCAATCTCCCTCATCTATCAGTATTTCTGTTTATGTTTGCAGTTCCTTAATTGCAAAACTCAGGATCATTTTTTCGTTGTGTAAATATTCCTTTCAAAATGAATTATTTCTTTTATAGATATGCAAAATACTTTATCATTCCTTGATTGATAATCCATTTATGCAATAAATCTCATCTAAGGATTGAAGGACTACTTATTTTTTGGTCCAGAAATAAGTAGTTATGTTGAGAATGAAGGATTGAAGAACGATGATTTCCTTACAAATGCGACACGGACACATGGGTATAATGTTCTTAGGTTTGGCCAGGGTTTGGTAAGGCATGGTCAGGACTCGAGGTATTGGGATAAAGATGATAGGAGAAGGGATGAAGATTACAACGAGGATGTGGTTGATCATGCTCTCATGGCTTTGGATGATGAAGCTTCTGATAAGGGTGATGTTCCAATGACATTAATGAATGTCAACAAGAAGTCCACTTTTGATGATTCTGTCAAGGGTTCAGATCGAAGAGGCATTGGATTGTACAATGAAGATGGGCGTAGCGAATTGAAAGTGCATAAAGCACAATACAAGGTCTCTCTAGAAAATGTGGGGCAAATATCTGCAAAAAATAGTAATGAAAATAATCTATTTGATGCTGATGATTTGGAAAAGCAGAATGAGGCTGCTGATGCTGATGGTTTTGACTTTCACAATACTCCAAATGAAGACTATGATGACATTGGGCATGGGAAAGGGGACCATTTAGATGTAGAAAATTCAAACATTGAAGATGCTGGTTACTCTTTGGAGTCATATGATTTTCTTGACGATGGTAACAAGAATTGGAATGTGGTTGAGGTGGAGGAAATGTCGACCAATTCATACAAGAACACAGTCAGATCCCAAGAGGAAAGCAAAGCGCCGCAAACATTCTGGTAAAATTTCTTTTTTCTTAGGCAAATGATCTTCATTCATGCTAATGTGCCCATAAAATTACCGCTTTTGGTTCTGGACTTAGAGATCGTTTCGGCACCTATAACTGTCAGTTAATGTAGAAATCCAAATCCTAGGAAATTTTATATGAAGTCTTCTCTTTCTATATTTTCTATAGTTCATACTATGGAAGTGATCAAATAATTTTATATGTAGTCTTTTTTTTTCCCCTTTAATTTTATAAGTAAGATAACTTTGGCTATGCATTAACTTTATTCACTCCATGCTTACCCTATGAGCCACATCCTCCTTGATCTCGATATCAATTGTAAATTATTGTTTCAAGAAAAGTAATCACCTTTTGATTTCTGTTGGCTATCAAATTTCATTATCCAAGCATCTCTGTCTCTACTTTTCTGAACTTGCGTTTCATATACTCTGGTTTTAGCCCAACTAACATGTAATGTTTTATTACTAAGGTTCCTCGTGTGAGATGAAGTTCTTAAACTCAACTGCACAGCTTGTAGAGACTTTAGAAAGTCGAAAGTTTGTGAGGTTTACCTTACGGTACACAGAAGTAGAGGAGAAACCCAATGGACAAGAGCAATGGGAACCTAGATTTGCAGGACATCAGAGTCTGGAAGAAAGGGAATATTCATTTTTGGCACATGACCAGAAAATAAATTGTGGATTCGTTAAAGGTCCCAAAGGATCCCCCCCAAGTACAGGGTTTGACCTGGCTGAAGATGATGTAAATTACATCAATAAATGCCACATCGCAGTGATCTCTTGAATTTTTGGAAATTCAGATCGCTTGAGGACACGGACTGGTAAAACGGTACTTGGCTTTTCTTTTATTTTTTTAATGAAAAGGCAAAAATCGTATGCTATTTTTGTGGAAGTTAAAGCTTAATACACCTCAAAGTCCTTAATACCTATTTACAAGGACAAATATTCCTCAAACAATTCTTCGTTATGTTCTAAGATAGATTTTTTTTTCTAAGTGTTATGTTCTAAGACAGATACTCCTAAAATACCCACAAACAAGTCAATTATGTCCTACTATGATCTTATCTTAAGAATGTTGGATGTATAGGATTCCATTTGACCCACAATTAGGAATCAATGATTGGCTTTCTCTACCAAGATATGTTTGCGAGTGGTAATGCTAACATTTTGATTTTATTTATCTATTCTTGAATAAAAATCGGCGAGAGATTGGGTCATTTGCTCTAGTAACAAACTAATGAGGTTTTGGGTTAGGCATCCTAGAATACGGGTTTTGCATGCTTCACAATGGCTTTCTTCCAAAATTGTTGGGATGTGGTTAAAGATGACATCATGGGAGTCTCCCAAGAATTCCATGAAAAAGGAAGGTTTGAAAAAAGTATTATTACAACATTTATTGCTCTCATTCCAAAAAAATCGGGTGTGGTTGAAGTAAAAGACTATTGCCCTATAAGATTGGTGAATGGGATGCATAAAATTCTCTTCAAGTTCTTGAGTATGGCAATGGAGAAACAAATTTCGAAGCCTTAAAATGCATTTGAGAGAACCAGGACTATTATGTAAACTTGATATGGAGAAGGCTTATAATCGAGTTAATTACACATGCTTGACATATGTGGTCTTGGTGCAAAATAATGTGCTTGGATTTTTTTTTTTTTAAATAAAAGTCAAGGCCCCATGTCCAGTAAAGGCCCCTACCCCGAGTATTATTAGAGATCCCTCACTTATGGCGGAGAAAACACTGTAGTTACAAAACACTCCACCACCTAAGCTAACAAAAATAAACAATAATGTCCAAACCAAGGTGATAGCCACAACAGAGTGAAAAAAAAATAATCTCTCCTGAACCAAAACCATAATGACCAAACAATAATGCCCAAAAACCCTGAACCAAAGCAGAGTCACCTCTCCATAAACAATCCGTTAAAAACAAACCTCATTTCTATCTAATAAAAGGAATTCCCAAATGATCCATACACAACAATCCTCGCAAACGAGATTGTAATATTTTCGAACCAATAAAATCTATGGTAACTCCATGCGAGCCTTCTTTCGCCAAAAAACCTGCTGCCATATTTGCTTCTCGAAAAATATGCCTAAACTATGCATTGGGCTCATGAACAAGTTCTTTAATCTCCTCCCAAAAGTCCCAAAGAAACCAAAGTCGACAAATTCTAGATGCAAGCCAATTCATGACAACCATCTAATCCGATTCTACTAAGACATCCCCCAACCTTAAACGTTTGCATAACCGAAGACCATCAAGTAAAGCTCGACATTCTGCGATAGTATTAGATGCAACGCCGTAGGAGTGAGCAAAACCTGCTATAGCTCTACCATTGGAATTCCGGATGACCCTTCTACCCCCTGCCTCTCCTGGATTGTTGCAAGCACCACCGTCTACATTAAGCTTCATCCTATCTGTCGGCGGCAAGCTCCATTTAATAAACGATGCTCTTTTTTATGAATAGGAACAATTGGGATATTTAAACTCTCCATCACCGACCTCTCATTCTTTCTCATATGCTGAAATTTTTTAAGATTGCATGAAGCCTCTTGAAGTAAAAACTTCACAGTTTTGATAACATCTTCTATCTTAAACAACACACCTTCCATTCTAGCTGCACAACGGGACTTCCATAAAGCCCAAGAAATAATAATGGGAAGAGCTCCACGTATCCACCTAGCTTGAGAATGTGTCGTCGCTTGTTGCCTGCAAAAAGACACCATAACCTCCTAGTTCTGGATCAATGGCAATCTTACCTGACAAATATTTGCCAAAACTTCCATACCTTTTGAGCATTTGTCCCCTCACATAAAATATGATGCATAGTTTCCACTTGAGGCATGATACAGTAGTGGCATTTAGATACCAACGGGATGCCCAGATGTTGAATAGAATCATCAGTCAGCACAGCTCCTCGCTTCGCCCTCCAACATAAGAAAGACAGTTTCTTGGGTATATCCGCTTGTCAAAGCCACTTTCTCCATTCACAAACTTGTCCACGTTGCCAAGAAATATCCCAGGTAGATTTAGTGGTGAAATCTCCATCCAAAGAATGCTTCCATACCAGCACATCCCTCTCCTGCCGAAGCCTCACACCAGATTCAAAAATTGTTGCAATACCTCAGGCGTGACCAGGTTTTGAATTTCTTCAATTTTCGGCTCCCTATCATCAATTACTTCAGCTACCGTCAGATTACAACTACCTACCACCGGACAAAGATTTCTCAAAGGACCACACCCCACCCAATTATCCACCCAAAAATTTAACTGACCATTCCTAACAAGCCATTGAGAGTTCAGCATCACGTTTGGCAATAATGCTGTAATTCCCTTCCAGAGCCGGGAACCTTTGTTCGCCTACATTACGTTATAAATATGATCCCGCCCAAGGTACTTTTTTTGAAAAAATTCCACCCACATAGATTCCCCTTTTTAGTAATTTCCAACCAAATTTCATAAGTAAAGAATCTTGCACCTCCATCAAATCTCTAATGCCAAGGCCTCCTTCCTCCATTGGCTTACAAACACTCCTCCATGATATCCACTTGCGCTTTCTAATCTCCATCGAAGAGCCCCAAAGGAAATCAGAAAAAAAAAAATTTAAGATTTGCAAACATGACTTTCAGCACCTTCAAAACAGATAACATGTGGATTGGCATGCTATTCAACACATGTTTGATAAGAATAATCTTCCCCCCAAAGGATAAAATCTTATTTTTCCAACCCGCTAACTTTTTCTGAATTTTTGCCAATAAAAAATCAAATAATCTAATCTTCATCCGCCCCACATAAAGTGGAATTCCCATATATAGACAAGGCCATGATCCCTCTTCAAAACCGGAAATCAGCTTGAGGCTATTTTTTCTATCGTAGAAATGGAAGATGGAAAAAAATAGTAGACTTACTCGGGCTAATCAACTGGCTAGACATAATTTCATACCGGTGCAAAGTTAACATGAGATTCCGGATGGACACTTTTCCACCATTTGCAAAAATAGGGATATTGTCTGCGTACAACAAATGAGAAATAAGGGTACCCCCACCCGGATGGTAAGGTTTAATACAATCCTTACTAAATTGTTGATGTAGCATACGAGAGAGAATTTTCTGAGACAAAATAAATAGGTAAGGCGATAAAGGGTCACCTTGCCGTAAGCCACGCGATGCCTGAAAAAAACCTTTAGTGTAGCCATTCAGCATCATCGAGTAATACGGAGAAGTAATCGCATTATAAACTAGATTTCTCCAATTATCAAAGAAACCCAATCTACGTAAAACTTCCATAAGGAACCTCCAATTGACACGGTCATATGCTTTGGCCATATCAATCTTCATCATCACGTTACCCCCTCGCACCTTCCGATTTATTCCCTGAGACAATTCCTGGGCCAAAGCCATATTATCAAAAATGCTTTGACTTAGGATAAATGCTGCTTGCTCTTTCAAAAGGCACCAATCTCAAAACCATAATCTTCGTCATAATTTTATACACTACCGAGCAAAGGCTAATAGGCCGAAATTGTCCAAATCTCACATGTTCCTCCACTTTAGGAATCAAGACCAAATTTGTAGCCCCATAAAAAGTGGAAAAAGGTTGACCAACAAAAAAGTCCTGTGCCATCTCTACAAGATCATCTTTACCAATATCCCAAGCAAGAGAAAAAAAAATGAAGCTAAATACCCTGTCAGGGCCTAGGCTACTGTTTGGAGGAATTGACCAAAAAGCATGCTTAACTTCTTCAACAGATGACGTTGCACACAACAAGTCATTTTCTGACATAGTCACGGACAAAACGAGCAAATCCATCTCCGGAACGTATAATAGGATGTTAGTTGAGGAAAATAGCCGTTGAAAAAATCCCACGGCCTCATCATGCACTTTGTCTGCCGAATCTAATACAATCCCATCATCAAGAGACATTTTCTCAATTTTTTTGTTCTTCTTCTTCACTTTCATAATAGCATGAAAAAAACTTGTATTAGCATCCCCTTCTGTGATCCATTTGATCCTGGATTTCTGACAAGCCAAGATTTTCTCCTTGTGAACCCACTGCAAGTGCTCTTGTTTATAAAGCATTAACTCATTTTCGGACAGAACAACAAAATTTCTTGTAACTTTCTCTTCCAGCCAAATAATCCAATCTTCCAACCTCTTGATTTCAACCTCACATGCCCAAAGACATCTCCATTCCATTGCAACAACACCTTTTAATCTCTTTAATTTTTTACTAATCCACACTATAGCACAACCTTCAACATTCTCCTCCCAAATCTGCCTCACCAACAGAAGAATATCAGCGTGAGAACCCCACATTCGAAGAAATCGAAAAGGCACCCCACAAGTCTCTCTGTTAGTAAATAATTGAATCAACATCGGGGAGTGATCTGACGACGTCACGGAAGGTAACTAATATTTACACCCCCAAATAAATTTAGAAATTGCATATTAACCAGAACTCAATCCAATCAGGCCTATATTCGCCTTCCTCCAAGTCTTCCATTACACCAAGATAAATGATTACCTTTGAAAGGGAGATCAAGCAAAGCACAATTGTTAATGCATCTATTAAAATCAACCTTAGCCCAAGAAGCCTGTAACAAACCCCCTGCTTTTTTGCTATCATTTTGAATAATATTAAAATCCCCCCTAATGAGCCATGGCAACCCTTGAGAGTCTTGCAATCTAAGATAATCCCATCGCTCTAGTCTTTTATCACGGAAACAATTGGCAAACACAAAATTGTCAACACATGCCTATTACCATAAAAGAACCTACCCAAAATAGCTTGTGCTATAGTTGAAATTAGCTCAAACTCAAGATCATCTGCCCAGAATAGCCATATTTTCCCACCCACGTCCACATTATTAAAAAAAAGATGGTAAATGCAACCATCTCGCCTGTCTACTACATTTATTCGCATTAAGAAAAGGTTCCAAAATAGCCCCCACCAATGGGCGGCTTTTATTCAAAATACGCCAAAGCCTATGTTTCGACAAAAGAATTCTCCTAATATTCGATATAAGTAAGGACATCAAAAAAATCAAATAAAACTTTTGGAACGTGTACGAAGCTTCAGGACAACGATAGATTTCTCTTTTCTTACCCCCTTTACCTTTTTCAAAGGAACATGCATCTTTGGATCAGAATAAAAAAATTTTGCAGCCAACTCATTCAACTCACCTTCTTGTTCCCCATCAGAAACCGCCTGACACAGAGCATCCTCCTCAATAATATCCTTAACTGCAAAAAAAATCTTCTCTTCCCAACCCACCTAACTCAAACTCCAAGGCCTCATCAACCACCCTCAGTAAGCTCCTAGGAACAGAATTAGCCATTTTCTGTGATGCCTCTTCCTCTAAAACCTCTTCAGCCATATCACACCATTTTTTTGAATTTACTACAGGCGTTTGGGTATGTGAGAAATCATCCATCAAACCATCTTTCTCATCCTTTTGCTGCCGATGATTCACAGATGCACTCGATCTACACACATCAAATATACGCATCTCAAGGCTAGCCATCGATGACACAACCAAATCAGCTTCTCTAATGACAATCTTAAAATTCTCATGTACCACTCCCAACTGTGAGATAAATAAAATTGTATCCGATCTACTCGATTGTGCATTTTTATGAGCCTGGATACTCTCCAAAATTTCCTGACGCTAAGACCTTGACGCCTCCTCAATCTCGACCTGTGCAATAGGCCTTTGTTCCTTTCTCTCCTTATTATCGACCTCCTGCCACGTTAGTTTTCCCGATTTCTTATTACCACCTCTTGGCACTTCATTAATTTGCTGCTTAATGTCACGACCTCGTTTGCATCTGAGTTCCTTGTGGCCCTGTTTGCGACAAGAGCCCAATAACTCGGCACTGCCTTATAAAAGACTTCTTGAAAATGACTAGAACATTTGCGTGGAGGACCCAGCCAAAAAGAATGCCTCAAAGGAGTAGAAATATTTACCTCCACACAAATTCAAGCCACCTTTGGCCAAGAAACACAAGCCGTAGCATTATCCCACTTCAAATATTTACCAAAGCCAGCACCAATACTACGTAACATTGATTCCTGAAAATAATTCGGAGATAAGCCCGGCAAATTTAGCCATACTGGAACATAAGGCAAATCCTCATCTTCCACATAATCCGGAGTCCAGTGAAAAACCCGAAAAGGCACGCCAAGGATTTCAAAATTTCCTCTCTCCATCACAAAGATAAAATCCTCTTCCTTAGCCATCTGCACGAACACATTACGTGGGTTTCTCAATTGAGGAATAACTGGTATTGCTTTCAACCCCCATCGATTATTTATAAAGCCCTGAATATGATCAAGCGAAGGTTGCCGACGTAAGAATTTCAAAACTATCGAGAAACAAAACAGCTTAGATGATAACTGCACTTCCGCTTTTGAGAATACAAAAAACATTTCACCATCTTGAAACTTTGGATCACAATGTGGGATGTTAACGCTCAACAGCAACTAAGCATTTGATCCCACCACATCAGCAAAACGCCTCCCCGAGGCTTTCGTTGAATCATTCCCATCCGTATTAGTTACCCGTTGTTCTGTAGAATGAAACAAAACCTCCCCTTCCCTCCCAAAACCATCCAGTGGAGGCACAAGGTCAATGCCCAGAGCCATGCATGAAAGCCCTAGGATGCCTCAAAGTCGAGAGAAAAAATTTGCCCTAGCCACGTTAGCTTTAACGATTCCTATTATTCTTCCTTGGGAAGACCTTGATTGATGACTTTGGCTACCTGTGCTAGGATTAGATTTTGTATCACCATTGCATGTTTTTCTATATCAACGAATGGCAGACCAACAAGTTACTTTAAAAGCTCTCGAGGCTTAATTCAGGTGATCCTTTATCTCCACTATTTATTTATTCTTTTTGTAATAGAGGCTTTTAATAAAATGATTTCAAGTATCATGGAGGTTGGGTTTCTATCAGGATTCTTAGTGGGAGAGCAAAAGTATTAGTGCACTTGATATTTCCCATCTTCTATTTGTAGACAACACTCTCATCTTATGTGAGGCCAACCAAGATTACATCCAGGTGTTGAGGGCTCTCCAACTTTGCTTTGAAGTTGCATATGGCTTGAAGGTGAATCTAGCCAAGTTGGAATTAGTTTGGTGGGAAATGTTCCAAATGTAGAGAACTTGGCTCACATTCTTGTCTTGGGTGCCAAGTATCATAATTGCCAACAAAATATCTTGGTCTTCCCTTGGGGACTTCTTTGAAATCAAAGTTGATTTTGGATGAGGTCTTGGAAAAAATGGAGGGAAGATTGGCTAGCTGGAAGAGGATATACTTGTTAGAAGGAGGTAGAGTAACTTTGATAAAAAAAAGTACTCTTATCTAACTTGCCCATTTATTTCCTCTCTTTATTCCCAATTCCAACTAGTGTGGCTCATCGTGTGTAGTGGGATTTCTTATGGGGGGATGGAGGTTGAATTTAAATCTCACTTGGTAAAATGGGCCACAATGTGTACTCCAATTCCTGAAGGAGGGCTGAGGGTTCAGAATTTACTAGCCTTTAAGAAGGCTCTAATGGGCAAGTGGTTGTAGAGATATCATCAAGAAAGGGGGTCTTTGTGGAGGGTTGTTATAGAGTCAAAATATGGTGGAACTTTGGGACAATGGTGTTTGAATGAGGTGAGAGGGCTACATGAGGTGGGTTTATGGAAGCAAATAAGAAGAGGATGGGCCTCTCTCTGTGGATACACTTGCTTTGTGGTAGGTGATGGATCTAGAACCAGATTTTGGTATGACATATGGTGTGGTGATAAACCCTTAAAGGATGCTTATCCAGGAATTGACAAAATTACATGGACGCAAGAAGCCGCTATTGCAGATATTTTGAATGTATCTAGTCGTGTTCCTCAATGGAATGCCACCTTTATTATCATATATTGGGAAGTTCACGACTTCAAAATTGGGCCACTAAATACTAGTTCATTCAAAAAAGAAAAGGGCAAAGGGCTTATAATTAGACGTCAATTTAAATGGTTGAAGTTGAAGCCTAAATCCACAATCCATTTGAAATTGAGAATCCAGCCTGGTGATGGTGTCTCAACTTTGGGTACAATAGCTGAAACCAATAACTTCGTTAGCTTTATCAAAAAAAAAAAAAAAAAACTTCGTTAGCTCCTCTTGATTGACAATGACCCTTTTGCCGGTGATTGACTAAGCTCCTTCTTGGCACAACACTCGTCCACAGATTGCCCTTCCATTCATAGTTCGAAATGCTTGTCCAAGATTGTGGTGTGGATTTGGATGGCTAGATCCCCATTTCTAGCATATATAATGTTGATGGAGGCATTGGAGATGGAGTTTTGTTTTTGGAGGCACCTCCAGGTGCGAGCTTCATGGAGACTAGAAGTCGATGTTAGTTGACGATGTATCAGGTGCTCGAAACGTAGGACGCTTATCTAGGGTGTTGTTTGGGGTCTCTGAGACCCATGCAAGTTGGACAAAGCACAAGGATACACAACAATTGGAGCCAGTGTTCATCTCTAGAGGAAGGAAGAGTGAGAAGCTTAGTGAGAGTTGAAAGACTATCGCTTCATCCAAATTGATATTTCACTTTGTGGAAGACCATATATGATGTGTGACCCGCTTAGTTGTGACCCATTAGCTGTGATGGAAGAGTCTGTTTTTGCCTACACCAAAATATTCAGAGTGGATTTTAGAGAGAGTAAAAGCCCTCTACAATTATGTGGGTCTTTCAAGTGAGGGTTTTGAAGCTTAATTAATGTTGTTGTTTACTGCCATTGAGCAATGCCATCATCTACAAACTCCAGTTAGAACCCCGGTCAGAGAGAACCGAGAGCTAAAAGGATTAACGTGCTTTGTTAAATATGATCACAATGGATTTATTTTTTACTTAAGTAGAAGTAGAGGGTGGGAATTACTATTTTGCAGATGAAGCCAAAATTAAATCCTAAAATGTGTGGGGATTGAATGAGAGGGATAAACATTCAAAAATTAAGAATTTTACTTGGGAATTGGAAGGCATATATCGTTTTTTACTAGAGAAAAAGTTGACTATTGTGTGTCGGGCTATTGTTAGAAGTTTTTGTGGTTGCCAACATGTGGATTGGTGTTCAATGGGTTCAAAGGGGTAGGTAGGATTTTTCTAGTAGGAGAATTTTCTGTTGCCTACATTTTCATGAATGTTGATAACAATTTTGAGTGGCCTTTTTTTTTGGGGGGGGGGGTGGGGTGCGGCTTCAATGATGATGCTACTAGAGTACTTTGGGATGAATTGGCAGGGTTAATTAGTTAGCAGAACCTTCCGCGGTGTATTGGAGCTGATATTTATATTATTTGATATTCGAGTGAGAGATCTACGAAGACTCTCTATTCTCGACCTATGTTGGAGTCATCTGAAGTCATTTCTGAACATGACCTTTTGGATATCCCTCTTGTAGGGGAAAGTTTACATTGTCTAATACTCATGATTTTCCGTCATGGTCTAGAATTGATTGATTTTTCGTCTCCTGACTAGGAAGCCCAATTTCTAGAAGTGTCCTAGAGGCGGCTTCTTAGATTCTCTCAAGATCACTTTCCATTGATGCTTGTTTGTGGTGATGTGATGAGAATTAGGCAATCCTTCGAGTGTGAGAATATGTGGTTGAAGACTGATGGTTTTGCGGATAGAGTGAAACAATGGCGGAATTCCTATAATTTTCAAGGTTCTCCCAGTTGTGTCTTGGCTAGCAAGCTGAAAGCCCTAAAGCTCGATTTGAAGAAATGGAATGTGGAGGTGTTCGGTTATCGTAGGGAGAGTAAGCAATTGCTTTTGAAGGAACTCAGGAAGTGAATCTTGGGAGTGAAAGTAATTATATGAGCCTGAGTTATAAGAAGGGAGGAGGTGTCCAAGGCTTATTCTCATTGACGAAACATGTTGGAGATGAAAAAATTAAGAGCCCTTTGGCTTAAGGAGGAGACAAGATATATATATATTTTTTCACAAGACAGCCAAAGAAAGCACAACATGATTGACTCTCTAGAGGTCGGTGGAACACTTTCTTTAAACAACATCAAAATTAGAGAGCATATTTTACATTTCTACACCTGTCTCTACTCTTAACAACTTCTTGGAAGCCCTAGTTGGATGGCCTTAGTTTTGATTCTATTGACAAAGAGGATGCGGAGTGGCTTGAAAGAGGGTGTGATCGGACTGAGGTTTTTGAGGTGGTGAAAGCGCTAAATGGTGATAGGGCCCTGGACCCCATGGTTTCTCATTAGCCATTTTCAAACTTGGGCGATTCTCAAAGTGGATTTGATGAATGCGTTTTTCATGAGTTCTATACTCATGGAAGGTTTGAAAAGAGTCTTATTGTTTCCTTTATTGCACTTACCCCAAGATAGCGGGGGTGGTGGAGATTAACAACTTCTGTCCTATTAGCTTGTTAGGTAGCATTTGTAAATCATCTCAAACTTCTTGCTGATTGGCTGGAGTTGGTGAAGATTATTTCTAGTTTCGAGAACCCTTTCTCGTTAAAGGGTGACAACTTCTAGACATGGTGTTTGTAGCAAATGAGTGTCTTGATGGCATGATTAGATCAGGGGATTTTGGGTGTGCTTTGCAAATTGGACTTGTAGAAGGCGTATGACCATGTGAATTGTGCTTCTAGTTGTATTTATTCGGGAGATGCAGCTTTGGGGAAAGATGGTGTGCATGGATAGCACATTGTATCTCTATGATGTGGTTCTCAATTTTGATAAAATGGTTCAACCGCTTGTTTCTTTGATAGCTCTCATTGGATTGCGACAAGGAGATCCTTTACCCTCTTTACTCTTTTTGGTGGTAGGCTTTGAGTAGATGCTGTCAGCTGCTATGAAAAGGGGGCTTTTATCATGCTTCTCTATAGAGGCTAGAAATAATGATGATTTTATCTGATCCCATCTCTCGTTTGCTGTTGATATGCTAATTTTTTTTAGGCTATCCAGGAGCACATCCATCATCTGTGTTAGCTTATTCCTTTCAAGTTGTCTCTAGGTTAAAAACTAATTTGGGCAAGTCTGAATTAGTACTGATTGGTATAGTAGACAACATTTGTGGCTTGGCTCACATTCTTGGGCATTGGTGTCATACCTACCTATGAAGTATTTGGACCCGCCATTGGGGGCTCCCTTTTAAGACAAAATCCATTTAGGATGGAGTCTTGGAAAGATGGAAAGCCATTAAGTTGGGTGGAAGTAGTTATATTTATCCAAAGGCGGGATGTTTACTTTGATCAAAAGTACCCTCTCTAATCTCCCAACTTATTTCTTGTCTCTTTTTCACCTACCTTTTGATGTAGCTTAGCATCTTGGGAAGCTTAAATGCTGATGAGTTCAGGTTCTACCCAATCAAGTAGTTTGCACCCTAGTTTCATCAGGCGGTTTTGCTTGGAAAATGGTTGTGGCATTATGCCACAAAGAGTGATGCTTTGTCGTGGATGCAAAATATGGTGGCACTTGGGGTGTACGGTGTTCACCAGTTCAGTGGGCCTTCTGGAGTTGGTGTGTTTGGAAAACACCCAGAGAGGGTGGGAAACATCTCTCGTTTCATTAGATATTAGGTGGGTGATGGGTCTAAAATTAGTTTTTGGCACAATGTTTGGTGCGGGGACCAGCATTTAAAGACTAGCTTCCGTGACTATTTTGTCTATCCCATTGCAAGGAGGCTTTGGTTGTAGAATACATGCCGATTTCTGATAATATGCTCCACAGGAATGTTAACTTAATTATATCAGCCAACTATTAGGAGATGGAGTTCTCCTCTTCATTTTTTGACAAGTTGTACTCCTTTGGATGGAGAAAAGAAGCTGAGGATCAAATATGTTGGATCCCATCCAAAAGGTGGGTCTTTTAGGTTAAATTCTTTTTCAATTCCTCCAGTTGAAATGTACCTTGAGAAATACGGCGCCTTCAAGGGTAGTTTTTTTTTTTGTAACTGCCTTGGGGAAGTTTCTCAGGAGGACAACTTGAGAAAGAAGCATGCTGTAATAACAGATTGGTGCTCTATTTGCATGAAGAATGGGGAAAGCATTGATCACCTCGGGTTACATTGTGAGTTGGCTGGCAAATTATGTGCAGGAGTGTTCTACACTTTTGGGATCTAGTGGGTAATGCCTTGGTGACTAATGAAGTTGTTGGCATGCTGGCGGAGTCCTTATGGGAAGACACCATTTGTGCTTAATGTGGTGCGTCTAACAAGAAAGCAATGCCCAAATGTTTGAAAGACCGTGAGAGGACAACAACAAAACTAAAAGCCACAACATTCAGCACTCTTTATGATTGGATGACTGCTCACAATAACTCCCACTTGTCTTTCTAGATTCCTAAGGGTTTTGCTCTTCTTCTTCCTCTAGATTGATTGTGTATCCTCTTGTATACTTGCGTACTAGGGTTGTGCCCCCTTGTATGTTCCACAAACTTGCATTGCTCATATAAAAGAAAGGAAATTTTGTTAGAACACCCCCATGTGCTGTGTGCACTATTTGGATTTAGGACCCTCTATATTTTTCTTAGCAATAGCTACCTTGTGCTTTGAGTTTGTCAGCAATAGCCCTTTCTGTAATGATCCGACCCAGTATTTTCATGGATAAATTACGGATAATTTTATTAGGCTCAAAATGAGTTAGAGCCCTAAAAAAAAAAAAACATTCCGAGATATTATTTTTGAATCTAGAGTTAAAAACTCCATTAGTATTATTTTATTTTTACTTTAAGTCCACGCTCGTGAGTATTAGACTCCAAATGCTTTTACCCTTCTTAATTCCTTTTCATAATACAAAACCTAATAAAACTCCTAACTACCGGATTTACTTCCATAAATTCCAAGCCATGCACGTCTCTTTCCGTTTATTAATCACATGCACGTTTGTCACTAGGGTTTTATCAGTTTTTTTTTTCTATATATATCGGCTCGTTACACAGAACCACACACAGCACCCTTCGTTTTAGCTCTTCACAAACCAGCCTCTTCCTCAAGTCGAAAGCAAGCCCTTGTCGAGTTGTTTTCTCCACACACAGCAAACCTCACACTCAGCCCTTTAGCACAGTAGAAGAACTAAAAACAGAAGGCAACCAACGTGCTGAGACCCTCCATAGCGTTGCTCCTTCCAGTCGCTTACCCACCGTGTGTTAGCCACTGCACGAACCACTGCATGCCACCAGGAACCCACTGCACCACCTTGCCGAAACCAAACAAACCACTTCGAATCTCCTTCCCCTGACCACCTCGCTGCCCAGCCAAACATAAACAAGCAATATATAAGAAGCTGAGCATCCCCTGTTTCAGCCCCTCAAAATAGAGTAATTTCGGAGCCCACCGTAGAGCCAAGTTTCACCTTGTCATCCACTGCAACAGCACCACCCAAATCCGCCCTTGTCCATCGTAAGCTGGGGACAACCCCATACGGTTGAGCCCTGTTTTCCACCCCCAAAAAAATAGTGCAACCCGAGTGTCCCCAACGTGAGCCACTGCACTCCCCGAGAGTTCATCCACGTCGAGACCCCACAGAAACCACCGCCACCTGCATAGAAAAACCAGTCGAGCACCTTACACCATTCCCTCAACCGTAAACCACCGACGGATCACCTAAAGCCCATCGTAAGCTAGGGACGCCCAAACTCGATCTCCTCTGTAAGTGGTTTCTCTAGCTCTCTCTGATAAAACGCAGTATTTTTCCCCCTCGACCAACCTATTAAGTTCCATGGCTTCAGCATATATGTTGGAGTGGTACGCGTTGCTTACGTAGTATACTGTATAGGTAATATAGACTTACTATTAATAGATGGACAGATTTATGTGTTGGACGTAAAGGGATATATATATATATAAATATATTGCATATTGATTTAAGAGAGTCACGAAGGATCAAGATTTATGAAAATATAGGTTGAATTAGAAATTTAGGTTTGATTACGAAGTACGTGTTAAAGTTAGAAATTTACTAAAGTTACGTGTATTTTATAGGTAATCAGTCGCGTGCCGAAAATAGTGGATTAGCGCTGCAAGGTAAGTACCATGATCATACCCTTACACGTATGTACGGTAAACGACATGTATTTTATAAAAATATTATGCATGTATGCCCTCCATTGGAAGCCCCTTTTTACGTACCCAAGACATGATAAAAATATGAAAATTCATGATTTTATGTAAATAATTATGCATCAAGTTACTTATGAAAATTCATGATTTTATGAAAGGAGTTATGCATCAAAAGATTTATGAAAAGTTATGATTTTATGTGAGAGTTATGCATTAAAATAATTTATGAAAAACGATGCATGACTTTATGTGAATATTTATGCATTAAACTATTTATGAAAAATCATGATTTTATGTGAGAAGTTATGCATCACGACATGCTATGAAAGAATGCAATTTCATTTGAAATCTATGATATGATATGACAAGATATGACAAGTATGTATGTGATTTCTTTTGAAATCTATGATATGGCAAGTATGCAAGTATGACTATGATGAAATATGAATGATAAGATACATAACGGCCTATGTTATGATATGAAGACGGTACCTATGTTATGGGCATATTGCATTGCCAGGTCGTACATGATGGTAGTGCACCCAGTATGTCTTCCTTATGTATAGATTCCACAACCCGTGGCCACGGGTGGAATTAGAATCTATTTAGATTCGCTAACCCTAATTCACGGGGGTCAACAGTGGGTAACGGCCTATGACTAGTGAAAGATAAGCTCATGTTCATATTCATGTTATTTATGTATGTATTTATGAGTATGCACGTTTTTTTTTCAAGAAATCTTATGTTTATTATGTTTACTGTATGATGTGTGCTTATTGAGTATTCGATTCATTTTAGTTTGTTTTCATATTTTTAAACCACCTCAGGTGATGACATTTATGAAGATGAGACTGCAGGACAAGACTTGACCCCAGGAGGCGAGGCAGAGGCCTAGACAGATTATGATATGATTAGTTTTTATGATTTAAGATTTAAGTAAATTATTTTGATAAGCACATGAGACTTCCGTATTTTTTAAATAAGTGCTTCCGCAGACTCTATGTTAGATTTTAAGTATTAATTAAATTTTATTTTATTTTATGGAATCTTTTGCGTCTGGCTCATTATTAAAAGGAAGAGTTTTAGTCAAGTTCAATAGTAGCACACTGGCTCCCCGAAAATTCTAAAATGTCTTTATTGGAGAGCGGGGTGTTACACTTTCTCTTGTAATTTTTTGTCCATCACCGTTAATAAGAACGCCTAGCCCAATTAAAGATGATCACTTGTTGATTTAATTCTAGTTTTTTAGATTTTAAAAAAGCTGTAAAAAAAAACTTAAAGCCACCTGTGGTGGTGCAGTCAGTGGTGCCCACCAAGCGGGTGGCTAGATCACAGTGGCTGAGTTCTGGCCACCCATGGTGCCACCACAGGTGGCTTTGTTTTTTAAATTAGTTTTTAAAAATATAGAAATCATTTTTTATTATAAAAATATATATTTTTAAATATAAAAATATATTGTTTTAAAAAACATTTAGTTAAATTTCTAGTTTTTAAAGTAAATTGGCATGTGGCAGTCTTCAATTGGGCTACGTGTTCTCCATTAACAGTGATGGAGAGAAATTGTAACGGAATGGGCTATTGCTAAAAACTCAAAGCACGAAGGAGCTATTTCCAAAAACAAAAGATGTACAGTCCTAAATCTAAATAGCTCATAGCACAAGGGGTGCTCGAGCAAAGTTTCCTAAAAATAGGTTGGTTTTGATGGGTTGGTGACTAACAGTGGAGTCATGCTGCGGTTGAGTGGTTCTTGGTGGTGTAAGAAGTGGAAGGTTTGGTTTTATGGATATACTGCAGAACTTCACAGCTTTCTACGGGCTATCAGGAATACTTTCTTATTGGAGGACCAGAGCCAAGGAGGAGAAGAAATTTTTGTTGATCAAAGTTTCATAATTTTTAATTACAACGAAACTTACTTATAGTCTTGAACTTCCTTTTTGTTTCATAGGATTACTCCTAAAAGTCGATTAAACCAATGTCTTTCTAACTTGTGAAAATTATATACAGAAAGCTAATTCAAGTCCATTATGCATGTCACTTGAAGGTGAGAAATCAAATAGACTTCTTAGTTGCCTAGCTTTTCCCGTGACTGTAATGTTGTGTGCAATTCGATCATATTCCTAGATTCCAAGCTGTGTGCCTTAGGGGACCTATAGAGGTCTCCTTGCTCGTGGAGAAACTTTAACAGGTATTTGTAACGCTACCCTTCTAATGATTATTGTATACTGATGCACACTTCAGATGTTGACATGAATCACGAATTTAAATGACTAAAAATTCCAATGTTGAAGCAAATGAAGGCTGAATGATGGATACTTTTTTGTTTTTTTTTGAAATTATGCAAACAATCTGGATATTACATGTCAACCAGATGTAATTATCTATTTACATGGATTTTGAGTTACATATGGTCAATTTTGAATACCGATGTTATCCCTGAGTGTTCTATATATTTGCGGTCTAGATCTCTATAAAGTGTGTGGTTTTGATTTGTAAACTATATCTCAAGCTCTCCTTATTCCAGGTTACTCGGCTGTCCAGGAAAAATGTATGTCTTGTTATGTTCACCGATGGAGTTACTTTGCAAACACTTACTTCAGAAGGTCTTTCGCTTGATAGAATGGGTTTTGTTGGCTTATGGAAGGTTGTGGTGGTGAAGAATTTACCGCACTCCGATATGCGAAGAGTGGGAAAAATACCTAAATTATTGCCACGTCGACTTTTTCCTTCTGCATGGTGAGAATGAAGCTAGTTAGACTATTGAAGGGTGTGTCTTGTGATGCAGTTGATAATAAAAGGCCGTAGTACCTTGTACATGTAACTGTAGTAATGTGTCTAGTCCTCTACATTTTCATTTATTTGTTCATGTATGAAAATAATGGATTGCAAATGATATTGATGATTGCAACTGTTATCTACTGCAGAGACTAGACATCTAATTCAATAAAGGAAACTGCATATATAGTAATTTTGAACTAATTTTTATAATAGGTGATCTAGTGTCAAAATTGCATAATTAAGTTGTTAAAGTGATTAAATTGTTTATCTAAAAATGAATTAAGTACTTAATTATGTAATTATTTTTAGTACTTGACTTATTGATAAATTCTGATATTTTACACTTAAAATGATTTATAATGCAGTTTGTAAAATCACATCAGAATTAATATCTCAATTTTACCCCTCCTTGTGAATACTTAATCTTAATTTTTGCAGGGACATCTTTGGAATTGAATTGATGTAGGGTATTTTTGAAATGAGAAACTAAGGGATGGCTGGAGCTCGGCCTCAAAGACTCACGCACAGCAGGACGCACGGGGCTTCAACGCACAGACTCACGCACTCGGCCTCAACATTCACGCACGATCACATGAAGCCGGCTGGTACTCGCACGAGAGAGAAGAGGGGCAGTTAACGGAGAGGGGGAGCAGTACACGTGGAGAGAGGCGACAGAAGAAAAAGAAAGAAAAGAAAAGAAAGGGGGGCTTCCTCTGTTTTTCAGCCGACAGTTTTTATTCATTTCCTTTATTCTTTTCGTTTTCATACTTTTTGTTTTGTTCGGCAGTTTTGGCTTTGGCATTTTCATTTTTTTCCGTTTCAGACTATTGGGTCCCTCGCATTTTCGTTCGGCAGCAGTTTATTTTTCTTCCCATTATTATTTCAGTTCTTCGTTTGGATTTTCTGGGGCGTCGTCTCTGTTCTTGGGCGAATTTTAATTGTTCTTTAGTTATTTTCATTTCTCTTTACAGGACTTGTTATCATTGAGCATTATTATTATTTTTTTTCTTCTGCAATTTATTTATACAGTAATTATAAATGTTAGGATTCATCATTTTAGAGCAGTTTACTAATTTAGAAATGATAGGCTAGATTTTTAGTTTGAGATTCAATGAATAACTCATGACTGTTTTGAGTTGGATTTACTTCAAGATTATGGAATTTTAAGTGATTAAATTGATAGATTGTATTTCATCTTGCCTATAGAAATGATTAAAATGCTATGTACTTGAACTTGATCAGTCGTAGACGTAAATGCACGATTGATGCTTGAACTCGTAACATGATTTTGATGACTTTCTTTTGCTTTACATTTGTTATACAATCTGTCAATTACCTTGATTATATTGAAAAATGTGCTTATTGTTTAATTAACCGATCATAATCTCTTGGAATGAGAAAATGATTGAGAGAAAATGAAACTAGAGGTAAATCTAACTTCAAATCAGAAATGGGCAAAAATTGCATCTCAACTCATCTCATCTAATTATTACAATTTTTTTAAATTTTTATATAAAATAAAATAAACAATTCAACTTCTTCAAATTCTAAAATAAAAATAATATTAAAAAAAATATTTTAATAATATTTTATTCAACTTTTAATTTTCATCTCAACTCATCTCAAAAAATACAAAAAATAAACGAGGCTTGATAGTTTATCAAACAAACCTTTATCTTTCAAACCCAAACCTTCGGGAGTAAAAAGCAACTTTTTAAAAATCAATGAACATGTACTAATTTTCCTAACTAAAGGGTACTTTCTTGTTAAAACAACGATGTATCATCCACTTTTTATCAAAAAAAAAAAAAGAAAGGAAAAGAAAAAAAATAAAATATATCAAATTTCGATATAAATATCATTTACTTTCCAAAAAAATAATAATTTAGTGTAAAGTACAACTTGAAACTTGACTACTTGATCGGGTTTTGCTCCCAAAATGAATGCAGGGAGTGCACCCTGCAGAATTTGTTACAGGACTAGGAGAGGAGTCTCAGGCACTTATCAAGGCATCAGTGTGTTCAGGCTTCCCAACAGATACACGAACATAACCCTTCAGCTCTTTTTTGTTGTAGTGACGGATCATTACACCCAATTTTGCAAGGTCCTCCTGTGATAAGATTATCAGAATATTTCCTTTTTCCTTGTCACTACAATATGTTCCAAAGCAAACCAAACAGCAATAGACTGTATAAATTCGTCGAAAGAAAAAAAAAATAGAAAAAAAGAAAAACCATGTTCATGGACCACCTAACAATAGAACCGCAAGCAGGTCCTCCAAATCACAACTCAAAATGACATGATACGAGGCGAGTGAGACCAAATCTGGTTACAATAGTTAAACACTGGTAAGAGTGATTCTTACATCTAGGCACACAAGGGCGTCAAAACTTATCTAATAATTGTGCACGGCTAAGAAAACAGAATATCATTGTCTCCATGTTAGTCCATCGTCCTAGGTGCCGATATGAATCATAATTTTGAGTAGAAAGTTCATCCTAAATTCCTTTGCAACCTAATTAGCAACAAGAAGTGACTGACGCAAAATTGCCCTATCACAAGAGATTTAAAAAGGAGAGCAGTTTTCTCGACAACCAAACCTGACAATTCAATCTAAAATTTAATAGAAGACCAGAGCAACATATGAAGACAAATAAGTCAGATACATGCATGCGTATCTGATCATGCCAGCCAAAACCTTTTAACATGGTCAAGTGTGATATAGGTGAGAAAGGTACACACCTTTAGCTTCTTAGCATCCACTCCAGATGCAACCTCGCAAAGAATGAAATTAGAATAGTTTGGATACGGATTGAGAAATGGCACTTCCTTAAGAAAATTATAAAGCCTCTCCCTTTCTTGTACCAAGGCATCCTTCACTTTCTGGTTGAGATTGCTAATTCATATTAGATAAAGCATTGAATGATAATGGTACTAATTTCTACTTCATAACAGACAATAACTGATAATATATATTATATGGACACACAATACCAACAAGACGAGAATTAACCTCAAGATATGTGGGATTCTGCGAAGCTGCGCAAGCAGAAACTTCAGCAGCAACTGAAACATTGTAAGGTTGCTTTGCCCTCCACAGATACTCAATAATACTCAAAAGGAAATGCTCCATATCCCACTCGAAGTCCAGCTAAACCTGGACCAGTTTTTTACCAATTTAAGGTTTAGAGCATTTCGCATAAAGGAAAAAAGGAAAAACATTCTGAAAGGGAACATAAAATTAATACCAGAAATTAACCATGGGATATAAACATCTGTGGATAAAAAAAATATATGCATGTAGAAAAGCATGCTTAAATCTAGACAGTTAAATTCATTATCAACTAAAATTGCATGCGTAAAAAATTTTAGGGATAAAACCCACTCATAACTACACTACACTCCAAGGTACCCCCATTAATGGACGAACAGATAGGTGAGTTAAGAACATCTAGCCATCTGGGGATATGTAGCAAGGTGATAAGATTCAAAATGTACATTCTAGCAGAATATTCTTTCTTTTTTTTTTTTATGGAAATAGTCTCATTTCATTAATGAACCGAAGTTACAACTGTTGACTGATCAGTACATGGAAAATCCAAACACTTTAAGCCAATTTACGCAGTAGCTCTGGGGCTTCCCCACACACAAATTGCTTTGTGGCTGACATTGTCTTAACTTCTAAAACTTTCTCAGAACAGAGAAAGCGTTCTATGAACCAGAACTTGCAGGCCCTCAATCATCCCAAGAAGGATGAGTATGGGACACAGCTATGGACATTAAATCCAATAGCCTATTTCTACTAAATTAAAAACTGAAATAAACTGAAAAAATTACAACTAAACACATTCACAACAAAAGACCACAAGCACTGGTCCGACCCCGGACGACACGCCCACCGCAAGTATCGGCATCTTAAGCCCAGACTAAGCTAGTACCCAGCTAAAACACAGACCACAACCCGGCCGTGCTATCACCAGACGTAACATCGCTCACCACTCTCGAACAGCTCTTGCCCCGGATTACGTCCAATCCAAAAGCTCCGCACCTAACTCGGATCAACAAAACAACAACAAACTAAACAAACTAAACAAAAACCAAATACTGGAAATAAAATAACACAGAAACGATAAAGCCAAAATCAAAAAACAGATGAACAGTAGACAAGAATAGGCAGTGTTGCGTGCAGATACTGTTCACACTGGGAGAAAAACCGTCGATCAAACATTGAAGTCCCTGATTCGGAGGTTCCACCAAAACCGAGCGTGATGGCCACGCGCCGACTCGATCCGGAGCTTCATCCCGCACGTGCAGGCTACGCGCCACTCCGATGAACACCGGATTTGATAGACGTGAAGATCGGCGGCCGGGCGTCATGCTAGTGAGGCGCATGTAGACAGTCGACGGCCGGAACGACTCGAACGGCAATCCTCCCTTATTTGGTTTGAAAAATACAAAAAAACAACCCACAAAAACACAACCAGAGATAAACTAGACAGAGGGGAGGGGGGGAGGAGCCGAAGCTCCCTCCCCCTCACGTTACATCTGGATTTTCGAAAGCTTTAGAAAGACGAAATGGGTTTTACTAGAGAGAGAGGGGGATTTCCGCCTGTTTGATCTTATCGATCTTATCCGCTTAGCAGAATATTCTTTTTGATAAGAAACCCTACCGTTTATCTCGAAGCCATTAGCTCACCATATAATGAATTTGGAGAACTCCGCCAAAACCCTTCGAATGATTCTTTCAAAACCCATCCCCAAAGGTCCCATTGACCTTGTTGGAGCACCAATCCCCTTATGAACTACTGTATTTCATTTCTATAACCCCCTTGTATACTTCCTGTGAGGTGGCAAAGTTTTGTGGAATGAGGTTATTGGTCATACAGGTTTATATTGGGGGATGCCTATGGAAGTTGTGGATCTTCTTGCTTGTTGGCGTGGTTTTGAGGCAAGGAAATGTGTTGCTGCTAGATGGAGAATGATTCCTTTGTGTTTAATGTGGTCTTTATGGCAGGAAAGGAATGAGAGATGTTTTGAAGACAAAAAGCGTTCTTTTGAAGATCTTCGAAATTTTTTTCTTTTCTACTTTGAGTTTGTGGGCTAAGATCTTTGTAAGGAAAGATGATAATGTATTGAATCTGTACTGAAACTCCGTATCTGCTTCTGTTTCTGTTTCTGTGCTAGAGTGTAGTAGGTATTTTCTTTGTATAACATCCTGTGTACTTGGGTTGTGCTTATTCTTGGTAATAAAATTCTATTTACTATAAAAAAAATTAAAAAATTAAAAATTATATCACCTTCCTCCAAAGCCTCTCTGTCATTGATATAGTACCAAAACCATTTTCCCAATAAAGCATGATCAAAAGGAATCCTTATAAACAAAATAAAAAAAGAATCATTCACCAATCCCCAAACCAACTTCTGAAACTGGGGAGCAAGCCTTGGACCAGTTCACTAAATGAAATTTTCACTCCACCACAGCATCCCATAGAAAATCCCTTCGTAATCATGATTAGCTTTCTTTCTATCTATGGAACTACGTATACTCACAGGAATCTTGTGTGCAGCAATAAAGCTTCCTTTCTTCAATATTTGCTCTGGGTTATTAAACGCCCTGACATAGTTATTAGTTATTTGAAAAGATTCTTTTCAAAAAATTGCTGGCTACTGGAACACAAGTTTACCTTAATAATACTTGGAAACTGCAAAAATGAGATCCATCTCATGTTGACCAATGTAATAAAATTTTAAGGATTTGTAGTATCAATTTTGTGGCTAAATAATTTGAGTTGTTACCCTAATTCTCTCTCTCTCTAAAATAAGTTTCTCCTCTAATTATGTTCTAACTTCCTCTCTTATTAGCAATTAACAACCACATAATATGAGATGCAAGTTCCCAAGTAATTAACTCCAATGAAAAGTCAGTACAATTTACGCATACCAGCTCTTTTGCTAAACGTCCGAAGTACAATTAAATTCTCATGCTTCTTCACCCATTTCATCCTTGATTCCATTCCTGAAAACTCGATGTATGCTTTCATCTAGCACCATCAATATGGGAAGCTCAAGGATTTTCATGAGAACTTCATCACCAATGATACTGCATACAGTAGGTAGTGTGGAATTCAACGTGAATAGAAAATAATGCTTAAGTTCAAACATTTTACAAGTAGTGTGCAACTCACCAGATCATTTTTTTTTATAAGTAAAATAAAATTTTATTGAAAACAAGAGAACAGACATTGCCCAAGTTTTTATAATAAATGATTCATAGATTCAGCACTTTTCTTGATCATATAGCACCACTCCATAACAATTACTCCACGCTTTCTCAAGTTGTCCATGGTCAAGAACTTCCCAAGAGATGCTGTCCAACCAAAAAAAACCAACTTTGATGGCACTTTACTCCTACAAATGCACTTCCAAGGAAAAGGAGTATGGCCCTGACAAGCCAGAGCTTCGTACAAGGATCGAATAGTAAACTTCTTGTTCATGATGTGCATCCATAACATCCTGTCCAACCCAACACTACCAAAGCTCAAAGCATATAGCAAGCTGAAAAGTTGGAAATAGCTCCAATTTCCCAATCCTAGGCTGCTCTAATAAAATGAACATTCCATTGCGAGGAGCCATTAAAGCTGTCCAAAAGATCCAACGCCGAGGCCTCCTAATCAAGAGCAATTCGGAATAGGGAAGGGAACACGGTGTTGAGGGTGGAATGACCACAACAAACATCATGCCAAAATCCAGATCCCTCACCAACAGCAAATCTAACATGACCAGTAAAAACATCCCACTGATTCCTAATATTTTTCCACAAAGCCACTCCACCCCCAGTTCATCAGAACACCGACCCTCCCAAATGATCACACTTGTTTTTTTATAGGTAATCAAAAAGTTTTATTCATAGAAATAGGCTAAGCCCAAATACACAGGGGAGTATACATGAGAATCACATAGAGCTTACAATCGAAAGGAGAAAATCATGGACATTTAGCCTATTACAAACAATGGCCCCGCCCATAAGAATAATGATTTAAAAAAGAAAACTTTAAGCTCCATTGTTCTCTCACAATTTTTGAAACTTCTATCATTTCTCTCCCACCAAATACACCAGTACATACATATAAGAACCTTTCTCTAGATGGCTGCCACTTGTGAGTTACCTCGAAGGCCTATCCAGCTTGCAAAGAAGTCCACCAGTCTAAGAAGCATGACCCATGACAATCCAATTCTCGCGAACGAATCATCCCACATGGTCCTAGCCACCTCACAATGTAAAAGCAAATGATCTAGTGATTCACCATTCTTCTTACATATACAACACCAGTCCAACACCAGTACCCAGCATCTCCTTAAATTATCTGTGGTTAGGATCTTGTGCAATGATGCTGTCCATAAGAAAAAAGCTGCTTTTGAAAGAGTTTTCGTCTACCATATTCTCTTCTATGGGAACATGGTCATTCCAGGGCTCATTAAAACTTGGTAAAATCTAATAGTGAATGACCACACTAGTCTAATGATAGTGTCCAAATCCTTTAAACTAAAAAAGGAAACCTCTATTAACCTCTTTCTCCAGCCATCCAAGCCCTTAGGTGTTCTACAGTGAGGCCCTCTCTACAACTCATCCAAGTGGTAAATAATAAAAGACACCTTAAATTCAATTCAACCGCCTACGCAATGCCAGCATCTTTGGTTAATATCCCTTGAGAGAGCTGAAGTATGATTTATCCTATCTTAAATAGGCATGCTTACAAAATGTTCCATATTAACCGATAAGTTTATAGCTCTTCTAACCAATACACCTTCCCACGCTATAAACAGCTCTTAAATGGATCAAAGTCTAACCTCAGGTCTAGATTAGAAGATAGATACTAATACTTTAATATAAAAAAAAAATGTAAGTGATCCTTCTCTCGAATGTGCTAGACTATTCACTATTGGACAGTACAGTAATGACATGTCAGAGACCTCAAGTCTATCATGTAAATTAATCATGCCAACAAGACACAGACAAAAGAAACAACTGAAATCTACCTCCCATCTGGATTATTTGGAGATGATAAAAATATGCATTTGGGCTTCTCCCTCTCAATAACATCCGTTATTTATTCTACATTCAAGCTAAAGTCTGCCTTCCTTGGAACTGCAGAATAACAAAATTGTAGAAGGTTATGTACATATAAAATGAACTACAAATGAAAAGCGAAGCAGGTCCACCAGGAATGACAGAAATTGGGCAGGTCTGGGTAACCACGATTTTGAAGAGATTTGAGAATTCATGAAAAAAAAATTGAGATGTGTTTTTTATTTTTTATTGTGAGTTTGGATAGAAAAAATGAGTCGTTGCTAGGATAAACTTTTTGAGATACATTTTGTATCCTGACAGTGGGTTGGTAGATTTAAAAAGTTCTTCGGATAGAATTTGTGAAGTGTTTTTTTTTTTTTTTTTTGAGTTTTTTCGAAAGTTCTCTTGGCTTTTGTGTTATTTTGTTTTTCAGAAACCTAGGCAAAAGAACGGATGACTTTTTTTATTGAGAAATAAATAAAATAAAAATCAGATTTAAAAGATGTTTGGATTGGAGTTGAAAAGATTTGTAAAGATTTTGAAATTTTTTTTAAAAATAAGTGAAACTAAGCATGCCCTTAGGAACCCAATATTGGTGAAAAACCGAAGAAGATACATTAATGAAAGAAGGAATTAGAAACTGCAATCACTGTGGAAGAAAGTAAAAGAAACTAGAATGCTTATATGTACCTTTTATTACATGTGCACTATTAACTGCAGCATCGAATTCATACATTGTATAGGTCGGAGGGCAGTCCACAATCTTGTCCGCCGGATCAAGCACTCATCTGCAGCATATGTCAAACAGAAACAAAATCCATAAAAGATTAGGAACTGTTTACTGCTGAAGTTAGGGAGATTGATGCTAAAGAGCACATGTATATTTGCAAGCATATGATTTGTTTTATCAGTATCAAAATATTAGCAAACATAGATAAGAATTAAGATTCCATTCCTAACCGCATAATCAAATCAATGAGTTCATCCGCACCGCATCCGGCAAGAATATAATCAGATTCAATTCCTGAATCTTTGGCAAGGGCAGCACGCAAGCGACGGCTTTCAGGGTCTAGATAGACATATGGGAACTTCATCGAGCCTAAAGCTTCAAAAACCTATAAACAATCTGAATTTCTAGTTAGGATAGTAAGGGGTATTACCGGTACGAATAGTGCCTACAATAAACACCGACTCTTTGTTATGGGTTGAAGAGGTGCTGGAGTGGAAGGATTGGTGTGATTGCGAGGGAGGAGTGGGCAAGGTGCGCTGAGCCAGAGCTTCTGTGGTGTTCTTCACTCGGAAGCAGTAGGTAGTTGATGGCAGTTGCTCGCAAGGATAGATAGAAACGCTGTCGTCTTATGCAGCAGAATTAGTTCCTTCTTTTAATTCAACGATGTCGTTTGATGTCTTTACTTCTTCTTAATTCTGAACACAGTTGTTTTACTTGCTGTAATTATAGTAAGTGTTGTCAAAACACTGTCGTTTTGTTAGATGATTGCTATAAATAGACGTGCCTTGGAGGAAAAAGTCTTCAACGGTCAATTGAATTCTTTCTCCGAATTTCTCTTCTTCCTACTTCATTCTTCCTGTTCTTAACCTAATTCTGGAGAGTGACTTCTCGAATAAGTCGGTTGGGTCCATTACACTCTTCTTCGACCTCAAACCTTTTAAACACCATAAATATTTCTGTAAACCAAAGTTGTTTCTCTGTTATGACCCTTCTGGAGATGATAGATGAAGGGAGAGGAGATGCACCGTTTGAAGCTGCACAAATAAAGCAACGCACCGTTTTGCTGAAGCCACATGGAGTGCACCGTTTCGTCTGCAGAAGTCTTACGTTATTGCTTGTATTCTTGCATTTCCTTATTCAATAGTACGTTATTTCTATGTCTACGTGTTAGTATATTAGTGGATGGGTCTGTTATCCACAGGAAATATAAGGGAGGGAGCATAGAGGAAAAGGTACTCTGGAATATTGTATGAATTGATCTGTATATGGAGGTTGGAAACCCTCAAACCTTTCCACTATCAATAAATATGAGTCTATGAGACTCTTATCAAACATCTTTTCTGCAATCTTATTCTTCCGCAATCAGTACTTTGTTTTTCTACAGCAGCTTTATCTCATTACAAACAAGCCCAACTTTCATTACATTACAATAGACTACCGTAAGTTACACTAGATTCAAGAGGGTCCATAACAAGTGGTATCTAGAGCCCAACGATCCTTCATGGAGGACGGCGTAAGCGTCAACAAACAACAAGCACTTTTGTTGTTGATGGAAGAGATGCTAGACAAAATGCTCCATTTCACAGATTTACTCGACCGATACCATGAAAACTTCAAGGTTTTCAAGCAATCTTTCATGGACTGGCATGACCAGGTTGAGCAGGAAGAAGAAGAAAATGCAGTACAGGTGGAAGAGAGGACAGTGGTGTCCACGAAAGTTGTTCGCAAAGAAATCCCCAATGAACTCCCTATTTCCCCTGTCCTTAGCATTCCAAACCCGAAATTAATTTCTAAACAGCCAAATTTTCCTCTCCGATTTTGGTCTCCTTCATCTCATCTCAAAAATGAATTCCTTCATCTCTGTGTCTTTTCTCCATTCCCCATCAACACCCTGTGATACCCTACTTCTTCCTTTCTTCTGACGTAAGCAATTACGTCAGATGCGATAGCCTGTCCATTCCTCTCTAGTGTCTAAGAGCCCCGTTATGCATGCCAGACCCTGATGGCGTGTTTTTAAAAGATATTACGTAATTTATAAAGCTAGTTTTGTGTTTTAAAGTTATGTATATTTTAAATGGAAGATTCCTATTACTATTTAAATAAAGAATATTTTAAATAACTCAATTATAATATCTTTGAAGAGCTCCAAAAATATTATAATTGTAGGGAATCATTTTATATAAATGATTCCAGTTATTTAAAATATTATGTTATTTAAATAATGATAGAATCTTTAATTAATTTAATAGTTTTATTTTTTTAAATATTTTAAGTAAGACTTCATCATCTTATAAATGATGAAGGAATATTATTTTAAATAATATTCTATCTTAATTCCTCTCAGTGCTTTTAATTAAGTTAGCTTTTACGCATTTTCAAATCAGTATCTAAGGGTCATCGTAGACCATTTTATAGACCCCCAGACGATGGGTTTTAGGATAAAACCCCAGCCCCTCTCTCTTTCCCCCTCACTTTTCCCTCCCCTCTCTCTCTCCTCCCTTTCTCCCTCACGGCTTGCCCAGTACGCAGCCCCTCTCGTCCAAACGCCTCAGCCCCCAGCCCGGCGCCGCCATGCGCCGATGTGCCTCACTGCCCCTCCGACCGGCCTCCTCTCCCTCCGGCGAACCTCCTGGTACCAACAGCTCCTCCCCACGCTCGCCCCTCCTCTCCCTCGGTAGTGCACAACCCGAACGAGCTTGGTGCTTCCAGCGCCACCGTGCGCCATCCTCCGGCGCCACCGCTCCCACGGCAGCCTCCCCTGCCATCGACCGGCCCCTCCAGCAAGCCCAGCCTCTACCTCCCCGCCGGTAGCTCCCCATGCACGCACGTAGCCCCTCCCATGCATGGGTTCACTGTGCACGTCCACAGCGCCACCGTACGCGGCCATCTCAGCCACCAGACACCACCACGAGACTCCTCAGGTCTCCCCCTTCCTCCTCCCGTAAACCCATGGCCAGATGTCCCCTCCTCCACCTCCAGGTGTCTCCCTCTCTCACGCACGGTTTTCCTCTCCTTCGCCACCGTACGCCGCCACCCACGGCGAGTGACCACCCTCTCCGGCACCCTCAGGGCACCCCGAAACTAACCCAACCACCCACGGCCCCGATCTGCCACCCATGGCCCCACACTCTCTCTCACTCTCCCATGGCACCTATTCCCCTCATAGTGCAAGGCCAGCCCCTTTCCGCCACTGTGGACCGCCGCACGACCACCACCGAGCCTCCATGGCTCCTCCGGCAGTTCCCTTAGCCTAGCCCCTAAGCCTAAACCATCACTTTATGTGGTGGGTAATCACTACACGTGATGGACAGTCACTGCGCGTGACTGACCGCCACTATACACGGCAATATCCGCCGTGATACGCTCATTGCCTTCATCATCAAGGCCACCTTAGGCCCTTCCAAGACCACACCTAGCTATCCAAAAGCTTAAACAGTCACTGTATGCGGTGTAGCCACCCTGTACGTTCCTCCAACGTTATCGACTGTGACGGTCAACGAGCGACGCACGGGTTATCCCACCGATTGTATAATTCTCTATCTTTCGCTATTTATGTTAGATGCTAGCTAGTTGACTAGGTTGTGGACTGTGTTGTTAGTAATTATGGAAGAGTTGTGTAGTATGATGCTGTGGACTGTGACATGAAGTGTTGGGCATATTGGGAAGTGTGTTGTGTAGCATTGTGGACTGTTTTGTTGGTATTGTGGACTGTGCTGTGTAGTGTTGTGGACTGTGCTGTGAAGTGTGGTTGTAGTTATGTGCGGTAGTAGTGAGTGCCATAGCGGTGACGTGGCATAGTGTCGTAAATGGAGTACACGTGGAGTGTACTCCATGTTGTGTGACGATGCACCGTACGGCGTGTGTGCCGTAGCGGTGATGTGGCGTAGCGTTGTGAATGGAGTACATGTGAGATGTACTCCATGTGGTAAGACGATGCACCGTACTGCGTGTATGCCGTAGCAGTGATGTGGCATGGTGTTGTGAATGGAGTACACGTAGAGTGTACTCCATGTGGTGAGACAGTACACCATATGGCGTGTATGCCATAGTGGTGATATGGCGGAGCGTTGTGAATGGAGTACACGTTAGATGTACTCCATGTGGTAAGACAATGCACTGTACGGCATGTATGCCGTAGCAGTGATGTGGCGTAGTATTGTGAAGGGAGTACGCGTAGAGTGTACTCCATGAGGTGCAGTGATACATCGTATGGCGTGTCACAAAGATAAGCGTGGTTGCGTAATTGATAGGGGAAAAACTTGGTGTATGGTGTCGGAAACTGTAGAACAATATCCCAAAATGGTTGTGAAGTATGGTTGTAGTTCAAGGCGACGAGTATCGCCATGTGATTGACTTATGGCCGGGAATAAGTGCGAAGTGGCTAGAAAGTATCAGAGCAGTGCAGCGGAAGCATGATTGGGCAACGTCATGAAGTGACGTGGTCAATCATGGAGTTGCGCTGTGATGACCTAAGATGTATGTGAGGTGATGTGACAAGGTCACGGTGTAGCTTGGGAACAGTCTTGAGCTATATGATGTGACGTAAAGTGTAGTTATGAACAGAGTCTCATCGTGTCAAGTGTTGGGATGAACTGTCATGAAGTGTCGTGCTAGCCGGGTAAGAGAATGATGGTATCGGAGTATGGCGCTTGTCCATACGACTCGATGACCAATGTAAGGTATGTTGGTCTTAGGTGATAAAAGGGTAAGGTACGTGTGTTGTCTGGTTAGATACATGTGCCAGACGGATTTACCGTAAATAATGGGTAATCTCTCCTAAGCATGGTTACACGGTACTTAAGCCTTGGAGTAGCTTAGAGCCGTGTGATGAGTATGGATGGTCATGAGAAGTAGAGTGAGCTAAGATACATAAAGATAGTGATGAATGTACTGTCCAAGGATGGGATGTGTGACTTAGTCGGTCTAAGTCATGCATCAGAACGTGGTTAATATGAAGAATAAGGCAAAGGTCATAATGTCTTAATCCTAAGGTGAATCATGAGTTTACCCTAGTGATGTAAGCACTCGAAGTAAAACGTCAACGTTGAAAGAAGTAGAGACCGTAATGGGTCTCCAAGGATTTTATCATAGTAAGGAACATGAAAGAGTACTGGATAGAAGAAGAGTATTATAAGTAAAGTATAGCTCTATTTCTAGTCAGTTGCTTATGCACTAGATAGAGAATAACGTTAAGGTTATGTATGCATGTAGGTTGCCATCTGACACGCGCATGAATGGACAGTATGGTATGAAAGTAGCATAGAGTCAAGGTAAGTATTACGTTCATATTCTTTTAGAGTTTTCTAAATATAAGAAAAAGAAAATTGAAAAGCTTTTCCTTATGAAAACGAAGAAAATAAATGTTCTCCCCTTTCAAGGGCAAACGTTTTATGAAAAAGAAGAATGAGAAGTAACGTATTTAAAGTATAAGTATGTACGGCCCCCCATTTGGTAGCTCATGTTCACGCACCCAAAAGTATTAACTGTACGCATATGAATGGATGACTATACGTAGTATCTATTATATGTATTTTCAAAGAAAAGACAATGCACGAAAAGACGGTTTTCGGGCTCTCGCCCCAAACGACGTTTTCTCACGAAATGAACGTTTTCTCAAGAAAAGAATGTTTTCTCACGAAAAGACGTTTTCTCATGAAAACATAAAAAGAAATGAAAACAATGAAATGCATGCTCATGCACATGAAATGAATGAAAACTGCAGCTCCTTTGAGCTGCCATAAATGAATGAATGGGGTATCCGAATGAATGAATGGGTAGATTGCAATGCCGTGCGGTAGTATCTAGTAGTGCACCCAGTGCTACATCCCTGACGGAATGAGATTCCAACCCGTGGCCACGGGCGAATCTATCGGCCATAGGGCCGCTAACCCTAGCACACAGGACGTAACAGTATGCACTGGCCTATGAAAGTGAAAAAAAAAAGAATGTATGAATGCATGGCATTTTTTAAGAAATGAAGACAGTAACAGGGGAACGTTTTAAGAAAAGAAAAGCATGTTTAAAGATGAAAATCCCCGTCTACTGATGATTACGAACGAAAGCATGTATGCATGTACGTATAGTATGTATGGAATGATGAATACATGACTGAAAACCTATGTTGTTATATTTTAACGGTATGAAGTAATGCTTACTGAGTTTTTGACTCATTTTAGTTTTTATGTGTACCCCTCCCCCCACAGGAACCAAATGAGCAGTACGCTCAGGAGGGACACGGCCAAAGGAGAAGAGGATGGAAGTCTAGGCATGAGGATTTTAAATGTATGCAACGCCCTTTTTATTTTAAAGATTTATATTTTCCACTCTTTTAACTCGCAAACCTCTTTATTATAAAAGCACATTTTTTTATAATGTAGAGTCTTGCACCCTGGGAAGGACAGTAAAATGTTTTAAATTGAACAGTAATTCCTATCATATTTTTCAAAATATTTCTTAAAAAGACCCACCCCAAGGACGGGCATTACACACCCCGTCCGAGACTAGCCTCATCGAGATACAGCACTGGATCGATGTTAGGAGGCTGATGGGCTATAGATTCAAAGGTGTTTGTGTACGTCTCATATGGCACCCTCAATGGCCAGGAGGCATTCCCCACCCACTTTCGGTCCAATGACCTCACAAATCCTAGACCCTATCCCTTCAATCCAAGAATCCCACGTCGCCTTCGTTTACTTCCCCACCCACCTCGAATTGGTTCCTTCGGCTTCAGAACCTAGACCACGCCAAGATAGAAGAATATGCTACTTTGGCCAAGACAGAGGCCGAGGACGTCATCACTACCATTGTGGAGGTCATAAGTGTGGGAGCTGTAGCTATGAGTGAGAACCGGGAAGACTGGCTTTCATTGGTTGCCATGCACACTTGGTGGCTTTCTGTAGTTTTCCATCAGTTTATGTCTCTTAAATTGTTTACGATGCCAAAGAACAGTCCCCTCAATGAGAGTCTAACATACAGGGGGGCTGAGGTCAACATTGATGTTAGCTCTGAACTTGTTCATGGGATTGCCAAAATGGTATCGAGAATTGGTGGCTCATACCTTCTTGTCGGTACACATGGGGTGAGAACTAAACTTAAGCTAGTATTAGAAACTGGAATCCAGGAAACTATTGGGGTTGATCTGGTTGTGATGAGTGTCAACAACATCGTTACTTTTGGATTATTTTTCCTCAATGCTAGTAGGCAATATCTTTGGGTATTGATGCTAAAGAAGAACCCATTGTAGATCGATGTCTTTTTGAGAGGGATTCATTTGAAAGGTGGGAGGCAGATTACGGCTTGGGTTGAGTATGGAGAGGCCATCAAAATTATCCGAGTATGGCTTGAGTACTCGCAGATTAGGCCTTTAAGTCCCATTCTCATTTTCTAGATTGACCTTTCCAACCCATTCAAGAAGGTAATGCATGTTGGGTTCTCTGTTTCTAGTGGCCAGGACTCTTACATGGTGGTTCGATTTTGCAAAGATGTAGAGAGTAGATCACAGGCAGGTTATGTGGATTTTGGCCCATATGATTTGTTCAATTACTTTGTTGAGGAAAAAGGCAAGGGAAGAATGGAGGCCATGGTGATTGGAGAGGTACTAAAAATGTACGCAGTTAGGCGGTCACTAGATTCTGTTGATGCTTTGGGTTCTACTGCTCATGCCCAGTGAAACAAATCTTTGGTAGAAACCATCATATGCTTATTGCCATCGAACAAAGGAAAAGGGAAACATGCATATATGGTTATAAGTTCTTGTGAGAAGGAGAAAAAGTGGAAGGGGAAACAGGATACACTCAGTTTAACTCCACAAAGCAAGCCTATTATTGAAGAGTTCAACTATGCCATGCCAACAAATTGTGTAGGTGGAAACCTTGGTGTCGCTAGGGAGCCTGAGTTAAAGGAATGGACTGCGATGACAATAGTTTTTTACAAGTTGCAAGATCCAATTAGAATTGCCATGGTTGGAAATGCATTCATTGTTCTGGCCAGTGTTGGGGTATCGCGGTTTTCTAAAGCTTACATGCTAGCATATATATCTTTGGGTAAAAAGATTATACTCGTTTTTTACCCCGGTGGTTGGACATTTGATGTTAGTTTTGTGAGTGGATAATGGTATTTTCATTCTCTTGGGGGTGTGTGACAATTATACTAGTCCTCTAAACCTTGAGGACAAGGTTCTTTGAGGGGAGGGGATTGTTATGATTCCCTAGTGCGATGTCATTTGCTGGAGAGGATTGGTTCTAAATCACTCAAAACTGATTTCAGTGATCGGTACCCTACAGTTGTTGCAAAGAAGGTAGAAGGTACCGAGAGAGCCTCATGCAAGTGGTGATCCTAATGCTCTAGACCATGCTTTTAACCTTGAGGACAAGGTTCTTTAAGGGGGAGAGATTGTTATGACCCTTCTGGAGATGATAAATGAAGGGAGAGGAAACGCACCGTTTGAAGACACACGTTGGAAATAAAGCAACGCACCGTTTTGCTGAAGTCACATGGAGTGCCCCGTTTTGTCTGCAGGAGTCTTACGTTATTGCTTGTATTCTTGCATTTCCTTATTCAATAGTTCGTTATTTCTATGTCTACATGTTAGTATATTAGTGGATGGGTCTGTTACCCAGAGGAAATATAAGGGAGGGAGCACAGAGGAAAAGGTACTCTGGAATATTGTATGAATTGATCTATGTATGGAGGTTGGAAACCCTCGAAGCTTTCCACTATCAATGAATATGAGTCTTGAGACTCCTTATCAAACATCTTTCCTGCAATCTTATTCTTCCGCAATCAGTACTCTGTTTTTCTATAGCAGCTTTATCTCATTACAAACAAGCCCAAATTTCATTACATTACAATAGACTACCGTAAGTTACACTAGATTCAAGAGGGTCCAAAACATTCTCCAAGAGGAAAAAGAAGGGAGGTTTAAGATCTTTAACAAAACCAAAAAATATTAGGTTTTAGTTATACTACAAAGAAAGTATAATGGCATCCATGACTTACCTCTGGGGGAGGACCATAAGGGTTTTCATTTGCATCTAATTTGACGATATCCTCAGGCTTCCTTCCAAGACGGGATGACAATTCCTGCACCAAAGAACTCCATTAATTTCATCAAAAAAAGAAAATGAAAAAATTACTCCATTAATTTATTGGAGGCCTGTGGCGATCTGTCATTGCTTTGAAGCATGGGGAATCATGGGAATGATGGAGTTCTAATGAGGTGATTGGGCATCATGGAGTGGGGTTATGGAAACATATAAGAAGAGGGTAGGACACATATGCAGCACCTAGTTGCTTCAATGTTGGAAACAAATTGAAGGTAAAATTTTGGCAGATGTATGGTGCGATGATCTGGCAATCAAGGAAGTTTTTCCACAAGCTTATGGCTTAGCAAGAAGGAAAGAAACATCTATTGCAGATTTATTTATCATCTCCAATGGATTCCCCCAATGGAATATTACCTAAGAGAGGTACAAGACTGGGAAATGAATGACTTTTTGGCATTCTTTAACCTTGTGTACTCCCCTCATTTTTCAAGAGGAGGTGACGACAAAATCTATTGGCGCCCCTCTAAGAAGGGAACATTCAAGGCCCGCTCTTTCTACCAAATCATGACCACGCACAACACAGATTCGTTCCCATGGAAGAGCATCTGCAAGAAAAAGGCTCCACTAAATGCAACATTTTTTTTGTAAGGACAACTTCTTTGGGAAAGATTCTTACGATTGACAACTTGAGGAAATGTTGTATTATAGTTATGGATTGGTGGTATATGTGCAAGAAGAATGGAGAGTCCATTGGCCACCTATTGCTACATTGTGAGATTGCTTTGACCTTGTGGGATGAAGTCCTTGCTCGATTGGAGTTAGCTTGGGTGATGCCATAAAGGGTATGTGACCTTCTAGCTTCTTGGAGAGGTATTCGGGGCAATTCTCAAATTGCATCCATATGGAAGATCATACCTATATGTCTATGGTAGTGCATTTGGAGGGAGCGGAATGCAAGAAGTTTTAAAGACCAAGAGCAATCGATGGATGAGTTTAGAAATTTTTTTTTCAATACTTTACTTCATTGGTCGATTGTAATTGATTTCCATAGCATGACATTTCATGAATTCCTTGTATCATTAAATTAGCATGCCTAGGCAGTGCTCCTGTATCTGTCCTATATACTTGGGCTTATGCCTACTCTTTTGATCAATAAAAATTTGTTTGCTAATAAAAAATAAAAAAAAACTGGATATCAAATAACTAATTAACATGGATTTCCACTCAGAGTTGTAACTGGGTTCCATTAACCACAAAACTAAAAGTGATGAACATCACGTTCAATTTAAAAAATCATTCGCATAACTCATCAACCCAATAAAAAATGAAACAAGCACCATGAATTTTATTTCATTTTTTCCTTCAGTTATTGACAGTTAAGCAAATAGATAACTAAATCAGTTCCGCTACGTACAGGTGTACGGATGCAGAGGCCATGTGTACCGCGCTAACGTGGTACTTATATTTTTTTTTAAAAATAGAGGATGAAGAATTGAAGAAGAAGAGCAACACAGTATCACCTACCAATTATTCTAGGTACAAGCAAAACTGCGTACCGATTACGTATCAAAAGGTGACATGGCAGGCAACGGGGGCATTTGTGTAATCATCAAAAGAAAAAAAAGAAAAGCAACTAAAACAAAACTATTCCTCCGTCTCCCTCCTCAAATTGAAAGCTCCCTTCCCTCCCAAATCGAACAGCCCACTTCCCTCCGTCTCCCCAAATCTCTTCCTTTACGCACGACGGCGAGGTTCATGTGAAGTAAGTGTACTCTGCGTGCTATGATGGCTTTCTCTTTGATTGAAAAAAGGGAAAGACAAAACGACGACAATCTCCTCAACACTTCAGTGTTTTTGCAACTAAAGCTTCTAAGAGCGAAAAAGGTGAACCATCTGAATGTACAAAAAGAAGCATGCTTCAGTGTTAAAACCCCCGTAAGAAAGGGTTAAATATCAACCATGAGGAGTGAAAAAGAGAGGAGCTTTTGCTCGAAAAGAGTCACCCACTTTCTAGGATTAATTAGGATTTATGCTTTTTTTTTTCTCTCTCTTTTTCTAATGAAGGCACTACTTCATTCTCTGTTCCTGTTTTGAGGGAAAATTAGATTCCATGCTATTCAAATCTAATTAAAGTAATTAGTGTTTACTGACAGGGATATCGAACAGATAATCACAAAAATCTTTCACATTAACAAACTTAAGTAAAAAATAAAAATAAAAAAGATTTGCGCCACACCCCCAAGGAATCTATAAATAATTAAGTCTAAAAGTTTGAATGAGTGATTTCAATTATGGGCTTTTGGATTCTAGTTTGGGGAATTTCATACTTCAAGAAAATCATCTAAAGCAAAACTTTTATTAGTTGTGCAGTTCTATCTATGTTTAGCATTTCTATAATTTAGAATATCCACTTGTTATGAACTTAGTTTGAGATTTTTAAGATGTTTCAAATATTTGAAGTTCTTTTTTGCATTGCTTGGATTTGGAATCCCAAGTATGTTAAAAATCAGTAAATGCGACAAATCTGGCCGTATGATTGTGTAGTCCCTTTGATATAACTTGTTTTTATTTGGTAACTTGTTCTTCATGATTAATGTTGGAAGGCTTCGCTACAACTTCTATGCTTTTAAGCTTTGTCCTGTCCATTTAGTAATTGTATTGGATTAATTTTCAGTTTACACTCTTATTCTTGTGCAGGACATTCAAGCTCCTCTTCCAACGAAGTATTCTGGTGCATTGTAAGTTTTTAACTGTATTAGTTGTTAAAGTAAATGTATTACTTTACAAGTCTAGTTCCTAAAACCATCCAAGATTGACATTTGGCAGTTATGTAGATGGAGAAAGGGAAAGAGCACTCATCTCTTATTACACCTCCTACCGTAGATCCATCAACAAATCCATCAAATCAGATGATACCAAGACCATTTATTTGTCAACACCTCCTAGCATAGATCCATCTATCAATCTAGCAACTCAGGTATTATGAATACTAATTCGACACCATAGGTATTATGAATATAAAAAATTTAGAATAGGCCCGCCAGTAGATTTTCCTTGATCCAAAGATTTGATTTGTCTATTTCCATCTAACTAGCTAGGCTAGCTTTAATTAATTTTGATCTATCTTCAAATATTTAGTTTGACATTAGATGCGTTCTTTGTGAGACAACAAATTAATTTAGTGAATAAGAAAAAGATGAATCAGTAGTACTGGATGTCAGAATATTTCCTAACTTTTTTTTTTGGTAGCTAGGGCAGGTCTTTTCAAACACAAATCACCCTGTAATTTCTATCTTCATCCTAATCATGATAGACCCTAAAGAAATAACATTTTTATAGATCGAGCTAATTAGTAATTTTCAAAATAGTGATGATCTATATGAAATTAGTAATTTCCTGACATGAAAAGAATCCTCTATTGAAACGGCCTTATATTCTATATTCTATATATATATATATATAATTGTACGTTCCTGACATGAAAAGCATCCTCTATTGAAATGGCCTTATATTCTATATATATATAATTGTGCAAGAAGTACGCGTATATTTATATGATCTTTGAGATGCTTAAAAGTCCAGAATCTATAAGTACTCAATCCAGCTTTTCAACGTAATTAGTTGCATTATTCTGATCAATCTTCAAAAAGACAAAGGAGAGATTTGATTGAATTAATGTATATATAATCTGTTGTATATTAATGTATATATTTATTACTATATCTTTGGTTAATTATCATTATTGATCTATATGTTAGGTGATACCAATGTCTTTTTATACGGATTTCTCAAGCTATATGCATGAGGGCCATGCACCAATGCCACATGCTTGGTTCCCACCATTCTTACCTTGTCCTAATGCCAACCCATCTCCGTGGACTTGTCAAGTGATGAGTTAAATTTTTAAGTAGCGTGTATATTTTTCAAAATGCTTAAATTGATTCAAAATATTGTTGTAAATTGAATATAAATTTTATGTAGGGATTTCAGGAGCCCACACCGATATCATTGAGGAGCCAAAGTTGGGGATGGTGTTTAAATCTGAAGAAGAGTTAGTTTCTTACTATAAAAGCTATGGGAAATAATGCGGTTTTGGGATAATGACACAAAGGAGCCACATGTTGAAATACTTTCATTTGTTTCTAATTTTGTTGGTGTATTTCATTCCATGGTTGGGACTTGTTTATGTTAAGACTCAATTGGTGTAATTATGGGAGGTTGGGATTTTGAGTTGTTAACTTGAAGTTAATACTTGTGAAGTAGGGAGTATGTTACATGTATATGCAATGGAATCTTGTATATAATGAAGTTATATTTTGTTAAAGTGAAATCAAGGACTTGAAGTTATGCTACTAAGTTGTGGAATTTTCCATGTAATTTGTGAATGGTTTCTTGGTTTCTTTTTGCCAATCAATTTGCCATGATCTGTCTACTAATGTATTAGGACCATGTCTGGTATCAACATGTTTAAAGTACTTTCATGGGGACAAATAACGCCTAGATCACACTTTTTAGCTTCATACATAGATAAGTTACATACAAGAACATTGATGCGCATGCATCGTTTACATCTCAATTTCTCAACTAGTTGCTTAAGGTTATACATAACGAAGGCTACAAAAGTATATACAAAGTTCCCTCCAGTAATATGGCTTCATTGTTTACAAATGCAATACAATGAAATTAATATAAAAATAATCCAAGAGAGTCGAAGTAGTGTGCGTTCATGCCGGATGTCTGCTTGTTGCCTTCGAATATCAAGTTGGTCATTGTGGATTCCCAACTTATACTTTACAATCTATTCATCTCTTCTTCGAAACTCTTCCTCATTCTTTAAGGTGCACATTGGGTTGTTCGTCAAAATCTGTGAAGAAACTGACGATGACATCCTAATGAAGAAGTTGGCTTCAACAAACATGTTCCCAATGTACAACCCATAAACAATGTCAACAAATCAACCAAAGAATACAAAAACTTTGCATATACATTACCAAAACTTTACATATTACCAAAACTTTGCACATTACCAAAACTTTGCAAAACTTTGAATATTAGCTCAATTCTATATTACCAAAACTTTGCAAGTTACCAATCTGCATGCACAGACAAGATATAATGAAAGGAGCTCAACTTGATAGCTGCACTTTATATATGATATCTTAATTAGGATCACAATAATAGTGAGCAGTCCAGGATTAAACAAATCTTTAATTGTTTTGGTCTTTTTCCTCTTTGGTTTGTTTCTACTTGCCCGACACATGTGATTCACTGCAACACAAGTTTAGGACGGACGAAGCGATAGAAGCAACGTGGTCAAGCTAGCCAAGGCAGAACCTTGAGTGTACCTGTACCAAGTTTGAAAGTTCCTACAGAGTACAGGCACAGGCACTGGATCAAAGAAAAGAAAATATGCTTGTCCATGTACAAGCAAATCACACACATCAGCATGTTTACTCTTAGCATTTAGAATGTGGTTGATACATGTTAAAAGCAAACAATAAATGAAAAATGATGATTCAAATATTACCCATTACATGCCATAATGTATAATTATTAAAAGAGAATTGACAATGAGTTCAATTCACATGCTACTCAGAACACAAGAGCAAGTCAATAAGTTCTATTTTGCAGCAAGGGTCACCCCGCTACATGAAGTGCTTCACCAAAGAAAGCAATAGGAAAAGACATCAACCATTTCTAGGAAATACATTTACCAAGAGACAGGTAACACAATGGAAGAGATGAACATCATGTTGTTGCTGGTATTTTCTTTTATGTATGCTTCTAGCAACTAATGACTAATATGATCAATTGGGCACTCATCTTTTTCCACAAATTACAGTGCATACTTCTTTCTAGTTCATACAAATTACAGTGCATACAAATTACAGTGCATACTTATCTAGTTCAGGGCGTGGAGGATAGTAGTTCATCCTTATAGACTAAACTCCATCGCTAAACAGCTCCCACATTTCCTCAGATCAAGAAAAAAATAAAAAAAGCAAAGAGAGAGAAGCGGAGAGAAAGAGAGATACCTGTACGTTGAATTGCGTCAATGGAGAAAAGGGATTTGTAGGGATTAGGACTCAGAACCAAAAATGGAATTTGATTAGGATGAGGGTTTGGAACCAAAGAGGGAAGAGGACATTTGCTTAGGGTTAGGGTTCATAACAATCTCAAAGAAAAAAATCGAATTTGACGGATGAGAGACCAAGAATCGACATTGTTGATGTGAAGAGAAATAGAGAATGGAAAGAGAGAAAAGAGAGAGCCTTACAGTTTCGGCAAGAATGGAGGAGCCTTCAGGTTTCTGTGATGGGCGAGAATGGAGGAGAAGGTGGGATGCGAGAATGGAGGAGAAGGTGTGATGGGCGAAATGGTGTGTTGCGTTTTTTCCCTTCAGATTCCAATTCGATCCAAATTTCCTTCCCACCCCAAACGACTAAAATGAAACACACTGTTTCATTAAATGCATTCCATGTCAGCACTTTGGTACACATCAGTGTGCATAACCGCCTGCCTTAAGACTTTTCCATCACCTAAACCCACTGTTTCAGCCTTGTCTTCACATTCTGTAGGTTATCATCATCTTCACCAGTTTCCAATTGATTTCCTCATGGAAATGAAAAAAGAAAAAAGATACAAGATTCAGCTTTGAGAATCAACGCACGTCTCTTTCAACTCTACCCACGTAGAAGAAGCCCCACGCAGAAGAAGACCAATGCATGTCCTCTTCAAAGAAAATTCTCAGATCTCTTCCTCTCTTTCAAATTTGAGAATCATCGTCAGCTAGTACTCTTCCAAATTCTAGGAACCTGGTCGTAAGATTTACAAAGAGATGGAGCTTCAATGAATTCAAGTAACATAAAAAAATAATAATAAGTTGGACAACATAAAACAACATTGCCAGTTGGTCCAGAGTTCTGTCCACATTTGGGCTTTATAGTTTTTATTTGGAGTGAAGTTTCCATAGTAGAAACCATTGCAAGCATTCACATTTTGGGTTCACGTCATCGATCATTCATTTTTCTACTGAGTTAAGGATCAATCAGTTGCATGTAAAGAGTTAATTTATACATATTAGTTAATAGAATTTCTCCAATCAGTGGGCATGAATACTTATTATTAGCTTGATATATTTTGCATTTACTCACATCTAAATAATGAAACATCATTACTGGGAGTCTTACAACAGTACTTGGCGTGCATTTAAGTAAAGGGCCATCCTTTTATTTGGTCTATTATATGCTGAAACATCCTTCAAAAATCCTCATTTGAGCATTTCATCGAACAACTTAGGCGCCTCATTTGTGTTGTATATATTGGTGATAGATTTTGTAGAAATTTACTGAGATAAACAGTGAGAAAAATAGGAAAGGAAATAGAAAAGATAGATGAAAGGCTAAAAAAAAAAAAAATCCTCAAACACAGCAACCCTTTGAAGAAATCAACTGAGATAGAGTAGTGACTTACCTTAGACAAAATTGAACCGATGCCTTGAAGAAGACAAAATCCAACACAGCAACTCATTGAAGCAACCCATTGCAACACCCCTTTTCAGAAGCGCACAACCTCTTCTCAGAGATCCTCAGAAAATGCAATGGGTTTCGTATGGAAGGAGAAGGAGAAGAGAAGAAGGAGAAGAGAAGAAGGAGAAGGAAACTAGTACTCTGGGAGAGAAATGCAAAATATAAAGCGCACCGTTTGATAGAGAAAAAGATCGATTTGTAAAGAGTACGAAAACACACCATTTTATTTAATCCAAACGGTGCGTTTGATTCCACGTAAGAAGTAGTCCACATGGGTAGTGCATGACGCTTGCTTTTAGAGTTTTTCTAACTGAATTGAGTGACCATATCAAAAGTGATAAAGGTGCGCTGCCATAGTCAACTGTAGGCAGTTGCCAAAATAGGTTACGAGAATACTTTATGACATTGGGGAATCTAGTCAACCCTTATGATGGTCAATAATCACCAAAGGTTCTTTACTACACAGGGCCAATACATTTCGAAATTGAGAAAGTTCTACCCAAGCGGGTGCTATCCGAGGACATTTAGCCAATCTGGGTTTGTGAGTTATCATAGATTATTTGTTCGTATAATGGAAAGAATTAGGGGACGAAGGGTCCAATGGGAGGTTTAGGAAAGCATCTTAGTTAGCATAGCATTCATTTTTGCCCTGTGGACACATTGTAGGTGGCCTTTAATTGGTAGGGCTGCACAATTGATTCATTTGGCTTCAAGGTCAGTCACTAACATCACTTTATTAGTTAGTTATTTGATCCAATAAGATGCACAATTAAGGCATGAAATGGTAGAAAACCGAAGTCCAATCGTTCAACTTGTGTTCAATAAGTTTTGGTATTCTTTGTACTTGTCTACAAAAGCTATCATTGATGGCAAATCTCAAATGCACTTTTTTTTTCACTATGGGTATGTGAGACTGCTATTTATTTATTGAGCTTTGTTTTACAGGCATTATAGCATCACTTTTTTGTACATTGCCTTCCTTAATGCGAAGGAATGATTGCTTTTATTGAATGGATGGAATTACTTGGCAAGGTCGTCGATTTCAACGAGTGGTCAGATGATGATTAATTGGGGAAATTTCTGCAACCAGTTCTGAATGTATATAAAAAGAAGCTTGGTCTTTCTTTGATCTAGTTGATGCAGGAAGCTCAGTCATGGTGATACTTGTTCATTGGTACTATTCAATTGTTTATTTTTTAATCATTTTTGTTGCATCCACCTTTGAATTTGACATAACATGGAGAAGTACTAGGCATTGTATGGGATTCAGTTTGAGAAATGCTTTAGTCATAAAGAGATTCTATGAAAATAAACTCAATATATTGGCGTGGCTTGATGTGGATTGATTTTCATAGAAGAAATTAGGCTCATAAATCATTTTCAGAAAGCTTGAATTGTGATTTTGACTAATTTTATTGAGATTATGTGATTAGCATCTTCTTACATCAATACAAGTTTAGGAACAATATTGGGTTGATAATATTCACAAAAATCTGAATGATTGAATATTGGAAGTTATTTAACTCAAAATTGAAAAATTCTACTCATCATCTCTATACCACACACTACACAAGAATTCTACACATGATTCTACTCAATTAGTTTAGCATGAATAAAATAAAATAAAATTAAAATATATGTTGCATGTGGTGTAGAATGATGTGTAGCAAAACCCTTCAAAATTATGTATATATCTTTAAATTTCCAAAGAGTAATAAATGGAATTTAGCTATTTGGCATGCATGTTAGGCATATAGAACGTTTTCGTTTAATATGTTTTCTTTCTTATTAAATGCAACGTGGTCGTTTTGGTTAATTCTGAAGTGTTAGTTGATCTTGTTAAAACACTGCGTTTTGTAAAATCATTAAGTAGAAATAAAGTCAGTTGGAGGGAAAGTCCTCAACTGGAATTCATTCATGCAATTGAACTCTCTTCTCTCTCAACTTCTATTCTCTCTCTAATCCCTAATCTTCCGGAGAGTGACTCTCTTGAACAAGTTAGTTTGGGTCCATTACAGTTGGTATCAACCATGGCAGAAGGAACACGTTCATATGCACAAATAGTTGATTCGATGAATCATTTATGTTAGCAGCAAGATTGGCAACAGAAGCAAATCGAAGGTGCAATTGGCCTATTGTTGAAGCAGCAAGAGGCTGCGAAATTGGAAAGAGAAGCACAAGATAAGAAGTTTCAGGGAGTTTTGTAACAGATTTCATGGATTTCTTGTCATGACTTTGATGATCCTGGTTTAGTTAATTGAAATCTTCAAGATCCACATGAAGATATGGAGGAAGGCATGGGAGAGGTATGATAGAGAGAACTTGTGGACAGAGGCTTCGTTAAGGGAATTAAGCTGGAATTTCCTCGATTTTGTGGTGGTAATCCATCACCATGGATCTATTGTGCAAACCAATATTTCTTGCATCATCAGGTCCCTCCTAGTCAACAAATCTTCATTGCTTCCTTCCACATGGATGAGGAAGCCTTGGTCTGGTTCCAGGATGCCAGTGAGGCAGGAACCTTTCATTCTTGGGAGGATTTCATCAAAGTTGTTCAAATTAGGTTTGGCTCTACTCCATACGATGATACAACGAAGCCTATTACTCGCCTCAAGCAGGTTAGTACAGTTAATGAGTATAAGGCTAAATTTGAGATTCTTTCCAATGGAATTAAAGGCATATCTGAGAAGAATAAATTGAGTTGTTTTATAACTGGCTTACTTGATGAAATTAGGCTGCCTGTTAGGATGATGAATCCTTTATCTTTGAATGATGCATTTGGCTTAGCTAAAATTCAAGAACAATATGTTGTGAGCATTAGAACGCCTTGGAGAAGTTCACTTATTGATTCGAGTAAGTTTAGTCCAGAGTCTAGTGTGTTGAAGTTTGGACAAGCTCCTTCCATTTTAGGAGCACCAAGAACTCAACCTTTAGCTAAGGTTCCTTATCATAAGGTTTCTGAGTCTCAGATGCAAGAAAGGCGTAAAAAAGGCCTTTGTTATTTTTGTGATGAAAAATGGCAACCAAGTCATAAGTGTGCAAGGCCAAAACTGTTTTGTTGGAAGACATGGAGATTTTTGGTGATTTTAGTTATGTCATGGACAGTGATACTAGTGGTAAAGTGGTTGTTGAGCCTGCTGAAGTTGAAGGTGAGATAGCTTCCATCTCATTACCGTCTATTGTAAGGGGTGGAGGACCTAAGACAATGAGACTTATTGGTTATGCTGGCAAGAAAAGGTTGGTGATCTTGATAGACACTGATAGTACACATAATATTGTGGATACTGAAGTGGCTTCTCGATTTAGGTTGCCTGTTCATCTCAGTCAGGTTCTTAAAGTCAAAGTAGCCAATGGCCAAGTAGTTGACAGCACTGGTAAATTCATGGTTGTATTAGTACAAATACAAGGCATACCTTTCACAGTTGACTTCTTTACTCTTCCTTAGGGAGGATGTGATGGTGTCCTTGGAATACAGTGGTTATCATCATTGAGTCCTATTTTGTGGGACTTTGTGGATATGAAGATGCAGTTTCAGAGTAGGGGTCAGACTATTTCATTTCAAAGGTTAACAGTATTTTAGGCATACCTTATTGATGATATAGAGTTTGTTAAAACTTCTGGTTGTGGCAAGAGGGGGTTATTTTTGCAGTTAGTTTCTTATAACTTGCCTGAGAATGTTTCCTTAGTAGATGAACAAGTGGTGTAGCTTCTGCAGCAATATCAAAATGTTTTTGCTGAGCCTACAGGGTTACCACCCAATAGGTCTCATGATCACAAGATCCATTTGAAACAAGAAACTTCTCCTATTAGTGTTAGGCCCTATAGGTATCCATTTTATCAAAAAACAGAAATTGAAAAAATTGTTAAGGAGCTCTTGGATTCTGGGGTCATTAGGCCTAATCAATCACCCTTTTCCTCTCTTGTTTTGCTAGTCAGGAAGTCTGACGACACATGGAGAATATGCATTTACTATAGGGCTTAAAAGAAGCCACTATAAAAGATAAATACCCCATTCCTATTGTGGATGAGCTCTTGGATGAACTTTCAGGTTCTACAATTTTTTTTTTTTTATGTTGGATCTTAGGGCAGGATATCATCAAATACGTATAAGGGATGAGGACATTCCCAAGACTGCATTCAAAACTCATGTAGGGTAGTATGAGTTCCTTTTAATGCCATTTGAACTCATTAATACCCCTTCAACATTTCAAGGTCTTATGAATGAGGTTTCTAGGCCATTCCTTAGACAATTTGTCATCTTTCTTTTATGACATACTAGTCTACAGCAAGGACATGTCATCTCATTTATCTCATCTGTCTACTGTGTTGCGCACATTATAGCATCATCAGCTTTATGCTAAGCAGTCGAAGTGTAAGTTTGCATGCCAAGAAATAGTATATTTAGGCCATTTGATCTCAAAGGAAGGGGTGAGGGCATATCCTAAAAAGTTGGAGTCTATGGTTACTTGGCCAATACCTAAAAACCTAAAGTCATTAAGAGGTTTTTTAGATTTGACAGGTTACTATTGAAAATTCATTAGGGGCTATGGTTAGATTGCTACCCCTTTAACTTCTTTGTTGAAAAGAGATGCCTTTGTTTGGTCAGATTCTGCTACCCAGTCTTTTAATGACTTGAAAACTGTTGTCACAAGTGCTCTTGTTCTTGCCTTACCTAATTTCACTAAAGCATTTGTCATTGAATGTGATGCTTGTGCAATAGGTGTAAGAGCAGTTTTGATGCAAGACCAAAGGCTCTTAGCCTTTCTTAGTCAGGCTTTGAATGGTAAAAATTTAGCTCTTTCCACCTATGAAAAAGAGTTACTAGCCTTAGTGCTAGTTGTTAAGACATGGAGGCCATATCTTTTAGAAGTATATTTATGGTCAGAACTGACCGTCATAGCATTAAATATTTGCTTGAGCAGTAGTGGCTTTCTAAGCTCCTTGACTATGAATTTACAATTGAGTATAAAAAGGGTGTGGAGAACAAGGTGGTTGATGCCTTGTCTCGAAAAGATTAGATTGATGAAATTGGAGAATTAGCAGCCTTGTCATTTCCTACCCCAAATGGCTCACGGATTTGAAATTAGCTTATGATGTAGATCAGGATGTTCATAAACTGATTTCTGCATTGCAGCTTGACCCTACTTCTAATTCTTAATTTAAACTGAGGCAGGGTATTTTGTTTAAGAATGATAAAATTTATGTGCCTGATTCTCTACCCTTGAAGCTATAGATTTTGAATTACTTACATTCTAGTCCTGATTCTCTACCCTTGGTTTTCACAAGTGCTTGCACAGAGCTAGGGTGGATTTCTATTGGCCTGGTCTCAAGAAGGATGTCAAGAATTTTATTCATGAGTGTTAAACCTACCAAAGAAATAAGATTCAAAATGTCTTTCCAGCAGGATTTTTACAATCCTTACCTATTCTTGAGTAGATATGGACTGACCTTTCAATGGGTTTTGTTGAGGGTTTGCCTATTTCCTGGGAGTATTTTGTCATCATGGTTGTAGTGGACATATTTTCAAAGCATGCCCATTTTATGCCTTTGAAACATCCATTTACAGCTACTCAAGTGGCCTCACTGTTTTTCAACAATGTTTTTAACTAGCATGGTTTACCTAATACCATTGTTTTTTATCGTGGATCAACCTTTACTAGTTCATTTTGGAGAGAACTTTTCAGATTGCAGGGGGTTAATCTTCCCTATTCTTTAGCCTATCACCCCTAAAGTGATGGCCAAATAGAAGACATCAATAAGTGTCTTGAACACTTTTTGAGATCCTTTTTTGTCAACAAGCCAAAGTGATGGGTTGATTGGCTTTCATTGGCTGAATGGTGGTATAATTCCACATTTCATACTTCCACAAAGCTTACTCCATTTGAAGTTGTGTATGAGGTTCCTGTTATTAGGCTTCAAGCCTACATTCTTGGTATAACCTCAAACCAGACAATGGATCAATTATTGCAGACTCGAGAACAAATTTTGGTTACACTCAAGTCTAATTTAACTCTTGCTCAAGATAGGATGGAGTTTCATTATGAAAAGCACATAACTGACAAAGAATTTTCAGTAGGGATTGTGACAATTAGAAGGAATCTTAAACTCTCATCTCGATATTTTGGGTCATTTCAGATCACTCACAGAATTGGCAAAGTGGCCTATCAATTGTATTTACCCTCAGATTCACTCTCGCATCATGTTTTTCATGTTTCTACATTGAAGAAAAAAGTTGGGGACAATATTACACCTTTATCTACCTTACCCCCAGTTGATTTGCAAGGGGAGCTAAACCTAAGAAGATTTTGGAGCGTAGGAGTGATAAAAGGACAATAGGGTTGTGGTGAAAGTCTTGGTTCAATGGGAAGGTTTGGGAGTGGAAGATTCCACATGGGAACCTTATTGGAAGCTTTAGCATCAGTTTCTCACCTTGTGGGCAAGGTGCTTTAAACGGGGAGGGTGTGTTATGGGTTACGAAGGTGCTGGAGTGGAAAGATTGCAGTGGGCAAGGTGCTCCGATGTTGGGACAACTGTTGTGTTGCTATGTTGGTGCTTAAAGAATAGAAAGGGAAGGATTGTTGTTTGTAGTTACACTCAAGAGGAAAGCTTGGAATGATGTCGTGTTGATTTAATTGGTCATGTCTTTAATATAACGTTTTCGTAAAATATGTTTTCTTTCTTATTAAATGCAACGTGGTTGTTTTGGTTAATTCTGAAGTGTTAGTTGATGTTGTTAAAACACTGCATTTTATAAACATTCAATATAGATAAAGTCAAATGGAGGGAAAGTCCTCAACTAGAATTCATTCATGCATTTGAACTCTCTCTTCTCTCTTGACTTCTATTCTCTCTCTAATCCCTAATCTTCTGCAAAGTGACTCTCTCGAACGAATTCAGTTTGGGTCCATTACATAGTAGGACTGAAATAATTCTTATTACTTTTCAAGTTATCTCTTCTTGTTACGAGAAAATAATTTATATCAAAATACAGCTATATAATTCCCAAAGTATGGAGCTTTATGTCTATGAAGATATATCATCGACTACCACACTGTATTACTATTAAATGACAATTAGGATTATAAATCTAATGAATAAGTTTATTTCGAATTTGAATAGGGTTCTTCTGGCTCAATTTTTCATCATCCCATGGTATGGCGTAAAATGACAGGTTAATTATTCATTACTTTTTATTTATCCATTAATCAATTTATGCCAAATTAAGGGATGATGAAGAATGATTGTTAAAAAGATAATGAATATCATTTTTCTTTGTGTTATATAATATATATATACATATCTCACTAAGAAAATTAAAAAAAAAAGTAATATTTCAAAATAAAATATGAGAAGTGAAAGTATAAAATAAAAATAATATAGTAGATTAAACTACTAATTTTTGTAAGCTTTTTAAATTTCCTTATGCCTGCTTTTTTGCCTTACTAACTAGCTAATAATACGCAAGCCCCTCCTCATATTTCAAAATTATATCTCGAGTTTTATTTGAACTTTTAAAGTGAAAGTTATTAAATAAAAATAATATATTTGATTAGATTACTAATTTTTATAAGCATAAAAGGAGTTTTTAACATCATAAAAGTTCTTTTAAAAAGTTGTATATTTGGTAAATTTATAAAAGTGATTTAAGCACCTAGAATAAACTAAAAGTCCACTATTTTAAAAGCCAAATAGAAATTTTTGCTGAAAGACTTATGCAAATAATGCTACATTTTTAAAAAGTTATCATAACTAATTTTAAAAGAGCTTTAAGTGCATGTTTATTAACTAGTAAATAACTTCTTAATTGTAAAATATTTTTGTAAAACTCTATAGTTATAAGCTCTACTATAAAAATATATACTTTCTACTGTGATCTCAAATAGACACTTAGGTATGGTTTAGATAGTGAGTTGAGATGAGATGAATTGAGAGTAAAGTTGAATAAAATATTATTAGAATATTATTTTTTTAATATTATTATTGTTTTGGGAATTGAAAATTTTGAATTATTTATTATATTTTATATAAAAATTTAAAAAAATTATAATGATAAGATAAGATAATATAAAATATTTTCATTATCCAAATAGGACATTAGCCTTGTTAATATAAGGTGATTTATCAGAGAAAAAGACAATTCCGACTTCTTGATATACAAGGCCCATGATTAGGTGGTTTATATTCAGAAAAAGGCTTCAAAGGCCCGAAAACTTAAGCACAAGGTAAAAATGCTCAACAAATGGACATGGGCAATAAATGAAGCCTAAAAGAAGATTAAAAAAAAAACACTTAAAGCCAACCCAAAAGTATTGAAAAAGTGTCAAAACCGGAAAAAAACGTTCTGGCCCATAGCCACAAGTTTAATACGCAGTAAAATCGAAGTAGAGTTCCTCTCAGAATCAAAATATGTAATAGCTCATGCACTGTCATTGCAGAAACTTCACAAGGAGTTGGTGCCTATGTCAAGTTCAGTCCATAAGACCCACTGTAGTTGGAAACCTTGTTCTCCTGGTTTCCTTAAACTGAATGTCAATGGTGCCATATTTTTCAACCAACACAAAGCAGGGTGGGGGTGCTACTCAGAGATGACAAAAGAGAGGTTGTTATGGCAGTAAGTAAAGCTAAGAATGAAGTTGTCGATCCTGAGACAATTGAACTCTTAGCCATGTTTAGAGGCCTCCAATTTTGCATGCATAATGGTATCTCTTAGATTATTCTTGAAAGTGATTGTTTGGTGACGATTAAAGAGCTACAAGAAGCTGCTGCATGATCTTTTTCAATTCTAAGGAATCTGGTTCAAGAAACACAAAGGCTAATTAGGTTGTTTAGTGTGTACAAAATTCAACATGTTCACAATTAAGGTAATGAGGCAGCCCATAGACTTGCCCATTATGCTTAGAATGTGGAAGATATTGTAATGTGGGGGGGCAGCCAATGCCAATTTCCTAGGCTGTCTGGGTTGATAAGAACTCTTTGTAATCCCTCTGTTATTAATGAAGTTGTTTTCAATTAAAATAATAATAATATAGTCCAAGGCGCACCAATTTATCATCAAAGCTTTTATCCAAATAATGAAATCCAAGTCCATATAGTTTGCCACTTAGAATATATCCTAATAATTATCGCAAACTCCAAGTAAACTCATCCGATTCACAAAAAGAAAAAGAAGTCATATGCAAATAGTAAGTCAAGATCCAATAAAATATCTTAATTCAAAAAATTTTATTACTATTTACAAACAGTTTAACTACTATTCACATATGTAACTAAGAGTTAGGTAGAGATGATCCTATATTTTCCTCTCGAGGGCTCCCCTGAGTAGAGGTGGGTAGAGGTTCCCCTACCTGCTGCAGGCAGGTCTAAGTGTTCCTTTTGTGTGTGCATGCTATAGATGTTAATCTGGAGAAGATGTGTGAGCGACTGTCACTAATCGAAAAGGAAGAGGAAGTCTTGGTGGTGGATGAAGCATCTTTAGATGGTGCTCTGGATAGAGGTGAAAGTGTTTGTTGTTTAAACTTCTCACTGTTAAAAACTTCAACAAGGAAGCATTTAAGAGTACTATAAGGAGACTATGGTGTCCTGGTAAGCCAATTTCTAATAGGGATGTAAGTGTACTTTGTTCATTGCTGAATTTGATGATCCATGGGATAAAAAAAGTGTTAAATGAGAGGGTCATTGGGCGTTTGATAGACACTTAGTGTTGATAAGTGATGTAGAAGGGTTTCAACAAGTACATCAAGTGTCATTTTTAGAGGCACTCTTTTGGGTTTGAATTCTTGATCTTTCAATTATGGCTAGGAACTGGAAGATGGGGCATATTATTGGTAAAGAAGTAGGAAAGCTGGTGGAGGTGGATTTGGAGAAAGATGAATTTGCCTGGGGGGAATTCATGCGTATCAGAGTTGGTTTGGATGTGACTAAGCCATTGTTGCGTGGTAAAAAGATTTGTGTGGGATCATCAAACAACCCTATCTGGGTTCATTTCTCCTATGAACGTCTACCTAATTTCTACTACTTCTACGGTACTCTTGGACCTAGTCATATTTGGTGATTATGGGGGTCCAGTGCGTGATCAAAAATTTCAGCAGAAAGATAGCAATATTCGAGCAGTTTGTGAGACAATTCAGGTCACCGATGATTCTTTGGTACATCTGAATAAAGTAGTTAATGTAGATAATGTCTGTGAGGAGGATGTTGGAGCGTATATATTGTAATACCTGTCCTTGAGGTGGGTGTTTTTACGAAATATTTTAGAAAAGACGACGGAAATTACCGTTCGATTTAAAATATTTTACTGTCCTTCCTAGGATGCAAGACTCTATGTTATAAAATAAAATATACTTTTGGAATAAAAGAGGTTTACAGAGGAAAACATAAATCTTAAAATAAAAGGATCTTCTTTACATTTAAAATCCTCATGCCTAGACTTCCGTGCTCTTTCCCTTTGGTTGTGTTCCTCTTGAGCGTACTGCTCATTCAGCTTCCTGTGAGGAGAGGGGCACATATAAAAACTAAAATGAGTCGAATACTCAGTAAGCATTACTTCATACGGTTAAAATATAGTAACGTAGGTTTTCAGTCATGCACTTATCATTCCATACATACTATACGTACATGCATACATGCTTTCATTCGTAAACATCAGTGGACGGGAATTTTCTTCTTTAAACATGCTTTTCTTTTCATAAAATGTTTCGCCCGTCACTGCCTTCATTTCTTGAAGAATGACATGCATTTATACATTCTTTTCTTTTCACTTTCATAGGCCAGTGCACACTGTTACGCCCCACATGCTAGGGTTAGTGGCCCTATGGCCGATGGATTCACCCATGGCCACGGGTTGGAATCCCATTCCGTCAAGGATGTAGCACTAGGTGCACTACTAGATACTACCATCCGGCATTGCAATATGCCCATTCATTCATTTGGGTACCCCTTTTTCATTCATATGGCCATTACGTAGCTTCATACATTCATTTATGCCACATGCCTTTCTTTCTTTCATTCATTCTTTCATTCATTCATTCATGTCAACTCTAAAGAGCTGAAGCTTTCATTCATTCATTTGCATGGACATGAGTTTTCATTCTTTTTTTTTTCTTTCATTCATTTCATGCTTTCATGAGAAAACGTCATTTCGTGATAAAACGTTCATTTATTGAGAAAACGTCGTTTGGGGCGAGAGCCCGAAAACATATTTTCGTGCCATGTATTTTCAAAATACAATAGATACAGCGTATAGTCATCCATTCGCATGCGTACAATTAATACTTTAGGCGTGAACAGGGGCTGCCAAAGAGGGTCGTACATGCTTTACTTTAAAACGTTATTCGTGCATTTCTTCTTTTTCGTAAAATGCTTGCCCTTAAAAGGGAGAGCATTTATTTTCTTCTTTTTCGTAAAACATTTTCCCTTAAAAGGGAAATCATTTCTTTTCTTCGTTTTTCAAAAGGAAAAGTTTTTTCATTTTCTTTTCGTATCTTTAGAAAACTCTAGAAGAGTATGAACATAATACTTATTTGGACTCCATGCTACTTTCGTATCATACAGTCCATTCAAGCGCGTGTCAGATGGCAACCTATATGCATACATAACCTTAATGTTATTCTCTATCTAGTGCATAAGCAACTGCACTAGAAATAGAGCTATACTGTACTTAGAACACTATCCTTCTATACCATGCTCTTTCATGTCCCTTACTAGGATAAGACCTTTGGGGACCCATTTACAGTCACTACTTCGTTTAGCCTTACGTTCTACTTCAAGTACTTACTCACTAGGGTGAACTCATAATTCACCTTAAGATTAAGACACTAAGACCTCTGCCTCATTCTTCTCATTAACCAAGTTCTAAGACACGACTTAGACTAACTAAGTCACGCATCCCATTCTTAGACAGTACACCTATCATTACCCTCATGTATCTTAGCTCACTCTAATTCTCACCATCTATACACATCACACGGCTCCAAGCCACTCTGAGACTTAAGCACCGTGTAACCATGCTTAGGACAGATTACCCATTACATATAGTGAATCCGTTTGGCACGTGTGTCTAACCAGATAACACATGTACCTGACCCCTTTATCACCTAAGACCAACATATCTTACTTTGGTCATCGAGTCGTATGGACAAGCACCATACTCTGATACCAACCTTACCCGGCTAGCACGACTCTTTGTGCTACTCGTCCCTTTAGATAGTTCATTCCAACACTTAACACAATAAGACTCCATTGATAACTACACATTACATCATGTCATATATCTCGAGACTACTCCCAATCTACACTGTGACCTCGTCACGTCACCTCACGTACATCCTAGGTCATCACAGCACAACCCTATGATGGACCACGTCACTTCATGACGTTGTCCAGTCATGCTTCCGCTGCACTGCTCTGATACTTTCTAACCACTTCGCACTTATTTCCGGCCATAGGCCAACTACGTGGCAACACCCGTCGCCTTGGACTATAGCCATACTTCACAGCATAGCCTACAACACTACACAATACACTTCCCAACTATGCCCAACACTTCACGTCACAACCCATCACATCACCATACTACACAGCTACTCCACAATACTAACATCATAGTCCACAACCTAACCAACTAGCTAGCATCTAACATAAAAAGCGAGGGATAGAGAGTTATACCATCGACGGGATAACCCGTGCATTGCTCGCTAGCCGTCACAACAATAATGTCAGAAGAAACATACGGTGACTGTTTAGGTGTTTGGATAGTCTTGGAAGGGCCTATGATGGCCTTGTGATGCTGGCAAGAAGCGTATCACAGCGGGTCTAGCAGTGTACAGTGGCGGTCAGCCACGCGCAATGGCTGTCCATCACGTGTAGTGACTAACCACCACATAAAGTGGTGCTTTGGGCTTAGGGCTAGGCTAAGGGAGGTTGCTGGTGGAGCCGTAGAGGCTCAGTGGTGGTCGTGCGGTGGTCCACGGTGGTGGGGAAAGGACTGCCATGCATAAGAGGGAGAGAGAGGTCGTGGGAGAGAGTGAGGGAGCATGGGTGGTGGATCTGAGCCATGGGTGGTCCGGATGGCTTGGTGGTGACCTGAGGGTGTTGGAGAGAGTGGTCACCCACCGTGGGTGGTGGTGTACGGCGGTGGAGGGTGATTAACCCGTGCGTGAGAGAGAGAGACACCGGGAGATGGAGGAGGGAGCATCTGGCCATGGGTCTACGGGAGGAGAAAGGGGGAGACTAGGGGAGGCTCATGGTGGTGTCTGGTGGCCAAGGTGGCTGCGCACGGTGGCACTAGGAGGCTGCACAGTGAACCCTTGCATGGGTAAGCTTGTGCTCGTGCATGGGAGAGGTTGGCGGGGAGATGGGGGCCGAGCTTGCTGGAGGAGGGTGGCCGGTGGCAGAGGAGGCTACCGTGGAAGTGGTGGTGCCGGAGGACGGCGCACGGCGGCACAGTGGCCACTAAGCCCGTTCGGGCTGTGCACTGCAGAGGGAGAGGAGGAGAGAGCGTGGAAGGGTGAGACCGGTGCAGGGGAGCTCGCGGGAGGGAGAGGAGGCTGGTGAGAGGGGCGGTGAGGCTGGAGCCGTTCGGGCGTGGGTGTTGTGTACTGGGCAAGCCGAGAGGGAGAAAGGGAGGAGAGAGAGAGAGAGCTAGGGAAAAGTGAGGGAGAAAAAGAGAGGGCTGGAGTTTTATCCTAAAACCTGACGTTTGGAGATCAATAAAATGATCTAACGATGACCCTTAAATATTGATTTGAAAATGCGTAAACGCTAACTTAATTAAAAGCACCGAGAGGAATTAAGATAAAATATTATTTAAAATAATATTCCTTCATCATTTATAAAATGATGAAGTCTTAATTAAAATATTTAAGGGAATAAAACAATTAAATTAATTTAAAATTTTCATCATTATTTAAATCACGTAATATTTTAAATAACTAGAATCATTTATATAAAATGATTCCCACAATTATAATATTTTTGGAGTTCTTCAAAGATATTATAATTGAGTTATTTAAAATATTCCTTATTTAAATAATAATAAGAATCTTCCATTTAAAATACACATAACTTTAAAACACAAATCTAGCTTTATAAATTATATAGTATCTTTAAAAACACGCCATCGAGATCTGGCAAGCATAACGGGACTCCTAGATACTAGAGAGCAGCAGATAGGCTATCGCATCTGACGTAATTGCTTACGTCAGAAGGAAGGAGTAGGGTATTACATATATCGGTTAACTTTCAAAATTGTGATAATGATCCTAAGTTTTTGTTACAAGGGAGCAGTAATGTGGAGAATATCTCAGGCCAACAGTTTTTGTTACCACTAGTGATTTGTATTTTTTTTTTAAATGTTTGGAAAACGTTAAAAAAAATTTGAAAACAGAAAAAAAAAAATGTTAATTGAACTAGGGGACACGCCCAGCGATAAAAGCTAGGCGGCACAATAGCATCACCTTATAATTTTTGTTTTGAAATTTAGAAAAATTGTATTAATTTTTGTATTTTGTTTTGACGTTTGTAGCACTTGTATTGATTTTTGTGTTTTGTTTTAAAGTTTTTAAGAGTTAAGAGTGAAAAAAGAAACCGATGAGCCGGACTGAATCGAACCGAATCGATGGGTTCCAAAACTGGTCTTGTTTTTATTTTCTTTTTTTTAACACTGGACTAAACCAGACTGAACCGATTCATATATATAAATATATATATTTTTAATATTATATAAAATATTTTTTATATATAACATATATAATATTATCACTAATATATATAATCAAATATATAAATAAGTTAGACACTAACATATTAGCACTAGCATATTATCACTAACATACATAATCAATACTATATCACTATATGATACTATTATATATGTGTATATATATATATGTACACTAATACTATTACTTATACTATTAGTAATCCACTATATATAAATAACTATAGTATTGGTAATTATACTAGTACTATATCACTATATAATCCACTATATATATCACTATAGTATAGTTGTACTAACTATATAATCCACTAATACTATACTAAAACCGGAACGGTAAAATCGAAAGTACCGGTTTATTAATTTAATTGGTGCAATATTAGTTCTTCAAATCTCAAAATCGGTGTATACTGATTTGGTTCTAAAATATAGCCAAAACTGGACTGAACCGGACCAGTTAGACCCCTAGTAAAAGTTGTATTATTTTTGTATTTTAATACTTTTAGGTAAGAATTAGATGAAAGATTTAAAATTAAAAAGTGTTTTGTGCTTAAGTGATATTTGTGAATGAAATTATAAGAAGTTCTATTTGATTTTCTTTCATTTTTTTCATACCATTAATCATGCTATAAATAATATTCTTTTCATTTTTCTTCTCATTTTCCTTTGTATGTGGTGGCAGGGGAGAGATCTCCTGTAATTAAGATTTTCATTTAAGATGAAATTATACTATATATAATTAAGAATAAATTATATTATTTATAATTTAAGATTTTTATTCATTTTTCTCTTTTCTATTATTCTATGTGATTTTTCTTTTGCTTTTTTTTTTCATGCTATTAATCATGCTCATTTTATTTTTAAATCTAACCTTGCAATTAGCTATGTTTAGGTGTTGTGGTGATCTCAAATGATCTGAATTGATTTGTGAATAATAATGCTTTATGGATTCTATTGAGTTGTGTTTAAATATATGAAATATGTTGATATATGTTTAAATATATAAAGTAGATTGAGATATATTTAACTTTTTGCAAAATGTTGAAAAATAGTAAATCTTATTAATGATTTAAGATAGATTGGAATAAGTTTAGCATCCAAACATACGCCACAAGTGTCTCAACCCACCACAATTGAAACAGACTCAGTAGGAGCAAGCAAGCACATTTTGAATGCTTTTGCTTACGTTAATCCCATTGTGCACCTGGTGATAGCATGCCACAAAACCCCGCCTTGTTTGTTTTTATAACACATCTCATCTCATCTCATTTCATCTAATTATTACAATTTTTTTAAATTTTCACACAAAATAAAATAAACAATTGAACCTTTTTAAATTTAAAAAATATATAATATTAAAAAATATATATTCTAACAATATTTTATTCAATTTTCAACATTTATCTCAACTCATCTCATCTGCAAAAACAAACCAATGTCTGTTCCCTCTCTCTCTCTCTTAAATATACTACATTTATTTCTCTCTCTACTATGTATTTATACTCTAATAATAAATGTATTTTTTTAAGCTAGTAATAAATGTATTTAAAGTATTCAAAAAATGGTGTGCCAAAGTGATTCTTTTCTGGATATATGGAACCACATGGTTAAAAATTTGGAATGTGATGAGCTTGAGGAGGCTGCTATGACCACAAGACTGATATGGACAAGAAGGAATGAGCTCACACACGAGAAGGGATTCAAACACCCAACTGTGCTTCTCAAAAATGCAAGAGATGAGTTGGTGTTTTTTAAAAACTCTAACATTCATCCCCATAATGAGTCAAACAGGTTAGCTCAATCCTTGAGGGGGATGAATTACAAGTGGTTAACATAATGAATAATGCTTCTATAGATTGGAGTTTAGGGGGCTTATTGATTGAGGATGCAAGAAAAGTCCTAAATTCTTTTGCTACTTGGTCAGTGATTCACACCAATTGAGGTGCCAATATGATAGCTCATTGTTTGGCTAAAGATGCCCTTAATCTTGATGAACACATGTATATTTTGGAAGATTTTCTTCAATGTATTCAGTCCACTGTTATTAGTGAAACGCTATAAGTCTTCAATTATGAATAAAGATCAGTTTCATTTTTTTAAAAAAAGTACTTTGATAATAGTGGTACTGTGGTTCTTTCAGTTCTCAGCTAAAAAAAATGGAAGAGGCCAAACTCGAACCATTTCCGCAACTTTTCCACCAGATTTTTGCATTAAAAAAGCATCCCCGAGTTTTGAAAGAGGAAATGTTATTGTTGGATTGATTCACTGGTTTTGTCTGTCCTATCAAACAACTATGTTCGTGAGTCGTGACCACCTACGAAAACACCACCTTATCTATCTATATTTTTTTTTCTCTCTTTTTGCTTCAAGTTTTCTTATGCTTTTAGAGGTTTTTGGCTCATCTTTCTTGACGGAAAGTTAACTTTGAAAAGCAATTCGATTAGATAAACTCAATTTATTTTGAGGCAATAAAAAATTAAATATTTTAAACGTTCTCGTGATCAATTCAAGAACTCATCTAATTAATTTTAGACTAATTTAAATCGACTCAAATTTATTTAAGAAAAATTATATTTGCAACCGTAGAGTGTGCAAACGTCGTACAATCTTTTTAAAAAAAAATAATAAATAAGACATCTACATGAAAAAAATATTAATTTTTTAATAGTAAATCCTATTCTTTTTTAAAATGATTGCGCGACGCTTACGTACTCTACGATTGCATGTAGCATTATTTTTTATTTAAAACCTTATTTATTTTTGAATTAGAATTAAGAAAACATATATTTCCTTCCCAATTCTTATATTCATTAGAATGGGAGAAAATATGAAAAATGTAACATTGAATTCTTTATTTTATTTATTTGAATATAAAAAGTCGAAAAACAATGAGTATTTTGCGTTAAACTAATGACTGATCTAGACAAAATGCTACCATTGTCATAACTTTCTAACAAGTTATTTATCTTTTCTATAGACAAAAATATTTTTATGAAAGTCATGAATTTACATTCTTAATAAAATTATTTAGATTCATCTCATTCTATGATGTTTTATCCAAGCCTGTCATAAATGACCCGATTCAAAAAATTAAACCGCCCAACTCCAAACCGATTCTATTTTGGGTGGCTCTACAGCCACCATTTTGATACATTTATTTTAGTAATTAAGAAAATATCCTCCCTGTTTAGATCCCTCAACGACTACCTCGATCGCTTACTGCTGGGTGCCCCGAGTATCAAGGTACTCATTCTATCCCCAGGTCGCCACCTCTTTGGTACGAAAGAGTTGCGTAAGCCCTCTCTCTCCAAACAACAATGCGACTTTACCTGTGCGGTCTCTTCCACGTTGGTCGTAGAGCCTCTCACCATGTAAGACCTCTCTCTCCGAACACCCTGAACCCCATTAATCCATTTTTCAATACTATCAATGTTTCGTCATCGCATGGTTCTTTCCTTGATTGCCCTTTGATTTGGTTGACCAGCTTTCTTTTCATAATCAGATACCCTTTTGTCAGCAAATCAAGCCCCTACCGTATTTTTGATGATATTAGTAAAGAATCAATTTGTAATATTATTCAAATTATTCAACAAGAGCAGTGGGATGACAATAGGATTATCTGTTTGTTTGACTCGGCGCTGGCGCCCATATGGATGTCTAGGGCTTTGGTGGAATTGAAAGGGGATCCAAGGTTAGCTTTGCGGTTCTTCAAATGGGCGGGAACCCGAATCGGGTTTTGCCACACCACGGAGTCATATTGTATCTTGATCCATATATTGTTTTACGCGAGAATGTACTTCGACGCCAATGGGATTATTAGAGAGTTAGTTTTGTTGAGGTGGGTTTTGCCAGGTTGCCATGTGTTTGACGTATTGTGGTCAACAAGGAGTGTTGTTTGTGTTCGAGGGTTTGGTGTGTTTGATGCTTTGTTTAGTGTTTTGACTGGGCTAGGAATGCTGGAGGAAGCGACAGAGTGTTTTATGAGGATGGAGAAGTATAGGGTTTTGCCAAAAACTCGGTCTTGTGATGAACTTTTGCATAGGCTTTCGAAGTCAGGGAAGAGAAAATTGTCGAGGAAGTTTTTTAAAGATATGGTTGGGGCTGGAATTAGTCCTTCGGTTTTCACATATAATATAATGATAAACAATATGTGCAAAGGAGGAGATTTGGAAGCCGCTAGGCGTTTGTTCGAAAAAATGAAACAAACTGGCCTTATGCCCGATGATTTCACATATACTTCTCTTATTGATGGATATGAAAAGGCAGGCAAGAGGGAATTGTCGAGGAAGTTTTTTAAAGATATGGTTGGGGCTGGAATTAGTCCTTCGGTTGTCACATATAATATAATGATAGACAATATGTGCAAAGGAGGAGATTTGGAAGCCGCTAGAAGCTTGTTCGAAAAAATGAAACAAACTGGCCTTATGCCCAATGCTGTCACATATACTTCTCTTATTGATGGATATGAAAAGGCAGGCAAGAGGGAATTGTCAAGGAAGCTTTTTGAAGATATGGTTGGGGCTGGAATTAGTCCTTCAGTTGTCACATATAGTATAATGATATCCAATAGGTGCAAAGGAGGAGATTTGGGAACCGCTAGAAGATTGTTTGAAAAAATGAAACAAACTGGCCTAATGCCCAATGTTGTCACATATACTTCTCTTATTGATGGATATGGAAAGTGTGGATTCTTGGATGAATCGGTTAGTATATTTGAAGAAATGAAGGATGCAGGTTTCAAACCTGATGTAATAACATATACTGCTTTAATTAATTCTTTCTGTAAATTTGAAAGAATGCCTCAAGCTTTTGAGTTTCTCCATGAGATGAAGATCAATGGGGTGGTACTGAATGTTGTAACTTATAACACATTAATCGATGCATTTTGTAAATTAGGCAATCTAAATGATGCTTTGGAGCTGGCTAATGAGATGATGCATGCAGGAGTTGACTTGGACATTGTCACCTACACAGCTCTTGTGGATGGTCTATGTAAAGGTGGGAGGATAAAGGCAGCAGAAGAAATCTTTCAGGCAATGCTGAAAGCTGGAGTAATTCCTAACCATTTTATATACACAACCCTTATGGATGCTTATTTCAAGGCAGGAAAAACTGCAGAGGCTCTCAATCTGCTGCAGGAGTTACAGGACTTGAATATTGGGGTCAGCATTGTTACTTATTGTGCACTAATTGATGGTTTGTGCAAAATGGGATTGGTTGAAGAGGCAATCAAGCATTTTAATAGCATGAACGACATTGGTATGCAACCTGATGTTGTAGTTTATACAGCGTTAATTGATGGTCTTTGTAAAAATAATAGTATTGAAGCAGCCAAGAAGCTGTTTGATGAGATGATTCAGAGGGGTCTCCATCCGGATGAGATTCTGTGTATATGTCTATTGAGGAAGTATTATGAGCTGGGAAAAGTGGATGAAGCCATTGAATTGCAAAATGAGATGGTCAAAAAGCGTCTAATTACTTGCAGAGATGATCTCGCAGTTCCTACTTTACAAACTTGAGAGAAATATATTTCCAGCCTTGGTTCGATGGAGCTGTGTTCAGTGCTTGGATCAGAAACACAACACAATTTACCTTTCCTAAATGGGAATATGAGAACCCAAGGTATACATAATTCCTCACTTGGTTCCGACTGGATGGAATGATGTTGCGAAGTGATATTTGATGGTTCGTGATTAGATAAATAGGCTGGTGCTGATATTTATTGGCCGGTATTTTGTTTTGTTTTTTTTTTTTTAAGAACTTATTGGTATTCTGTTCAAAGTACTTTGTTGTCTCATCATGCAATTTTTGCTACGAGATGGGTTTTAGTTTAAATTTCTCAAGCGAACTTGAGCAGAGAAATCAGTTGATGTTATTCTAGTTCAATTACGTTAAATTCTCACTCAAGGTGTAATTTTCCAAGTCATTACAGAGGGAAAAAAAGAGAAGCAAGCATGCGGCTAACATATATAACCTTTTAGTTTTGTAGTTACAAACTAAACCAAAATTCTCACTCCTTGCATTTTCTCTTTCGACTACTCTTCAAGGGAATTATAATTTATTACCAGGAGTTACTCTCACTAAAAGTCGTTGGGCTTCCAATCCCGCCGCTTCACCTCATCCCTATAAGAATAGCCGCATTGTCTTAGGTAGTATAGCTTCCTTCGTGCGGTTCTTTTCTCTTGTACCATGGTTATGGTTATGAGAGCTCTAGCATCCTCAATATATTAGTCAAAGCTAAAAGGATATTTTTGATGAATGTGAGAAGAATTTGATTTTTGGTTATTTCATTCACATAAGTTCCCACATTGGAATAGATATTATTTTTATTATATAACAATAAAATAATACTAGAAACTGAAAATACTACGAAAAGAAAGGAAAAAAATAATAATAATGCAGCAAGTTAAAAGAGAGAATGAAGTTATCATCTTTACAAACTACTAAAATACTCAATATGTATTGTTTCTTCCACCATCTTCCCGGCAACGGCTCAAAAATTTGATTATGCCTAAAAAATAACGTAGTAGTTGTAGTACAGTTTTAAATGATTAATGGAGAATAAAGATTAATTTTAAATGCAAATTAAAGTGAAGCAAAGTGACTAACGGGAAAAGTACTCAAGTTTGATGAACAGTAAAGCGTCGGAAATCTCTTGCACAAATTTGTTATTTTAATTATTTTTAATTCATTGAATAACTCAATTGGAAACTCAATTCCCAAAATTCCCAATCGGAAGGTATAGATTTTTAAACCAAAATTAAACCAAATGTAACCTTTTGAAAAATCATTCACCACTTTTAAAATACGTAAATTATTATTCTTATTAAGAAAATCCAACGACAACAATATACTCAGGGAGTGATATTGCAGCAACGAACTATATCGATATAGATAAATAATTGATCCAAACATAATCTCAAAGAAATAATCCATTCAATAGAAAAAGCATAACTAAATCTATAAACAGAATAAATTCTATGATTATTCGGAGAAGAAAACATCAATAATGAATTGAGAATGATAAAACAAAAGAGTTTTAATAATTGAAAATCAAATACATAAATTAAAAATAAATTAAAAGTATCATCTAATGTGCAAGTTCATCCTTAACCCTACTTGAGAATTTAGTTGCCCATAAATATAATGGACAACAAAAATCTTAAGAAAAAAATAAAGCAAACGACGACTATGGAAATTAATTTCGTCTCTTCGTTCTTCAGTCTGTCCTCCCTTAAAAAAAGCCCTAATTTCGTGTTATTGATATGCTTATATAAGTTATGAAAAAAACCCTAATGTCTTCATATTCCTGCATAAAACATCGCCTAAATTCTAAGATTCATCTTGGCAGCCACGTATGTGCTTTAGAAGTTCAAATTTAGAAATCATTATTACAGACAAATTTGTAGCCCTTTAAAGTAGATTTCTAACTCATCAAGAATCGCATCAATCGGTTATGTGAATGGAAAGTTACGATTAAAATACTAAAATATGTTCAGGCTGTCTCCTAGAACATTTTGGACTCTGATCTTTTCTCTTAATCCGAATTACTCTCAAACCCCATCATTATCCTTATTGGAAGAGTTCTACACTTATTGAAAGTTCTTAGGTTATTCCAACGTTTTGCCCATTGGAAAGTCCTTTGAATTTAACTGAGTTTTGACTTGCTCTTTTATAAACCCTGAAATTAAACATAAAAATCTGTTTAAGAGTATTCCAAAGTAAATAGAAACCCAATCAAAGAATAAACATTAATATTTCATTATTTCTATTAACATTTTAGCATTTTAATCCAATAATATGGTATTTAGAGTGCACTTTCACACACTCATCACACCCCCCAACTTACTCATTGCTAGTTCCTAGCAATTTTCATGCCAAAACAACGAAAGAGACCAAAGAAAATCACACACAAAGGCCATCAAGTCACACTTTCTAGATTCACATATCAAAGCAATTTTAGGAATTCAATAATTCTATCACAAGCAATCCACCTATAGCAATCCACAGAGTGTATGTATTTTAAACTATATCCATCTAACCAGAAGCTCTAACACATGCAATATCAAGAACATCTCAAGCAAAAGGTTCAACCCCATAACTCATGATTATGAAAGTGTTTCATGTGAGGATTCTCTATTTGGGGTGGTTGAGTGATTGTGGGGAGGTTAAGATAAATAAGCAAGTGCTAGTACTTTTTCAATTGGGAAATACCAGGATGTGGCTCTTTGTGATGTAGTGCCTATGCATGTTGGCCATATTTTGTTAGGGAAGCCGTGGCAGTATGATAGGAAGGTGATCCATGATTATAACACCCCGCTCCCTAATATAAGACATTTTAGAATTTTCGGGGAGCCAGTGTGTTACTACTAAACTTGATCTTAAAAGGTTTTCTTTTTAACAAGGCACCAGATGCGAAAGATTCTATAAATCAAACAAAATTTAATAAATACTTAAAATCTACAATAGAGTCTGCAAAAGCACTTAAAAAAATACAAAAATCTCATGTGCTTATCAGAATAATTTATTTAAATCTTAAACCATAAAACTAATCATAACATAATCTGTTTAGGCCTCTGCCTTGCCTCCCGAGGTAAAGTCTTGTCCTGCAGTCTCATCCTCATAAATTTCATCATCTGGGGTGGTTTAAAAACATAAAAACAAACTAAAATGAGTTGAATACTCAATAAGCAACACATCATACAGTAAACATAATAAACATAAGGTTTCTTGAAAAGCGTGTATACATACGTAAATAACATGAACATGAACTTATGTTTCACTTGTCATAGGCCGATACCCACTGTTGACCCCTGTGAGTTAGGGTTAGCGAATTTAAGTAGATTTCGATTCCGCCCGTAGTCACGGGTTGTGGAATTCATACATAAGAAAGATATACTGGGTGCACTACCAGCATGTACGACCTGACAATGCAATATGCCCATAACATAAGTACTGTCTTCATATCATAATATAGGTCATTACGTATCTTATCATTCATATTTCATCATAATCATACTTGCATACTTGTCATATGATAGATTTCAAAAGAAATCGCATACATACTTGTCATATCTTGTCATATCATATGGCTCCTCACATAAAATCATGATTTCTTATAAATACTTTATGCATAAATTTTCATATAAAATCATGCATGATTTTTTATAAATATTTTAATGCATAACTCTTACATACAATCATGTCTTTTCATAAATAATTTAATGCATAATTCTTCATATAAAATTATAAATTTTTATAATTTTATCATAACTTGGGTACGTAAAAAGGGGCTTTCAATGAAGGGCATACATGTATAATATTTTTATAAAAGACACGTCGTTTACTGTACATACGTGTAAGGGTATGATCATGCTACTTACCTTGCAGAGCTAATTCATTATTTTCGACACGCAATTGATCACCTATACGAAGTACCATAAAGTTTATTCATACTACGGAGAACAATTTAACAATTATTCTGCAATACTAAATCTAATAATTACTAATTATTTAGAAAAATAACATACACTATCTAATTCTGTAACTAATAGCGGAAAAATATTGGATTTTAACTTAAAAATTTTTAAAACTCTTGTAAACTATTAATATAATTTAATCTAATTTAATAATTGATAAGATAGTTTTAACTTTAGTAAAAACATGCATCATTCAGAGTCAAATTTCAACGAGTTTACGTGAAGTAGAACTATAGGACCCCACCTAAAGAAAATCACATGCTCTCAATTTAAAAGGGCAATAACGTAATGTCATAATGATTTGAAAGTGATCTACACCTACTCAGTGACTAAAAAAAAGTTTATTTTATTAAAAGAAGGAAAGGACATCTCTCTATTGTAATTGATAAAGGATAAAGTAAATAAGTTAGAGAAATACTGAGAGAGGGTAGCTGAGAGATCGGCAACTCGAAGAAATCGAGAGAGTAAAAAATTTGCAAGATTCAAATCGGGCTACACCAAAAATAGAAGGAAACAAGCAGACGGAGTACAGGTCGGTACTACGATTCTGGGATAGAAAAGTGAGAGGAAACAAAAGGAGTTGAGAGAGGGCTTATCGAGAGAGAAGGTTGGACGTGGTAGTGACTCTGGCAGAGTCACAGCAACACTATGGAAACCAATGGTGAAGGGAAAGACTAGGGTGGAGCTATGGGGAAGGTATACTGTGAAAGGAAAGTTTTGATTTATTTTTTCTCTAGGTATTAGATGCACTCGGGTTGAGGGAGGTATGCTATGATATTGTGTTGTTGAATTCGCGGAGCAATGGTTGAATATATATATATATATATATATATATATATATAGACGACGTGATTGTGTTGGGGTCGAACAATGGCTGCTAAAACTACGATTTGATAGAGTTTGATTTCATTTGGGAGTTTGATGATAGGATTTCTGAGTTCGTTTCTAATGATCAATTGGGAGATAAAGATCAATTATGAGATAAAATGAAGATGAGATTTAGAATTATTGAGTTGGTTGAGAAAGCATAGGATTATAAAATAAGGAGACGAGGATGAGGTTTACGGGTGGAGATAAGGAGAAATAAGGATTAAATTCAAAACAAAACTCTAGTTATTATATAATCGGATCATAATAAAATACTAATAATAACATGATAATAATCTTATTAAAATTAATAAATGAATGATAAAATAATAATAATAATAATAATAATATATTTATAGTTATATAAAAAAATATATATAAAACTTATCTTATTGTAGCGACCCCGCCCTGCGAAGGGCGGAATCCCTATGTATATATCTATTTTAGCATATTTTTCTTTTCATTTTCTTTCCTTTATTTTTTCCTTACCAACAGGGAGGACACTAAGCATCTACCTCTCTCTCTGCAGTAATGCCTTGCTCCCCGGCCTTTTCATCATTTCTTGAACGTTTAAAACATTTAAAACAAAAGTGAGTCTAATACTTAGCAAGTAATACACCATGCAGTGAACGTACTAGGCATCTATTCTTTTTCCTTTTGAAAACATGCATACATAAACATTTGCATTTCATTCCATGCATAAACATTCTTAAAAATAATTAGGCTTTCATGCATAAACATTCTTTCATGCATAAACATTCTTTTTATGCTTTTCATGCTTTACATCTTTTCATGCATAGCATGCTTTTCATGCATATCATGTGTATTACATCTTTTCACTTTCATAGGCCATTGCATATTGTTACGCCCCGCGTGTTAGGGTTAGAGGCCCTATGGCCAATGGATTCGCCTGTGGCCACAGGTTGAAATCTCATTCCTTCAAGGTGCAGCACTGGGTGCACTACCAGATACTACTACCAGGCATTGCAATCTACCCATTCATTCATTGGGTACCCCTTTCCTTTCATTTAGCTGTTATGTATTTTCATTCATTGAAACTTTCGTTTTCTTTCATTCCTTTCATACTTTCATTCATTTCAGTCATTTTCATTTAACAGTTCATTCATAGGAAAGGAACGTCACTTAAAAATATGAGCTTATTATCATTTAAAATCATGAGCTTAAATATCACTTAAAGGCATGAGCTTAACGTCATATAAAAACTTGAGGTTAAACATCATTTAAAAGCATGAGCTTAAGTATCATTTTAAGGCACGAGCTTAACATCATTTTAAGACATGAGCTTATCATCATTTAAAACCATAAGCTTAAACATCATTGAAAGACATGGGCTTAAACTTCATTTAAAAGCATGAGTTTAAACATCATTCAAAAGCATGAGCATAGACACTATTAAAACACAAGCTTAAATATCATTTAAAAGCATAGGCTTAAACATCATTTAAAAGTATAGGCTTAAATATTAATTAAAAGCATGAGCTTAACATCAATTAAAAGAACAAGTATAAACATCGTTTAAAAGTATAGCTTAAACATCATCTTTCAAGACATCCTTTAAAACGTCAATTCTCAAGGACCTTTTAAAGCATCACTTGAAGCATAAAACATAAGACGTTCCTTTCCTTTACTTTCCTTTGCATTTAAATCTTTTTATCATCTTTCTTAGTTCAATGCATATGCATTTTCATGAACAAAATATATTTTCATGCTATACTACATATAGGAATAATCATAAGTTTCTTGAGAGAGCATGCATGGAAATCTCATGACTTAGAATCTACATGCATGCATTACTTTATACATGTTCACACAATTATAATCGATAGGGTACCTAACAGGGGCTATCAAAAAATGGTTGTACATATTATATTCATTTACTCTTTCCATTAGAGAAAAAATTGCAATAAGAGAGAGATTCTTTCATAAAGAGAGCATGGTGTAAGCAGTATGGTCATAGCTACTTACCTGCGAGTTTTACTAGCGAGTCCATTTGAACTTGAAAGTAGACTCTTAGTCCTACTCAATAAAATGAGATAGACATATTAACATCCACCTTACTTTGAGCCTTACTAATCGATACGCTCACATGCTCACTTAAATTCCAACTTGGAATTAAACGTTTCCTTAGCCTGTTTGTCTACCCACCAAGCATGGCACTAAGCCAAAACATTAAAATCTTCGTTTCAAACATTTTAAAGAAACTCATGGAAGTAAATAACATGCTTGCCATCCCTCTAAGATTAAACATAGCATAAAATATAACAAGATTACCCATTTAAGAGATTTTAAAACCTTTAAACACTTAAGTTTATACTTCACTTACTTAATACCATTTCAAGCAAGATATAATTTACAAGACCCAAGCAAGACCTCTTAAACCAAAACTCTAGCATCTTAAAAATAGATTATCAACCAAATCTTAACACAAGGCACATGATACCAACATATACGATTTAAATTCACTTTAAATCATCACCTATGATTAAACCAATTTTAATATCAACATAGCATTTTCGAATATAGGAAAATACATAGCAAAACAACTATAATAACATTCGGTTTGGGCAAAAAACAGGGCATACATATTTATTTGCAATATAGAAAATTACACACATCAAAACACAAACTTAAACAACTCAATAGGCTTCCAAAATCACATTAAAAGTAAATAAGTCAAATTAGGATTTATACCTCAAGCTCTTAGCTTCTTTCAAGATGCAAGATAGAGGATCAAAAGGTGATAAACCCGTGTAGATGAAGAACAAGATGATAGTACCGTTTTAACCCCAAAACCGAAACACCAAAGGGTAAGGAAATGGTGAAATTCGAAATCCATATAAAAATCATACTAGAAAGTGAACGAAGAGTTTATTACCTTTTATATTTCATCATTTGGAAGATGAAATCAAGTTTTGGTTCCAAGTTTTGAAGAAACTATTTTTCTTCCTCCATTTCCATGGAGTCACAAGCTTGAGGAAGATAAATGAGTTTTTTTTTCTTGAAGATGAAAAGAAAAGAGAAGAAGAAAGGGGGAAGATGTGCATAGGCTTGTTAGCTTGGAGAAGGAGATGAAATTTTATTTTTCTTCTTCTTGGGGTGAGGCTAACGGATATGGGGGGAATAAAAGGGAAAATGATTTTGATTCACCCCTCTTTATTTAGCTTTGACTGTAAGCTATTGGAGGAGGGACAAGGAAGGAAAATAAAATTGCTTCCCGTGGAAACTTTCAGGTGATAGAGAAAGAATGGGTCAAACAATAGTTTTGGTCTTTCTATTTTGGCCTTATCCGATTGGTAATTGAAGGAAGGGAAGTAAAAGAATTTAATTACTTGCCTTAAAAGCTAAGACCAATGTGCAAGGGGGGAAAAATGAAGAAGTCAATGAGCTTGTTGGGGAAGCCATCGATCTCCAAGAGATAAAGATGAGTTGATTAGTCAAAGGCTTATCTTATAGGTCAAGGGATGGATGGTGAGGATTCAAACATAGGAAGATAATTTTCTCACCTACCAATACAAAGGTAGAGATTAATTGGGTCATTTCATAAATAAATAAGATTAAAGGGCTTAGGAAAAAATATTTCAAAGTCTTAAAAAAAATAATACTCTTGATTTCTTTTAATAAATCATACTTTTAAAAAAATAAAACATACTCATCTTAGTTTTAAAAAAATAAGACATGCTCATCTTAAAATAAAATAATTGAAAGTAATAATAAAAATAATCTTTACCTCAAAATATTTGACTTAAGAATTAATAAGATCACGTAAGGGCCTATGTAGTAGGATTTGGGTATTACACTTATGGGCTAATCTTAGGATTGGGTTGTTAAAATGATGCGTTTAAGAACATGTACAGTTTTAATAATGATGGAAAAATAATCAAACTTGCACTTTTAACTCCAACACAGGTCTATGGGGACCAACTGAAACTGAAAAGTGAGGTTGCTCAAAAAAGAAATAGTGAAAATGAGAGAGAGTGGTCAAAAAAGAAAGAGTGAAAGTGAGAATGATAAAAAAAAAAAAAAAAAAAAGAGTGAAAAAGAGATTGAGCTAAAAAGTAAGAGTAAAAGTGAGATTGAGCCAAAAAGTAAGAGTGAATGTGAGATTGAGAAAAAAAGAAATAGTGAGGCCAAAAAGGGGAGAGAGAGAGAGAGAAAAAAAAGATGAGAGTGAAGTTGAGACCTCAAGAAAAAGAAAGAATGAGTTGAAAAATAATTGTGAGATCGAGAGTTTGAAAAAGATGAAGAAAAATAGAATGACAAAAAAAAGAATGATGGGCACCAAGATGGACCTAGTCTTAAAGATCCTTTGCAAGTTCCAAATGGGCCAATTATAAAGTCAAGAGCTAAGAAGATCAAAGAAACAATGCAAGGATTGGTGCAATTCACTTTGGACGAGTCTAGCAAGAGCCCAACATTTAAGATGGGCTTGAAAGATGAAGATTCATTTTTGATTCATTTGATACAAGTTATGGAAGAAGGCAACAATATAACTTAAAGGCTTTGGGCACTTGAAGGCTTTCAACTTGTTTAATTTATTTAAATAACTTATTTTATTAGTTTAGAATAATTGAGTTTATTATGAGTAGGACTTAAGTGGGACGCCTATTCAAGGGCATGTTGGGAAAAATTATTATTTGAACTAGGGTTTCAAGAAATTACTGTAGCCGCGGTACTATTCACTCATAGGTTGTTTTGGAAGAAAGGATTTTATTTTGGCTAGGGTTTTAATTAGGTTTTGCTTTAAATACTCTTTGTTGCCTCATTTTAATTAGTTTATGAAATTTGATGAATTTATTTATTGTGAGTTGAGTTTATCCCCTCTTGTGCTTGACTGAACTTTTAAATTTATCAAAGGTAAATCACAACCTTTGTGGCGTTCTTCGTTATAATTTCGGTTCTTAAGATAGGTTTTTCAACAGGTCTAGATTTTCATATAATCTAGGTTCTTAAAATGAGTTCCTCAATGGGTCTAAATTTTCCATTGGCTTGATTTTGGTTTTCTTAGATGAGTTTTCAAATTGATTGTGGGTTCAAGAGATTCCATTCCCATGGGTTCATATAATTTGATATTCAGAGCAAAATTTTCAATTAAATCTGATTCTATCTTTTAATTCTTGCATCTTTAAATTTAATTCTAGGGTTTCGTTGTTCTAGGGTTGCCAAAAAAACAAAAAGTAGGCTGCCAAAACTTTTAGGGTTTTTGGTTTGGCTGAAATTTGCATCACCTAAGATTTCAAAATTCTAGGGTTTCTTGTATCTCTAAGTTTGTCAATTGCTTGGAGTGTCATTCCATTAATTCTCTTATACTTCATTGTCAATTCTTGTGTGTTTGAATTCAATTGCTTGATTTTCACAATTGAATATTGCTGTTTGTGATTGAATTAGAGAAAATAAATGAAAGGAAAAGAAAATAAATGAAATGAAAGGAAAGGAAAAGAATACTCTAAGGTTGCTACATAGTTACAACCAAGAGAAAGAAAGAATGTTGTTGATTGAGCCTTATTTTCAAAGGGGCTAAATACATCATTATAATTAGTATCTTGTTTTATAATTACTCTTTTATCTGTATAAATTCCTTGAGTCTCGTGTTATTTTATTCTTTCCTTGTTTCTTAAACCTAATTATTAGTTGGAATAAAACAAGATTGTATTGTCTTGATTTAGTTCAACTAGTTTTTAAAAAACTTGAGTGGAAAAACTATTGAGGTAAAAGGTAAGAGAGTGTGAGACTATTATCTGGAAAAGGACAATTAAAAGTGAAACACGGTGGAGTGGCATTATTCAAGTGTAAACACATAGAGAAGTGTGTGAGGTTTTTCACTAACATTCTTTTTGTGCAGCATATTACGATATTTCATAGGAGTGACTCATCACCAAAGAGGATGGCAGATAACTCATCCTTTCTGTTGCATGCCATGCAACAACAATTTGAATGGTTAAATTTGGTGTTGGAGGAAGTGAGAGATATGATGGATCAAAGAAATGTAGTGTGTAGAAAACTACAAGGTGGGAGAGATAGAAAGAGGTGTGAGCCTAGTATTGAACATAAGTGTAAGAATGAAGAGTATGGTGAGTCTCTTGTTGCTAGGTGTGCTCTCAATACATAAATTAAGATGGATAATATAGAGCAACAGAGTGAGAACATTTTTTCATACTAGATGCCACATCAACAACAATGTATGTAGTATGATCATTGATAGGAGGAGGTTGTATTAATTTGGCTAACACTACTTTAGTTAAGAAATTAGATTTACCTACCTTGAAACACCCTAGACCATACAAATTGTAGTGGTTGAGTAATTGTGGGAGGTTAGGGTAAATAAGCAAGTACTAGTTTCTTTTTCAATTGAAAAATACCAGGATGTTGCTTTGTAATGTAGTACCTATGTATGTTGGCCATATTTTGTTGGGGAAGCCGTGGCACTATGATAGGAAGGTGATCCATGATGGGTTAAGGAACACGTACAATTTTGAAAATGATGGAAAAATAATCAAAATTGCTCCTTTAACTCCAACACAGGTCCATGGGGACCAACTAAAACTGAAAAGTGAGGTTGCTCAAAAAAGAAAGAGTGAAAATAAGAGTGATAAAAAAAAAAGTGAAAAAGTGATTGAGCTAAAATGCAAGAGTAAAAGTGAGATTAAGCTAAAAAGCAAAAATGAGGGTGAGATTGAGAAAAAAAAATAAATAGTAAGGTCGAAAAGAAGAGAGAGAAAAAATATGAGTCTGAGGCTGAGACCTCAAGAAAAAGAGAGAATGAGTTGAAAAACAATTGTGACATCGAGAGTTCAAAAAAAGATGAAGAAAAAGAGAGTGATAGAAAAAAAGAGAGTGAAAAGAAATAAGAGAGTGAAAGGGAAAACAATAGTGAAAAAGAAAAGGAGAGTGGAAAGAAAAGAGAGGGTGAAGAAAGTGAGAGAAAAACAAAGAGAAAAATGAGTTTTTATGCTAAGGCAAGTCTTAATACTAATGAACTTGACATATCTTTGCCTAGTATTGTTGTCTCTTTGTTGCAAGGATATGAGGTCGTGTTTCCTAGAGATGTGTTTAGTGGATTGCCACCTATTAGGGAGATAAAGCACTACATTGATTTTGTGCCAAGTGCATCAATTCCTACCCGACCTTTCTTTGAAGAACATGAGTTCTTGACATACTTAAAGGGACAAGGTAAGTTGTTGACTAGAATGCGTACTAAGTGAGAGGACTGTATTGAGACTTTTTCTCATGTAATCAAATACACATGGTGAGAAAATTTTTTTGGTTGATACTTTAGCAAGAAGGTATGTCATTGTCATCATTTTATATGCAAAGTTATTGAGACTTGAATATGATAAGAAATTGTATGTTAATGATGATGGCTTGGCTAGTGTGTATGGAGTACATGAGAAAGTCTCGTTTGGTCAGTTCTATACACTAGGTTGGTATTTGTTTAAAGAGAATAGACCTTGTGAGCCTACTAGTCTTATGCGTGAGTTGCTTGTGCATGGATTTGGTTTGATGGATCATTTTGGTGTAAAGAAGATTTTAGACGTGCTGCATGAACGTTTGTAAGAGTATCATTTTCCATTTGTTGACTTGTTGTATAAATGTTTGTAGGAGTATCATTTGTCTTTCATTGAGTTTTAATATAATTAGAGTGGTCATTTTGGTGTAAAAAAGATTTTAGACGTGTTGCATGAATATTTGTGAGAGTATCATTTGCCATTCAATGACTTGTTGCATGAATATTTGCGGGAGTATCATTTGCCTTTCATTGAGTTTGCATATAATTGGAGTGGTCAGTTTGGAATAAGGAAGACTTTATATGTGTTTCATGAATATTTGTGGAAGTATTGTTTGTCATTCATTGAGTTTACATATAATTGGAGTGTTCATGCTACTACTAAATTTTCACCTTTTGAAATTGTTTATAGATTAATCCATTTACTCCTTTAGATTTAATGCATTTACATGTTGATGACAGGAGTAGTTTGGATGGACTTTTCCAAATTCTTGAACAAATTAATGATAATGCATATCAAGTGGATCTTCTAGGTAAGTATCATGTTTATGTTATTTTCAATGTTACTAACATCTTTCCCTTTGATGCAGGTTGAGATTCGAGGTTGAATCCTTTTGAGGAGAGAGTGAATGATGCGTACCAAGATGAAGCTAGTCTTAAAGATCCTTTGCAAGTTCCAGGTGGGCCAATTATAAGGTTAAGAGCCAAGAAGATCAAGGAGGCAATGTAAGGATTGATGCAATCCACGTGGAACGAGTCTAACAAGAGCCCAACGTTTGAAGGATGAAGATCCAGTTTTGATTCATTTGATACAAGCTATGGAAGAGGCAACAACATGACTTAAAGGCTTTGGACACTTGAAGGCTTTTAACTTGTTTAATTCATTTAAAGGACTTATTTTATTAGTTTAGAATAATTGGATTTATTATGAGTAGGAGTTAAGGGGGGCTCCTATTCAATGGCATGTTGGGAAAAGTTATTATTTTGCTGAATGAGGATTTCAAGAAGTTATTATTAGCACCACAATGGATTTTCCTCTCAGGGCTTCCATTGCACATGTATTAGACAGATTGCCTTCAGATCTTTGCGTCAAGGTTCGACCCTTTTTTGGGGACTGATAATGCAACTTTACACAAATACAGGGTGACGGGGGCTCATATTTGTGTGGAGATTGATCTATTGGAGGAGCCTATCCAAGGTTTTTCAATTATTGTGGCATCAAAGAAATTTTGGCAGGAGGCGAGGTATGGAAATCTGGTTTTTAAGGTCATAAATGTTTTCGATAAGGTCACTCTGCTGTGGTGTGTACAATGGGTGGGATGGCTCCAAAAAGGAGTAAGGAACATGGGCTCCAAGATAGAGGAGGGACTCATAAGGAGATTTGGTGTGAGAAGACAAAAGAGAGCCATATGGAGACCGAAATAGTGAAGACTGGGGATGGGCTATCGAAAAATTCTTCAAGTGCAATAGAAACAAACGAGAATGTGGTGGTAAAAAATATGGACCCAAGAAGTGCTCTATTGCAAGTGGTTCCAAAGGTTCCTGGGGGAGAGGAGGCAAGGGACGTGTCTAAAGGAAAACAAGTTGTTGTTACTCTTGAGGATGGTGAGATAGAGCAAGTTGGTGTTTCTAGTATGCAGGGGATTACTGGTAGTTCGCATGACGATAGTAGGCTTGCGATCTTGCCTCTGAAACCTGATTGCCTCCTTTAGGAGAAGATTGATGCATTCACTCTTAGGGAGGATCGGTTTTTAGAGGGTTGCTCTGAGAAGGGTGGTTACTTTGGTGGAAAAATTGTTTCGGAAATGCTTGAATTGGAAAGTCAATGGCTAGAGATGTCCCATGAAAACGACAACCATACGGTGGTGGGCGAGGAAAGTCGTCATCTATCAGATAGGGAGGATGATGATGTGTGTGAGATTTTTTTAAAGAAAAGGGGTATGAGTTAGACAAGGGGGTTCGGACCTCTCAGAAAAAACAGAAACATGTGGATCAACAGGTGTGTCAATCTCAACAGGTTTTATCCCGCCCTACTAAACTTAATTTATGAATCACACCATAATGGTATGGAACGTCGGAGAATAGATTGAGGTGTTTGGTTAAGAAACATAATGTTCATATTGTTGCAATTTTAGAACCATTTCAAAGTGAAGAGCGGTTACCTCATGTAGCTTCTCTTATGGGTTTTGCTAATTTTTGTGCTAATGAAGTGGTGGGGGGAAAGATATGACTCATGTGGAGTGATGCCCTTTCTTTTGACATGAGTTTTATGTCTAACCAAAGTTTGTCTGGATGGTTTTCTTCATCCTCTCAGAAAGTATTTGTGACTTTTAGTTATGCTAAATGTCAACTCCAAGATAGAAGGTTACTATGGCAGGAATTAGAAGTTTTGCAGGAAAATGAGTTCTCGTGGCTTGTGGTTGGGGATTTTAATATCATTCGAGAAGATGTGGAGCGTATAGCTGGTAACCCAAGACCATTGGCTACTATGGAAGAATTCAATAGGTGTCTGGATGCTTGTGGACTAGCAGATATGTCACATTTGGGTGGTCACATGTCGTGGTGCAATGGTCATGCAAGTGCCTTAAGGAGTTGGGCACAACTTGATCGTGCAATTTTAAACAATGTTTTCTTGAAAACTTTTCCTATGGCTTGCTTAGAAGTATTTAAATAGGAAAAGTTTCGATCATTGTCTTATGTTTGTTGCTTTTCAGAAATTATTTTAGAACTATGGCACTAAATCTTTTTGGTTCCAAAACATGTGGTGCACACATGAGTCCTTTAAAGCCTTTGTGGCAAAAGTTTGGAATGAAGGGGACTCTGGATCTGGCTTAAGGTTGTTAGCAGCTAAACTTAAGCGCACAAAGCTGGCTCTAAGAGGCTAGACTTTATAGGTGTTTGGGCGTGTGGATGTTAACATTAAAAATTTGGAAGAGAGGGTGGATCTTCTTAAATCTCAACTTCAGGCGGGGTATAATATTGATCTTGAAAATGAATTTTTGGTGTCCAAAGCAAAGGTATATGTTTGGGAGAATAGAGAAGAAATGAGATTGGCTTGACAGGCCAAGAAAAAATGGCTTCTTGAAGGCAATCAAAATTTGAAATTTTTTCACTCTTGTGCTAATCATAGGTTCAAGAACACAATCATTTCATCCATGAAGTTAGCAGATGGAGTGGTTTTGCAATCTTCGAAAGACATACATGATGCTACGGTTAATTATTTTGAATCTTTTTTGACAGGTTCGGGAGTTGGGTTACATCCGAATCTTAGCCCTTTAATTTCCAAGGTGGTTTATGAAGAGGAGAATCTTTGCTATGTCATGAGCCCATGGAAGAGGAGGTGAAGAGTGCACTTTTATCCATTCTGACTCAAATCAGCCCCGATCTAGATGGTTTGGGCTCTGCTTTTTATATTTCTTGTTAGGACATTGCTAAAAAGGAGTTGGTGGAAGCAGTGGTGGATTTCTTTCGGGGTCACCCTCTCCCAAGATTTTATTCAACATCATATATCGTTCTTATTCCTAACGTGCAAGATCCTTTAGGCTTTGACAAGTTTAGACTCATAAGTCCGTGCAGTGTTGCTTACAAATTTTTTTCCAAGATCCTGGTTTCTCGCTTGACAGGTTTGCTGCATAAATTAATTTCTCAGGACTAAGGAGCCTTCATTCCGGGGTGTATTATTTTTGAAAACATTACTCTTGCGCAAGAGATGGCTACTTCCTTGAATCATGCAGCTGTGGGTGGAAACATGATGCTCAAAATAGAAATGGCTAAGGCCTACGATCGAGTCGATTGGAGTTTCTTACTTTTGGTTTTACAAGACTTTGGTTTTTCCACTCATTTCTATATAGTGGTGAAGGGAATGTATAAGTTCTCCCTGGTTTTCGTTAATGATGAATGGCACTACAAAGGTTTTTTCCAATCTTCAAGGGGCTTGAGATAGTGTGATCCCTTATCTCCCTATCTTTTTATTATAATGGAAAATGTGCTTTCTAAGCTGCTAAATAAGAGGTTTGAGGATGGTCAGATTGGGTCTTTTTATCATCCTTGTAGGGCACCTTTGGTTTCCCATTTGCTTTAAGTCGATGACTTGCTGGTTTTTTCAAGTGGCAATAAAATGTTGATGAGAATGTTGTTGAAAACTTTGGAGACCTATGAGTAGTGGTCGGGCCAACTTATAAATAAGGCAAAATCCGCTCTCTTTCTCTTAAAGAAAATTTTATTTGGTCGTAGAGCAAGCCTTATTCGGATGACAGGTTTCATGGAAGGGTCTTTTCCTATGACATATTTGGGAGTTTCTCTAGTCTCAGGGAGACTTACAACATGTATGCTAGAGCCACTGGTTAGCAAATTCCAGAACAAAGTGGTGGGTTGGAAGGTAAAATTGTTGTCATAAGGATGCCGTTTAATCTTACTTCAACATGTACTGTCGAGCATGGCCACGCATTTACTCGCTATTTTGAAGGTGCCAAGAGTCACTCTCGCTAAGATTAATTCTATTCTCTCTTCTTTCTTTTGGGGTGAATCTAATGGACAATCAAGGAAGAATTGGTATGCATGGTCCAATTTGTGTAAACCTGTCAAGGAGGGGTGTATTGGCCTTTGGGATTTCTCGGAAGTTCAACGAGCTTAAAATATGAAGTTTGCCTGGAAATTGGTCTTGTCGAAATCTCTATGAACTAAATTTTTCAGAGCCAAGTATCATAAAACTAATCATATTGCCTTATGTGTTTGCAAGACTTTGGACTCTAGATTTTGAAAATCAATTTTGGAGGCTCTCCCAGATGTGTTATTTAATGTGAAATTTTGTATTCGGGAGGGTAGAGCTTCTTTCTGGTTTGGTAGATGGATGTTAACTAGTCTGCTTTGTGAATTAGTTTCCATGCTAGTGAACCCGACTCTTAAAGTCCAAGATTTCTTTCGAGATGAAAATTGGGAAGTTGGGCTTCTTCATGAGTTAGTTGGTTTTTCAAAAGCTTTGGAAATTGTTAATGAGATAGGAGGAGTTTGCGGGGGTTCAGATTTGGTGGTGTGGAAGCCTAACCGTAATGGTTCTTTTACCACCTCTTCGGCTTGGAATGCCATCAGGGTGTGCAGGGTTGAGGTTCTGTGGATGGATTGGATATGGAAAAAACACCTTCCCAAAACATTTTCTGTCTGTTTTTGGAAAGCCAGGTTTAATTGTTTACCTATGAATGCTAGGATTTGTTCTATAGGTATCCCTTTAACATCTAAATGTGATTGTTGTTTCAACAGTTCATTGGAAACCTTGGATCACATTTTTAGCATGGGTGAATTGGTGAGGTAGGTTTGGAAGAGAGTTGCTTTGGCTTTTGGAGTCCAATGTCTAGGGCGAGCTCTTGGTGGTCAAAGGTCATTACTTGGTTTACTTGTGCTTGAAAGTCGTCACAATGGAGTGTCTTAATTGGTTTGTTGCCTTGCTTAATTATTTGAAGACTATGGGTGAGATGATGAAAAGCTTGTATGGAGGGTGTTCTGGAATCTGTAGATTCGGTATGGCACTCTATAAAACTCTAGTTGAGGCACATTTCATCAAATATTGTGAAGGTGTCTTCTTTCACTCCTACGGATAGGAGAGTTCTTGAGACTATGGAGATTCCAATCTGCCCTGTCAAGCGTCGTCGGCCTCATGTGCTTTGATGGAATCGGCCAGCGATGGGCTGGGTGAAGCTTAATGTGGATGGGAGTCGTAGAGACAATCTTGGCAATAGTGGTGGGGGAGATTTGAGATGTTGAGGGGAATTTTCTTGCTGATTTTTCAGAAGTTTATGGTTTTGGCACTAACATGGATGTAGAGATGCGACCTTTGGCTAGTGGAGTGCAACTCTGTTCTTCTTTGGGGTACTCACTGCTTGAGATTGAGAGTGATTTTGTTGTACTTGATAACTAAGTGAGAAGTAGTTCTTGCAGTGCATGGTATTTGTGGGACTTTTGGGAGGACTTGTAGTTGGCGTTGTCTCTCATTACTTTCTCAATTTCGCATCAATTCCGGGAAGCAAACCAGGTGGCTGGTTTTCTTGCTCGGAAGGGAGAATCTAGTGTTTTGTTGAGCTTTATTGAAGTTGATCAAATCCCATGGTAGCTGAAAGGATTGCTAAGATTGGAGAAGCTTGGTCTCCCTTACATTAGAGGCTAACTGTTTGTTTTTATGCCTCCTAGAGGTCTTTAATTTCAGGATTGTTGTTGTTCTTCTATTTTACACGTTTTTGGAGTCTGGTTTGTATTGTGACTCTTCTGGAGGTTTTCTTGAATAAAATTAGAAGGTGCCTCCCTTCTTTCTTTAAAAAAAAAAAAAAAAAACTAGTGATAAGTTATTAATAGTACTTTATAGAATGATAGAATCACAAGTACGATGTAACTTTATAGAATATATAATAATAGAATCTAAGAATCATGAGTGATAAGTTATAAGTTATGACTATAGCCTATAGCCTGTAAGCATAACTTTTTATATGACAATTCAATACTTGATAAGAATAAGATAAATGTATCATCATGATATATTAATATTATAAATTAAATTTATAGTATCAATTCTTCTAGGTACAAGCATTTGCGTACTGATTGTGAATCCAACTTGATGACATGGCAGGCTGGAGGGCATTTATGTAATTATGAAAAGTAAAAAAAAAGGTTCCAGACCGCCTCCCTCCCCAAATCGAAAGCACCTACTTCCCTCCCTCCCCAAATTGAATAGCGAACAAAAATTGACAAAAGAAATCAACATAAGAGCAACCCAATGAAAATTGACGAAAGAGTAGCCCAAATCGAACAGAAAATTCCTCCATCTCCCCAAATCTCTTCCTCTGCGCGTGACGGCGAGGAGGTTGAAAGTAAGCGTAAATCCAGCGAAATTAATATCAAGAGCTCTCCAAGGCTTCAATGGCAACAACCAACGGACTCGACGCCAAAATGTATCTTTTATTTATTTATTTATTGTTTTATATTTGTGGTTGTTTTCTTTTTTTGGGGTTTAAGATTTCATCATGAAATTATTTTGGGGTTTGTTCTTCTCCGTGCCATGCTTTTTTTAAGAAAACATTGGGATGTAATAGTGTTCGAAATGATTTTAAGCCAAAAAGGTTTAATTTTTTGGTGACTCAGACTCGGTTTCATTTCGTGGTTGGCACTTTCTTTGAGTTGCCTTGAACTTGAAATAGTTTTGCTCCTCTATGTTTGGGTAGCCAAAGCTACGTGAGCTATAGGTTTGTGCCTGCTGACCTTGATATTCATTGGGTAAACACATTGTTCTGGTTCGGGTCTTATTTAGCAATTGGGATTGTTTCCTTGTTGGAGCAGTGTAATGAACCTCACAGATTGTATAGACCAAATGGCAAAGGAAAAATAGAGAAAACTATGAATAGAGAAGGAGATGTAGAATGCTACTAGATTCATATGTCTTGGGGTATTCTAGTTTAGTGAATTTCATACTTCAAGAAAATCATTTAAAGCAAAACTTTTATCAGTTGTGCAGTTCTATCTATGTTTAGCATTTCTAGAATTTAGAATATTCAGTTGTTATGAACTTAGTTTGAGATTTTTAAGAAGTTTCAAATATTGCATTGCATTGTTATAATCTCTCCTCTGGTCCTGAGTGTGTTTGTGTTTACATTGCTTGGATTTGTAATCCCATGTATGTTAAAAATCAGTAAATGCAAATCTAGTTGTATGGTTGTGTAGTCCCTGTGATATAACTTGTTTTTATTTGGTAACTTGTTTTTCATGATTAATGTTGGAAGGCTTCACTGCAACTTCTATGCTTTTAAGCTTTGTCCTATCCATTTAGTGATTGTATTGGATTAATTTTCAATTTACACTCTTATTCTTGTGCAGAACATTCAAGCACTAATCAACAAAATTAATAAGTCTATAGTGGCTCCTCTTCCAACGAATTTTTCTGCTGCATTGTAAGTTTTTAATTGTATTGGTGGTTAAAGTAAATGTATAAAGCTAAACCATCCAAGATTGACATTTGGCAGTTATGTAGATGGAGAAAGGAAAAGAGCACGCTCCTCCTATCACACCTCCTACCACAGATCCACCAACAAATTCATCAACAAACCCATCAAATCAGATGATACCAAGACCATTTTACACATGTGTGTCAACACCTCCTAGCATAGATCCATCTATTAATCTAGCAACCCAAGTATTATGATGAAATTCGAGACCATAGTTATATTAATGTCTATATTTATTACTACATCTTTGGTTAATTATCATTATTGATCTATTTAGGTGATACCAATGCCTTTTTATCTGGATTTCTCAAGCTATATGCATGAGGGCCATGCTCCAATGCCACATGCTTGGTTTCCACCATTCTTACCTCATCCTAATGCCAACCCATCTCCATGGACTTGTCAGGTGATGAGTTAAACTTTAAAGTAGCTTATGTATTTTTCAAAATGTTTAAATTGATTCAAAATATTGTTGTAAACTGAATGTAAATCTTATGTAAGGATTTCAATCATCAGCCCCCTCTCCGATTGGTTTAAACTCTGCAAGCTCAAGCCATGTGGAAGAAATTCAGGAGCTCACACCTGACCTGAGGGAGGTTGAAAGTATGTCTACGCCCTCTGAATCCAAAGATTACAATGAAGAAGAAACACAAATTACATTGCATACTGAGGGGGCCCATATCATTGAGGAGCCGAATGAGGGGATGGTATTTAAATCTGAAGAAGAGTTAATTGCTTACTATAAGAGCCATGGGAAACAATGCAGTTTTGGGATAATGACACAAAGGAGCCATAGGTTCGAGGATGGGAGTCTCAGATATATCACATTGGGTTGTGCTCGTGGTGGAAAGGCACGGAATCAGACCACAAATGTTGCTCGACCACATCCGACATCAAAGACAGGCTGTAATACAAGGATAAATGCTACGTTTTTTGAAGGGTGTTGAAATTGTTAACTGTTCACAATACCCACAATCACGGACTAAGTCCAAAAAAGTTGAGATTATTTTGCTACAATAGAGAAGTGAGTTTTTCTGTTAAGAGAATGTTAGATACAAATGATCAAGTTGGTATCAGAATGAACAAGAGTTTCGCCACTCTTGTGCAAGATGCAGGTGGGTTTGAGAACTTGCTATTCAATGAAAAAGATTGTCGTAACTTCATTGACAAGGCGCGCCATCTTTGACTTGGGAAAGGTGGTGCTGGAGCCCTCCATGAGTATTTTGCTAGGATGCAATACAAGAATAATTGATTCTTTTCACTAATAGATATGGATGATGATGGGAGGTTGAAAAATATCTTCTGGGCAGATGCATGAAGTAGGGCATCATACAAATATTTTGATGATGTTGTCACGTTCAACAATATCTATTTGACAAATAGGTATGGGATGCCGTTTGCACCGTTTGTTGGTATAAACCACCATGTACAATCAATCCTTTTGGGGGCATAATTGATTTCTAATGAGGATACAAAAATGTTTACATGGTTGTTTCATAGTTGGTTAAACTGTATGGATGGTGAAACTCCAAGGGCTATAATCACAGATCAAGATAGAGCCATGAAAAATGCGATTGCGCTTGTGTTTCCAAATACTCGACACTGATATTGCTTATGGCACATATTGAAGAAAGTACCAGAAAAACTCGATTCACATGGTGCATACAAAGATGGGTTGAAAAGTCAGCTGCTTAAGTATGTGTATGACTCTCAAACAATAGAAGAGTTTGAGAGTTGTTGGGAAGTGATGATTACAACATACAACTTGCAAGACAATGCTTGGTTGTAGAGTTTAAACGTTGAGCGTACATATTGGGCACAGGTATACCTGAAAGAAATTTTTTAGGTTGGAATGAATACAACCCAGCGAGGCGAGAGCATGAATGCTTTATTTGATGGGTATGTTCATGCTAGGACAAATTTAGAAAAGGTTGTAGATCAATTTGATAATGCGTTGAAGAAGAAAATTGAGAATGAAAATGGGGCGGACTTTCACTCATTCAACGTCACAATTCCTGCCGTCTCTATTCTCCACTTGAGAAGATATTTCAAGCTACATACACTAACTCTAAATTTAGAGAAGTTCAAAAAGAAGTATTGGGAATGCTTGGTGTTCTTCCAACTCTACACCGGAAAGATGGTGCAATTGCAATGTATCATGTAGAAGATGAAGTATGTGTTGAAGATTTCATCAAGGAGGTGACCCAAACGGTGTACTTTAATGAGGCTGAAGTTGATGTCAAGTGTTCATGCGCACTGTTCGAAATGAAAAAGATATTGTGTAGACATGTATTAGCCATTATGAGAGTTAACAAAGTGAAAAAAGTGCCAGAAAAGTATATACTAAATCGATGGAGGAAGGACATACACTCTTATACGAAATACTTATGACTTAGTTGATACGAGGCCAGAAGTGAGCAGATATTCACGTATATTGAAGGTATGCTATTTTCTTATTTAAACGAGATTCTTTTGTTGGTTGTGGTTTGTTACGTGGTCGGATTGTCAAATTCTTATTTTCTTCTGAACTTATCAAAAAACAAATATTGTAGGTATGCTATGACGTTGCCACAAATGCAGCGTCGTGTGATAAGCATGCTGATGATATGGTAGATAAGATACATGCAATGAATATCGTCTACCACACAAAGAAGTCACCCCAACAGCCGTTTGAACATGTTGCAGATACAACTATCGATGCAACTACAGCTGGGAGTTCAAAAAAAGTCCTGAGTCCCCTTGTAGTCAGAGGTAAAGGAAGACCGCCATGCCTCAGGAAAAAAATCAATGATTGAGAGAGTCAAACCCATGACGAAGAAGGCTACTCAGAAGGAAAAACGTAAACAGGTCAACTCAGTGTTCCATTATGAATGCTTGGTTGATGTTGATTACCTAGTGTATTTGTTTCTTAGACGTAATCTGGTTTTTTATTGATTTGTAGCCACATGGAAAAGATATCGACAGGGTTGACACGTGCAGGAATTTATTTGGGCAAACAGTTGTTGGGACTCAAGATAGTGTTGTTGTTCAGGCAGCCAATGATTCTATGGTGTTACTTTTTTATTCTTACTTTTTGCAATTTTTGGTAATATAATTCTAGCTTTTTTACTTCTTCTTCTTCTTTTTATTTTTATTTTTATTTTTTATCTATGGTTAGCCTTCTCAAAACACTACCCAACTTGGGGATGAGACACAACCAGAATTTCATAAAGCTGTAGATGGGATTGAAGATCGTGGACACGTGTAGGATTGAAGATGTTGAAATACTTTCATTTGTTACTGTGATTTTGTGAATGGATTTCATTCTATGGTTGGTGCATTGTTTATATTAGGACTTGGTCACAATTATGAGAGGTTGGGATTTTGAGTTGTAAATGTCCATTAATGTGGATGAAGTAGGGCGTATGTTACATGAATATGCAATGGAATCTTGTATATAATGAAGTTATATTTTGTTAAAGTGAAGTCAGGGACACCAATGAAGAATTTATTTTGTTGAAGTGAAATCAGGGACTTGAAGTAATTTCAAAAGAGTTGTAGAATTTGTCATGTAATTTGTGAATGGTTTATTGGTTTATTTTTGCCAACCAATTTGCCATGATATGTCCCCTTCAAATTAGGTCCATATCTACTATCAACCTGTTTAAAGTACTTTCATGGGGACAAATAACACCAAAATCACACTTCCTAACTTCATACATAGATAAGCTATATATAAGAACATTGATGCGCATGCATCATTTACAACTCAATTTCTCAACTAGTTGCTTTAGGTTATACACAACAAAGCCCACAAAAGTACATACAAAGTTCCCTCTAGTAATATGGTTTCATTGTTTACAAACGCAATATAATGAAATTAATATAAAAAGGATCCAAGAGAGTCGAAGTAGTGTGCGTTCACGCCGAATGTCTGCTCGTTGCCTTTGAATATCAAGTTGGGCGTTGTGGATCCCCAACTTATACTTTACAATCTCTTCATCTCTTCTTCTAAACTCTTTTTCATTCCTTAACAACTGAATTTCTTTTTCCTCATTGTGATTTGCTCATTAGAAATAGTTATAGTGTGGTAATCCCTGATTATAAAAAAACAAACGTAAATTATCAAACATTTGAAAAAATCGATAATGCATGTCAAAAGTATACTAAAAAATTTCTACCTCTGTATTGTAATTTGGACACCCAAAAAATGATCGGCCTGGATTTCTTGGCATATTTGATGTTCTAAGTTTTGCGGGCTTCCCATAGGTGCACATTGGGTTGTTTGTCGAAATCCATGAAGAAGCTGACGATGACATCCTAATGAAGAAGCTAGCTTCAAAGAACATGTTCCCAATGTTTGAGAGAAAAATGGAATTGCGCCAGAAATGTAGAAAGTTTTTTTCTTTATGAAAATTTGTAACACCCCATATTCTAGTGTATTTTAATGAAAGATTATTTTAACTGATTTAAAAATTGATTCTCTTGTTTTATAATTTTGGGAGTTTTAGAATATTATTATATAATATTTTAAGCTGTGAAAATTATTTTTATTAGGCTTTCTTATTGTTAATTATTGTTTTAGATTTAAATTGATATTTAATTCAAATTGGTTTGTTAATGGATTTTAAAATTATTATTATTTTATTAAAGCATTTCACTGCGTTTGATTTATTTTAATTAGTGTTCTTCAATTTAAATTCCTTTTTATTTGAAAGGATGTTATTGTTGGAGTTTAATATTTTACTTTAACTAGTTTTGAGTTTAAATTGATTTATTTATTTTATTGTTTTAAAAATAGTGATTTTGAGGATCAGTTGTGACCCAAAAGTTGTGAGGATTGGACCTCATTTCTTTTCCTTCATTTTTCTTTTCCCTTTTTCCTTTTTTCTCTTTTTTCTTTTTCCCCATTTCCTTCTTCCTTCTCGCGCGACCCGGACTCTCTCTCTCTCTCTCTCCTTTCTCCTTCGGCCGAATCACTCTCTCCACCACAGCACCGCCGCCGGCCGTTCGTGGTCGACACCGCCGGTGCTGTTCGACTCCCCATGCGCCGGCGATGCAACCCCTACATTTTCAGACCACCTCGTGCCGCCGTTAGTCGCCACAGCTCGTTCGAACCCGCGGTGGTTTTCTCGCCGTTCCACCGCCATCCGGCCATCATCTCTTAGCCACTTTATCACCGGCTCACTAGCAAGCTTTTCCACCCAACCCCGGCTCCGATCCGTATCCGGAGCCGTCCATACGAAACCCCTCTCCAATTTGACATTCTCGGTCTTAAAACCACCGTTTCGGCCGCCACCCATGGCCAACCATCACTTTTATTAGCTTCACCACCTCCTATAGGCCCTACCCTACCGTTCCCAAGTTTTCGTTTGACCCCGGGTGAAATTTGAGTTTTACTGTGTTTCGGCCACAGTGTTTTTACATTGTAGAGTTGCTGTTTTGGTGCTTCCAGTTCCTCCGTGATCCTCCATAAATTATTTTAAAGCGCTGTAAGTATTTCTCCAAAAGACTTTTAAGATTTAAATATATTTTTACAATAACCTGTTTTATAAACTGTGTTTTGGTTATCTGGATATACTGTGTTGGTTATTGAAAATTATTGATAACTGTTCGTTGTTGGTAATTGGTCTGTTTTATGACATTGTGCATGCATGCGTGGGTGTGTAATTTGAAAATATTTTTCGGGTGTGTGTGTATCACCCCCAAGCCGAGATGGGTTATTATCTCGGTGGAGCTCCTCTGGGCACTCGGGAGCGGAATATACTGAGTGTCGTCCCCTGGAGCTGTTGCTCGGGACTTGGACGAGATGGTAGCGCTCTTGATCCAACTCCGTGATCTCTCGGGCTGGCGGAAATCAGAGGATGCTTGGCTATGTACGCGGTGGGCGCGGAACTGGGCATCACTCGTGTTGTATCACTCGCACGGTCGCTACCTGTGGTGTGACGAAGGGAGCCAGGGTATGTGGATGGTCCCTAGGGGAGGCCATGGTGCATACGGGTTAAAATTAGAATTAAAGTAACTATTCCTGAATTTTATTTATATGCCAAATGGTGATTTTTGGCGTGTATGGAAACTGGTGATTTTACGAGAAATGGTATTTTTTCTTGGGTTTGGTGTTTTGGTCATCATGTGCATGCATAGAGGTTGTTGTATTTATATATTTGTTATTTTGGAGTATTTTTGAGTTTTACTTACCTGTGGTACCATTTATTGGTACTGCAGATTTTGATGCAGGTTTTAAGGAGGTTGAGCTCGAGGATGCGGCTCCGCCTGAGGAGTAGGGACATTTGGTTATGTTCTATCTTATATTTGTATTTTATTTGAGGTTGTTTTATGAACAAGAAAATTGTATTATGTTGACTTGTGAATTTCAGTACTATTTTTGTATTATACTTAATTCTGGTACTTAGTTATTTGACTTAACCTTTCCGCTGCGTATTATTTGTTGTACACGTGTTGCATTTCACACACTCGGCACATATCGTTGGGGTGCGTGACCGTATTGTCATCATCTTGGATGTCTCGATTTCTATGCGTGTCCGTGCATGGAAGTTGGGGGCGCCACAAAATTTATGTCAAAAGAGAAAACTCTAGCACTTATCTTATGCTCATTCACTTATCTTATTCTTCTTTTTCTTTGTCTTCTTTCTTCTCATTTTTTCAGCCTCCACTTATTTCCGGTATTATTATTTACAAAGTTAAGAAAGCCAATACACAATAGAATAAAATTATCCTAGACTCCAGTTTCTATGCCTATATTCCTATTCTAACAATCCCCTACTCGTATAAAAATCTACTACAAACCCACTCAGTGCATGCGTCACCAATAAAACAAAAAATGTAATGCATGAGAAGTTCTAAGGTTGAACAAAGGCCAAACATCTATTAATCTGCGGTAAGAGCTACATTATACAAAAACTTATATATGTTTTTTGTCAAACAACCCATACAATTATATAAAAGATGCAGCCTAAATAAACACATAGCAAAAAACTAATGGAGAAATCATTTTGAATCATACAATTAGAAGATAACAGATCACTTCATGCAAGATCCTCAACAAGAAGAACTTCTCAAAAAAAAAAAAATAATCCTCAACAAGAAGAGAACTATGACAGAAAAGTCAAATAATTACCTGAATCCTCTGGCTTTCGGTTGCAAAGCAAGTCAAATAATGTCAAAAGAGAAAATTGTGGCGACTTTCAAAAGCAAAAAAGGTAGGCTACTACCTAAATTTCTAATCAACGCAATAATGCTCTTTGCTGTAATCAACCATAAAGGCAAAAGCCAAAAATCCCAGTTTCATGGCCCAGTTTTAGAAAATTACAAATTCAATGGTAATCACAGTCAAATAAGGGATATAAGCAATGCATCGTATAAAACCTTACATTTTTTTTAAATACATCGGATTCTAGAGATGTGAAACAGACAATTGGGAGGCCAAGAAAAAAAAAAAAAAAGCTGTTTTAGTACCATAGGAGAACACACCAAAATAGTAGATCCATGCGCATGATCCCTTGGAGGTCCCTTTCATATTATAAAATTATGGCATCCAAATGAAAGAGACATTACAATCGACAAAGATCCATGCGCATGATCCCTTGGAGGTCCCTTTCATGATATAAAATTATGGCATCCAAATGAAAGAGACAGTACAATCGACAAATGGTAGCGACAACATACAATGATAAGGAGACATTACAATTGGCACTTCAAAAAAACATATCAAACTGGTATTTTAAAACATAATCTGTTGTTGTTTTTGTGAAAATAATCAAGTCGTGAATAAACCTAGAGTCCTAGGATGGCTCACAAATCACAAGGAAATAATGGTTATATTCGAACCTAAATTCAAAACCTAAAATCAAAATATATGCACAACAAAAATTAATCAACTGCATTTATCTGTTAGAGGGAGAGAGAGAGCAAGAGAGAGAGAGAGAGAGAACCGGTGGCCGCAACTATGTTCGCGGGGAAGAGGCACAACGAAGGCATGCGAAAAATATAGGGTTCGGACCAAACAATGGGGGGGGTTAAACCAGAGAGGATGTTACACAAGAGAAATGGGAGCTTTCGACAGCTTGAAGAGAGAAGAGAACTGATGGCAATAGAGAAGAGAAGCAGGGACGCTCAGAGGTTGTTGAAGGGAGAAGGGACTCGCTTTGGGGCTCAAACCAGAGAAGGGTTGGGTTCAATCACGAAGAGGGCTCAAAACGGTGAGTTTTGCCAACACCTGCTGATCGAAGCTTAAGCCGCACCGTTTCACTTGCCATGTTGGATTGGTGCGCATTCTGGGTTCGCAAACCACCTGTATGAAGAGTTTTCCTTATAGTATAGGTAGAAGAAAGTCTATAACTATAAGTCACAATAATTCTATATACATAATTAATAATACATATATAATGTTTGGTTATTATATATTATATATATAGTACTATATATGTATAAATATATACGAGCCGAGCTGACGAGTCGAGTCTAGTCGAGCTTCACACGAGTTTGTTCACTAACATTATTCGAGTCGGTTGAGTTTTATACGAATTTGTATTATTTAATAATCGAGTTAAATTTTGCATTTACGAATGACCTATTTAATTAACAATTCGAGTTGATTTCAATTTTAATCAAATTGAATTCAAGTTGCCTGTCAAGTAGCCTGATCATTTTATAGCTACTTAGGATAGGTTTGGAAGTTTCATCTCACACAAAATTATCATTTGATCATTACAATTTTTTTAAATCTCTATACAAAATATAATAAATAATTCAAATTTTTCAAATTCTAATACAATTTTTTCAAATCTCAATTTAATTTTTTTAAATTTTAAAATTAAAAAATAATATTTTAAACTTTAAAATAAAATATAAAAATTTCATCCCACCCTCCAAACCTAACTTTAATGGTACGGAGAACTCGCGGTCGCAAAGGTAAGGTGCCATCGTAATATTTTAACACCCGCGGTATCGGGGAGTATGTTGTGAAGACCCAAGTGGCCTTGGAGCTTGGTGTGGAGATCGGAGTGAGGTTTGGAATTCCTAAAGCTCAGCTACGGTCTCTCTTCCTCTCAGTCTGTATAGCCGTTCCAAATCAAACCCACTGCCTCAAAACCCTTCAACCTTTCCCACTGTTTACTCTCTTTGGCTCTCAGGCAACAAACTCTTATCCAAACGAAGGAGAAGAAGAAGATTGAAGGGTGCATGCCTGGGTTAGATCTGCAATAAATTTTCATTCTTGGGTATAGAAGTAACCAGCAAAAGTGTCAGAGAAAGAGTATGGGGACTAGGGTTCCAGTGCAGCACTACAATCTGAGATCGGCGAATTCGTTCATCGGAAGTCCTTTGCATGACCTCAACACCGTTGATGCTCGGCCTGCCGACATCGAAGCCATCAGCGACGTTGACCGGGAAGCCGTCACAGAAGATAGCTTGGACAACGATGTTGATTCTAATTCCGTTGTGAGTATCTTATATCTATTTTTAAGTTTCTTTTTTGTTTCTTTTTATTTTTAATGGCTGATTTCTGAGAAGCTGACGGAAATAGAAGAAACAGTGATAGAAAAGAACGGAAATGAGTGAACAGAGTTTACTTTATTCCGAACTTTAAATAATTTGTTTATAAATAAGGAAATTAGGTGACTGAGTTGGTTGATGAGAATTTGTAGTGTCATGCTTGGGCTTCAAAGTCAGACACGAGTGGATGGGGTAATGGATCAGATACTGGGAATGTGTCAAGTCTCCTACTGGGAGTGCACTCGCTGAAATTCGTTTATATGAGCGATTACGAGAGGAGCCTCAGTCGTGTAGTTTTTTGGGATCTCACACAGGCGTAGCTAGTGCATCTTTAACTCGTGATAAATGGTAAAAGCGTCAATTTAATAACGCCATATGGTGTAGGGGCATTCTGTAGTGCTCCTGACATAAGATATTTTTGTGGGGAAGATTGCGATACCATAATTGTATAGAATGTCAAGGTTTCGTACGGACCTGTGCTAAGTCCTACATTGATGTGTATTAGATTAAACTGGACTATATTAGGAGTCCCGATAAGGTACTGATTCTTTTGAAGGATTATATCACTTATCAAATAATCATAATAATAATAATAATAACAATAATTTTTTTGAAGTATTAGACAGGCGTGACTAGTACATTCTCAGTTTGTGACAATGCTATGTATATGTAAAGGAGTTTTTTAAGCTTTAAGATTCAATAGTTGTCATACGATTGTGTAATGTTTTGCAAATTACTAAATCTATGCAATATATCTTTTAGGACTGCATGCATGAATCCTATAGGAACTCTTTACCGCTTCACAGCATAGGAGCTGAAGAAGATCGCTCTAGACTTGAAAACAATGGGCCTTCAAGGGGTTCCTATGATAACTTGACAGTTGAAGGTACAAATGATTTAAAAATTTAACTCTTAATTGGATTTCTAATTGAATTCTATAGACTTTTTTTTTGCCTAAAATGGCTGGTTGATTTGAATTGTTGAATTTTGAACTAGACGTTTCACCTATTGAATCAGCGAGGGCAAGATTTCTACAAATTATTGTGGATTATTTTGTACATGATAATGTGATTGAAGTGGCGGATTCTGAGGCTGACTATAATGTTCAGTCTGGACAAGATAAACTGAATAAGAGGAAGATGAGAGAGGTTCAGTATGAAGGAGACCCGAGGTTTGCATTACCCTTGATGTATGTGGCGAATATGTATGAAACTTTAGTTGCTGATGTAAATATTAGGCTTGCTTCCTTGAATGGTATTCGTGAGAAGACCATTGGAGTAGCCCTTGAGGCAGCTGGTGGTTTGTATAGAAGGCTGGCTAAGAAATTCCCCAAGAAAGGTATTTCATTTTTCCTTGTTCAATGTACCTTTGGGATTAAAAACCTTTGCTCGGAACTTTGTTTTGTTTTATTTTTAGCATAGTATTTGTGCTTCTCATTTATTGCTTAAAAGTGTTTGATAATAAGTGACTTCTAGTGAGCTTTAATGGGTTTCTTTTGTTATATTTCTTTCTTATGCCTCCAGATTTAGCATTTGCATCTTTAAACTTTGCTCAACAGGACCCTGTACATTCAAAAGAAGAGAGTTGGCAACTTCTGTCGAAACTAGGACAAGATTTCCAGAATTAGTAATACAAGAAGAGAAGCGAGTTCGTTTTGTGGTAGTCAATGGTTTGGTTATTATTGAAAAGCCAAATAGTATGCCTATTGAAGATGCTGAGTGGTATGTTGTAGGTATTGTTTTTCTATGTTTAGAAGGGGTTACCTCCGCTTCGCTATTTTTGTGTGTGTCTATATATTTATGACGTTTTTGCTCATTAGTGCAGGTTTAAACGATTGACTGGTCGTAATGAGGTAGCTGTCTCTGCTCGAGATTATAAGTTCTACTCTCCAAGACACAAGTATAGGCGTGTTGCAACAAACTCAGTGTCTAACATCACTGGTTTGCCTGTAAGTTTCATTTTACTTGTCAAATTAAGGGGTCATCAAAGATGTCACTAGGAAATTATATGGTTGATTTTTTTTCTGGATATCATGTAAAGGTGATTAAAGAAAAACAAAACAGAAAGAAAAAAATAAAGAAAGAATAAGAAGTAGCAATTCAGCATTCCCACCGGTACAACTGATATTGGAGCTTCCTCTTTTCAAAGTCTGAAGATTTTCCAGATCTTTTTCCGTCTCTGGAGCTTGCCCGAGTCATAGAATTGTGCACATACATTAAGGACTTCCTTGTTTGGATGTATCTACAGGTGGTTTTCCAATAGATATTTTGCCTTCAGTATTCGATGGGGATTAGTTGGATAACATGGGACATTTGGAGAAAGGTAGCTTATCTGGGGAGCTTTATGATACTTCGGAAAATGACTCTCAAGCAGAGAGGAGCAAGGGGAAGGATTGTTGTGAGGTTCTAGATTCTATCTGTGTGGCAGAACTTTGTAAGCAGAGGAGTGAAGCTGACAAGGGACTTCCATTCTCTGATATGGTGCTTCATTCTGGGGAAGGATTGAGTCTTTATGAACCCTATTAAATGTTGTCCATTTGCTATTCTAGAAGAGTATGTACCTCCTTCCCTTGATTCCATTGAATGGATTTTAGAGAAAGTAAAAGGCTTTTACAGTTTTGTGGGTCTATCATGTGACTGTTTTGAAGCAGATTTAATGTCTTTTTTACTGCAATTGGTGGTTGAAGTCACCAAAAAACTCTGATAAGATCTAAGGTGGGAGGAAATCATGGATTAAAAAGGTTAACATGCCGCACATATTAATAAAAGGGTCAACATTGCCTGTTAGTTATGATCACAAGAGTGGTAATTCTAGCAGAGGCAAAGGTACAGGGAAAGGGGTCAATATTTAGTGGATGAAGCCAAAAGTTGTCTTGGAATTTGAGAGGTTTGAATGAGATGGATAAATGCTTGCGTGTCAAGAATATAATCATGGAATTGAAACGAATATTGTTTGTGTGCAGGAGACTAAGCTGACTGTTGTTTCTAGGGCTATTGTGTGAAGCTTGTGGGGATGCCAACACATGGATTGGTGCTGTATGGGCTCAAATGAGGCTTTTTTCAGAGGGATTTTGCTCATGTGGTATAGGAGGGTGGTAGAAAAAATTGATGGATGTGTGGGAGATGAAAGGTAAATGCTTGCATGTCAAATTTTTTTTTTTTTTATAAGTAAGAAAATTTATTGATCCTCATAATTAGGCACAACCCAAGTACACAGGTGGTATACAAGAGTGAAATACTTAATTACCAGCCTAAAAACTAAAAAAAAAAAGCATACAAGTCATTAAATTTTACCCCCTCTAATACAATAACTTTAGCCCAAAGTAACAAAGATTGGAAAAATAAGTCTCTAATACCCCCCAATGAGCATTCTCTATTTTCAAAACATCTTCCACTCCTTTCATTCCATATACACCACATAAGACATAAGGGCACCATTTTCCAAACACCTACTACTTGAATATTTCCCCATATTCTGCACCAAGAAGCCAAAAGATCCACCACCCTCTTTGGCATCACCCAAGCAATGTCCAGCCTTACAACAATTTCACCCCTTAGAACCTTCGCCACAATCACAATGGAGAAGTCGATGGTCCATCGATTCGCCATTCCTTTTGCACATAAAGCACCAATTCATTATAAAAAGCCATGCTTCTTCAGCTTGTCTATGGTCAGAAGATTCCCCGTGAAGAGGCCAGCCAACCAAAGAAAGCAACTTTTAGGGGCACTTTGCACTTCCAAATGCGCTTCCAAGGGAAAACAGTAGAAGAATGGGTAGACAAAGCATTGTATAAAGATCTAACTGAAAAATTCCTGTTCCGGGGTGTATCCACAGCAGTTCGTCCTCCACACCACACTCCATATTCAATGCATACAAGGTGCTATAGAAATCAGAAATATCTCACACTTCCCAATCTGGAACTACTCTAATAATTACACATTCCACTGCAGCAAGACCATTCGAAGAGTCCATATAATCAGCAACAAAGGCTTCCTTATGCAATGCAATTCTGAAAAGAGAAGGAAAAACCTCCTTGAGAGCAACATCACCTCACCAAACATCAACCCAGAATCTGACCCTTGTTCCATGCCCCGCCACAAATCTGAAATTACGAATGAAATCCTCCCAGCCCTTCCTAATAAATTTCCATACTCCCACACCATATGATCCACTCACTTCATTAGAAATCCAACCTCCCCAAATGCTTCCAAATTTAGTGTCAACCACATTCCTTCATAAAGCATCACTTTCTTGATGGTACTGCCACAACCATTTCCCGAGTAAGGCCTTATTTGAAAGTGCTCAACTTTCTAATCCCCAAACCGCCTCAAGATAGGGGATGGTACAAATCTTGTCCCATTTAATCAAATGGAACTTTTTCTCGTCCCCCAATCCACCCCACAAGAAAGCACGGAAGATTCTTTCCAGCCTATTAGCCACACCAGCTGAAATCAAGAATAATGAAAGATAGTATGTAGGGAGGTTAGATAACATATTCTTAATAAGAGAGTGATTCTTCCCCCTTTAGGTAGATACATCATTTTCCAACCAGCCAATCTATTCTCAATTTTTTCGATAACACCATATCATATTACCTTGGATCTATGAGTGGCCCCTAATGGAAGACCAAGGTACTTCATAGGCAAAGAAGAAACCTTACAACCCAAGATTTTAGCCAAGTCTCCAATATGATCTACCAAGCCAACGGGTACCAATTCAGATTTAGACAAGTTCACCTTGAGACCGGAAACAACTTCAAAACAAAGTAATAGGGTTCTCAATGAACGAATTTGATTAGGATCTGGCTCACAAATAATTAAGGTGTCGTCAACGAAGAGAAGATGAGGTACATTGACGCTCCAAATGAAGTACCACCCGCTGAAACAGAAAAAAAAGACCCATCCACTTCTACCTCCAAGATTCTGCTCAATACATCCATAACTAAGACAGAGAAAAGGAGTTAGAGGATCTCCTTGTCTCAATCCGTGGGAGCTGTTGAAGAAACCCTCGGGGGTGCCATTAACCAACATCGAGAATCTATCAGTCTTTATCCAATTGCACCACCTCTCCCCAAAATTAAATTTGCTGAGAATATAAACCAAGAATCAAAAGTCTTCTCCATATCTAGTTTGCGAAGGACAACCTGGAACGCCAAATCTAATACTACTATCCAAACATTCAATATCAATAAGGATCGAATCCAAAATCTGTCTCCCTTTAACAAATGCATTTTGGGGCTTTGAGACAATCTTTTCCATGACCGTGCTTATACAATCGGATAGAGGAGAATCTTATACATTCCACTCACAAGACTTGTAGGAAAAAAATCTTTCACCTCCACAGACTCGGCCTTCTGTGAAATAAGTGCTATGAAGGTTGCATTAAGGCTTTTCTCGAATTTCTTATGTGAGTGAAACTCAACAAAAACCTTCATAACATTCTCCTTGATAATATCCCAATAGACGTGGAAAAAAGCCATTGAAAATCCATCTGGTCTCGGCGCTTTATCCTTGCCCATTCCTTTCAGCAAATTAAACACCTCATCCTCTTCAAACATCCTCTCTAACCAGTCAGCGCACGATTGATCAATCGAGTCAAAAGCCCATTAACCTTAGGTGATGTAGGATAAAAGATGAGAAAGCAATAGAACATAGAAAATAATGGTGGCAGAGAAGAAAGAAGCTAGAAAAGATAAATAAGAAGAAGACAAAGAGAAAGGGGTTGGAAGAATGACGGCAGCACTCAATTGTTTAATCTCAAAACTGCCTTCAATGTTTCATTACAAGCATTTGAATAGTAAAATAACACAAACCCTAAATAAACCTTGGAAAGTCTATGGGCTAAAGCCCAAGCCCATTAATACAAACCCAAATAAAATAAATAAAACATAAGTAAAATAACCAAAATAACAATAATAGGAAATGTCCTCATCATTAGGCCTCCAAGGGAATTGCTCTGTGAGTGGATTATCAAAAAACTGCACTGGGTGATTCTTAATTTCAGATCTGTCCGAAAGAACATATCCTTTTGAATGCAGCACCTCAATAGCATTAAGTCTTCTATGAGAGTTGGCCACTCTATGAAAAAAACTGGTACACTTGTGTCCTTCCTTCAACCAAAGTGTCCAAGATTTTTGACGCCATGAGATTTCTTCCATGAGAGTAAGTTTTTCCAGATTAGCCACAATAACAATCTTCCTTGCCTTCTCATCCATGAGAACCCCAGCAGTCTCCTTTTTATCGAAGCATGAAAGTTCCTCAAAAGAATCTTCCTCTGATCATCAATCTTCCTAAATTCTTCATCATTCCACAATTTCAGATCTTCCTTCAAAGCTTTAAGCTTTCCAGCGAACACAAAGTTGGGTGTACTAGAAAAATCTTAAGAGGGCCACCGCACTCTCACCTTCTCCACAAGAACATCAGCTTTCAACCACATGTTTTCAAATTTAAAATATCTACGTCCCTCATGGAGACCCCCACAATCTAGCAAAATGGAGAAATGGTCCGAACATAGCCTTGGAAGTCTGTTTTGACATAAATTGGCAAAATGGGCCTCCCAAGATGAAGATACAATGAATCTGTCCAGTCTTGACCAGACCCTCCCATTGGACCATGTAAAATTCCCCCAGCCAAAGGTACATCAACTAAGTACCTATAAAAAAAAGGTAAATCAACTAAGTCCAATTCAAAAATAAGATAAAAAAATTCTGCCATAGCCAGGCTAATACAAGAATCCCCCAACCTCTCACTCGGAAAACGAGTTATATTAAAATCCCCCCAATACATGACAGCCCATGACGGCCCATCCCACCAACTACACATACCAGCAATCTCCTCCCTAAGGAACCTTCTATTTTTGTCCACATTAGGACCATATACACTAGTGAAAGACCACTTGTAGCCATCGTCCACATTTTTAAAGGAACAAGCCACCAAATATTCCCTGACATACTCCTTGGCCAGATTGACGATTCGTGTATCCCACAACAAAAGAATACCTCCCGATGCCCCTTTAGAGGCAAGATAGACCCAACCCATATGAAGACATCCCCACAAACTTTTAACAATACTTCTCTCTATGAACTTAAGCTTCATCTCTTGAAGACAAATGATATCAGCATGTCAAGAATTTAATTAGGGAATTGAAACAAATTTTGTTTGTTTGTGGGAGACTAAGCTGGCTGTTGTTTCTAGTGTTGTTATGTGAAGCTTGTGGGATGCAACACATGGATTGGTGCTGTATGGGCTCAAATGAGGCTTTTGGGGGTATTTTGCTCATGTGTGATAGGAAGGTGGTAGAAAAAACTCATGGATGTTACTTATCAGAAAGAAAAATGATGGATGTGTGAGAGATTTCATTGTTACCTGTAGGTTCAAATATGTCAATGACAAATTTAAGTGGGGCTTTGTTGGAGTTTATGGATTTAATGATAATTGTATCAGAAGACTTCTTTGGGATGCATTGGGGTGTTAAATTAGTTGGTGGAGCATTCCATGGTGTATTGGGGTGACTATTATTTTATCGGCTATCTGAGTGAGAGGTTGGGTGATATCTGCTATTCTTGAGCGGCCAAGCTACAGTGGAGTTGTCTGAATTCATTTTTGAACACAGCCTTATAGATATCCTCCTCATGGGAGGGAAGTATAGCTGGTCCAACAAGCGTGACTAGGCAATATGGTCTCGAATTGCAGGTTTATTCTCTTTCCTAAATGGGAAGCTAAATTCCCAATGTTTTCTTACAGAAGGCTCCCTGGATCACTAATGGACCTTTTTCCTTTAATGTTGGCTTGTGACAATAGGGTGCACAGTAGACTTTGTAGCTAGTGTAAGCCATATACAAACTCCAATATACAGAAGGATATACCCATCTACAAAGTCTCCAATCTTTTAGAGCTCAAGGAATTTTGCTCTTTTTCATGCTAGATGGATATATCCTTTTGTATACTTCCTGTGCATTTGGGTTGCACCCCACTGCGCTTTTAACAAAATTTGTGCCATGAAAAAAAAGATATGACATTCAGCTTTTTGTTTTCTGCGTAATGACGAGATTTGTTCATAAAGCTTTCATAGAAAATATTGCGAATTCAACTAAGTAGATTGTAATACATTTTGATTGCTGTGCCTTACTGACTAAATTGAAGGTAGATGTAACTTCTTGTACTTTTGTTGTATTTTCAGGCATTTCCTATCACAGATAACTCCTCTACATTGGCTACTGCTCAAGGTTTTCGCTCTGTAAGTGAATTTGTTTAAGAAGCAATTATTGTCTATTTTCTATGGGTTAGAGTAAAGGCATATGTAAAAATGTATGATATGCTCACTTACTTTTTTGGGTCCGTCGAGATTGAGTCGCTTATCACTAGAGATTTGATAGTATTTTTTGTTTGATTCGAGTTAGCCAAATGATGGAAAATTTTTAGTGTTCGGCTCATTCCTTCCACCATAGTGCTAGATATCTATCTCCAACTCACTTTTTCCACAAGGATTTTGTTGCCCAGTTCTCTTGCAATATCCTATTTCCTCCTTCTCTATGCATAAAAGCTCACCGGAATCCCATCACAACCACATAATTTATTCAATAGAAATCTTTTCTGATTCTGAATACGACCAACTCCTGTTTCTTTAGGTCTTTCAACTTGCTTGCCAATACAAAACTGGGGGAACCATGGAAGCTGTAGAACAACCGTCATGGCTTCACTTTATCCACATAACCCTATTCATTTTTTTTGTTAATTAATAAAATATTTCATTAAAAATATCAAAAGGAAAGTTGAAACATGTACCTAGCCATGCTTGTTTTTTTTTTTTTTCTTTTGGATAACAAGAAGGTAGGCTGATCTAGTTTGATCCATGAAAAAGCTAGTCAGTCACGAACTTGGTGCTGACCTACAGCTCAGCCTCATGATCAGGCTACAACTGAGTATGAGAAAGTATTCGAGAAGAAGGTGGACATAGAAGAGGAAAAATCGAAAGATTTAGAAGGAAAGAAACTCTATTGGCCTCGTCATGGAACAGGAGCTGGTGCTTGTTCACAAATTAGGATATGAAGTAGGGATAACATTAGGTAATTACAGCTGCTTTATCTCTATCCTTATTTGGGACCCTATTTCTCTCTTTAGGCTTTTTTTTAATCGAAATATAATCATCCTCCAGATAATTCAAATTTAAGGAATTGGATGTCAATTAATTTCTAGTGTCTCATCTCCATTTTGCAAACGACACATTGTTATTCTGTGACGATAATCCAGAGCCTCACAAAATAACAATTAGGTCTCTCTCTCTCTCTCTCTCCCAAACGGTACTTTTGATTTTATCAATTTCTTTCTTTTTAATTGGTGGGCCTCTTTAATGTAAAATGATACCTAGTTTATATTTACTGTGCATAGGTGTAACACCCCTTCCGGTAGGTTAGGAATATTACAAATCATCATAATATAATGCCCGGTGAAGAGATTCAAAGTCATGAAAAATACCTCATTTACGAAAAAAAAAAAAAAGAAGGTCAAACTAAATTGAACATAATTGTCTTCGAATTATGAAATTGAAAACATAATGTAAAAACATAAACTAAACTAATACACTAGATCTATTCCTGGCTCTCCAACTCTACGTCCTCACACTCATCATCTGTGACATTTAAACAAAGAAGAAAACATAGAAACCAACAAAAATGAGTCGAATACTCAGTAAATAGTACATCATTTACTGAGTATTCGACTCATTTTTATTCGTTTCTATGTTTACTAAGTATTCGAATACTTGGTAAATAGTACATCAACACACACAAAAACTCATGTGAGAGAGGAGAGAGAAACACTCGTGCCGTGTAAGAGTTACTATCTTGCCGCCGCCTTAACCTGCGAGTGGTTGCGCACCGCCGACTCAGACATCATCGCCGAGCCTCGGCGACCTGATGGAGGGTTGTCCAGAGCTGGTCATCCCGCTGGTGAGAGATACACCTGTGCGTAAGGAGTATGACCTTTAAGAGACCCATTTCGTCATAACCTAGGTCAGCGAGTGGCTCCCAGCGGCACAAAATAGATCGACGGACCCCGGAGTCTACGCCGAGGGTAGTCTGGCGTAGGTCATCCCTCCGGCGACCTGGTTTTCTTTTAGATCCGTGTTTCTGGCTTCCGTTTCGCCTAAGAAAACAGATTTGCCATTACCAGCGACCTGGATCTTTGTTGTGTCGTCTCTCAGAGCACTTCGGCGAGCTCTCCGGCGAGTCTTTTGGGAGTACTCCAGCGTCAAGCTTTGAGTCCTTTAGTAGTGGTCCTTAGCCTTGTATTTGTGTAGCAGATCTCTGACCTGGTTTCAATGTGATGATGAATGGCTGTTGAAGGAGGGGAGTTGGTCAATATGTGTTTTTCTATGGTGTTAGTCATAGAATCTAAATCCTTTACTCTAGTGAAGGAGGGGAGTATGTAGGCCATTACGGAAAGAGGTTGAAGGGTGATTTCTAAGCTGGTTTTGGGTTCAACAACAGTGCAGTGGCTGGCTAAGGCCATGAAAGCTTGCACAAAGGATGAAAAACAAGATTTTTTCTCCACTGTCCGAGAAGGTAGGCGTAGCTTCACGACGCACCGTTGCTCAAATGCTTGAGGACAGTATATGGCGGTAGAAGAGTATGGTAGTGGTGGGAGGAAGAATTTTATTTTCATTCCTGAGGAGGGGGGCAGTGGTTGGAGAAGGATGGGAGAAGTGTTGCGTGACTTTTCCTTTGGCAAGAAAGGGAGCGACGGCTTGGAAGGACAAGGTGCTGCAGGACGTGGCTCTGCTAGGGAGTCGCGTAGCAGACATGTCGGTGGTGTGTCGGCGAAGGAAAATTTAGAGGTGCACAAAGATTCAAGTACATCCTCAGTGGCAAGGTGATCCTATGCAGTAGCTTTGAAGATTTGTCATGCTTCGGGAGTTCAGAGTGAAGGGGATCCCCAAATCACGTCTCAAGACCAGCTTGTTGAGATGCACAATTCCTGAAAGGTGATGGAAACCCAACTTGTTGAGCTGAAAGCAGCGATAGCTTTCTTGTCTTCGAAAATAGACTGACTTTCAGCTGGGGCAATAGGGTTGTAAGAAACAAGATAGGCCCGAATCATTTAAACCAAGTTAAAGGAAAACGGAAGATCGGATTTGGTTCTATCCCTCTTTCTAGATCCAAGAGAGTATGGCGGGTCAAAAGGAATTCCGGGTTGTTTGAAGCAAGGTCTACATCGGGTATCGGCGTAGAGACATCAATGGAATGTCATTCGCCTCATGTAACACAGGATAGACCGATAGTCGGTACTACACCCTTGGTCTCCAAAACTCTCTCGTTAGAGTTGAAGGAAAATGGTGTACTGCCAAGGTCTAAAGGAGATGTAGGAGCCCTAGAGGTGAAGGGACTTGTTGTCACCCAAGAATCTCCAATGGGGGACCATGATACCATTGGAGCGAACCAATGGAGTTGTTGGAAAACCAAAGGGTTTGGCATTGGTGCCTTGTGTAGATGAATGTATAGAGTTGGGAATGCAATTGGATACTGTGTCTGGGGATAATGTTGCTCCCCTGGTGTCTCTTCTACCAATAGTGGACTAGATTCTGCCCAAAGTTAACGAGATTCAGCAGTTTGTGAGAATTTCACATGGAGGATGTGAAAACCAATTCAATGAACTAATCACTGCGATTGAGGCAAGCCACGCGCTTGAAACCAAAAGTTTCAAGAAAAGCAGGGAGTTACAGCGTCTTTTTTGTACAATCAACTACGATGCTAAGGGTGGTAGCTCAACTAGAAGGAATTCTAAAGAGAGGACATTGTGAAGACGGGAATCAAGGGTTTGGGGTTGGGTGTTCGGGTAGAGTTTTAGTTCTATGAGAAACAAGGGTTGAGGACCGGTCTGGTGTATTTTGGGTTGTTCTTTTCATGGGCTTTTTGGGTCATTTTCAGCAAGGTGTTTTCTTGTATACTACTTGGTTTCTCCTTTGATATATAATATTTTTTATTTATATATAAAAAAAAAAATAGTACATCATACCGTAAAATATAACTTAGCTTAGCCTAGACTTAATTTTTGAAAGACTTGTCATAACATACATACATCATCACAGATTCACAATCATACCGTAATCATAACTTAATTTGACATAGGCTTAATTTCTGAACAACTCTACATACATACATATATCGTCATAGATTCACATAGCATATCTATTCATCATTAACATGAGCGGAATCATACATAATCATGACAAACATGTTAACGTGAATGCATAAATGATTGACATAAACATGACTTGTTTATCTTGTCCATCACTTATCATATGGTGACATACGCTTGAGTCTGTGGCACCACATAACTTGTAATAACATGGAGTGAAACACGGAGTTTCACCTAACATATGGTGAACCATGCTTAGGTCTGTGGCACCGCTTATCATAACTTGTGATGAACACGCTTAGGTCCGTGTCACCCTTAACATAACTAGGTCTGTGTCATCCTTAACATAACTTGGAGTGAAATATGTTTAGGTCCGTCTTTCACTTAATATATGGTGAACCATGTTTAGGTCCGTGGCACTGTCTTAATATATCTTGTGGTGAACACGCTTAGGTCCATGTCACCTTTAACATCTTATCTTTCTTAATGCGTGAGAAGTTTGTTGGACTTGAACTTTTCTAGCATGGCATACACTTGTACATAGCATAACATAACATGACATGGCATAATGTGATCTGAACATAAACATTCCATGGCATACATGATCTGAGAATTACATGAACATTACATGACTTATATGATCTAAATACTTCATGACATTACATTGTATGGTATACATGTGATTTTCATGACATACCATAATAGCATAACATACATAGGCTCACTTACATGCATATTATTATTATTCACAAATCAATCCATAATAGCATAACATACATAAGCTCACTTACATGCATATCATTATAATTCGTCAAAGATCATGAAAGGGATCTAACCTTGACTTAGCTCGTAGCATAGCGTAGACAAACATCACATTTTCATATACAATTAAAACATTTATAGTACACATGAAATTATATGATCATATTAATTACCTCTTAACGCCGCTTCCTGGGAACATTGTGGTGTGTTACCTATACGAGGTACTAGATGTTACTAATTTCCTAGAAAAGCGTGTCGTAATACTCTACGTAATTAAATACGTATAATGGAACTTAACTAAAATAATAGGCTTCATAGCGTACTTTAAAAATATACTTTAAAATCCCTTAAATACTTTTTATAAAAATTGTGTCTATGGTCTCATAATAATTCATGTAAAACTTTGGGCTAGCTTAAATTCCAGCCCAGCTCCCATTAAAGAAAAATAGCCTAATTAAAATCACTAAAACGGGTTTTTGTAAAGCACCACCAGCTCACTTCAAAACAATAAAACAGTTTCTGTCAACCCTAAATTCACTCACTTAAATTATTATAGTTTCTTAAATAAGCCCAACAAGTTCATTTAAAAAAAAACTAGGCCCAGTACCAACTCAAGGAAACACTAGCCGAATGGGCTGGGCCCCTTATGAGCTCAAGGGTGTCTACTCTTCTGGAAATTAAACCACACGGGACTAAAACAGATGAAAGAAATGGCTGAGCATCAAGAGAAGAAGCTGATGCACGGCGGCTCTAGGTGGCTGAGAAGGACCGGCGACACAGCTGGAGGGTCCCTATGGTGGTGCGATGCCGAGAGAGAGAGTTCAGAGGGAGAGAAACTGTCAAATGGAAACAATGGGGAGGGAAGGAGGATTCTGGCGTGGGCTTACGGGGAAGGTGTGGGTTCGACGGAACTTGGCTGTTCAGAGATCTCTGTGTCCGCCGGGAGGTGGTCGACGTTCCCTGATGTGGTTGACGGTGGCTGGGAACAAATGCAGGGGCTGTTTTTATTCTCGGTGGGGAGAAAACAAAGACCCAGAGGACTTATGGATCACGCACTTAGTGGAGGAAGGAAGGCTCACCGTCTGCGTGCTCAGTGATGGTTTCCGGCAAGGTAGGTGTCTCAATTTGTGGGTTTCGCTCTATCTACCGAGGCTGCTATGGCGGCTAGTGTGTGCATGTTTCATGGTTTTTGCTAAGGGTCTCGTGGGTTTTATAGATGAGGGGTAGGGAGATATCGTGAGTGATTTGGAGAGCTTTGAATTCGACTAAACTTTAGAAACTACTCCCACAAGGAAAGAAGCACTGAGAGGATATAAGAGTTTTGAAGTGTTAAGAGTTGAAAGTTGGTTTCAAATCAGGAAACTACCCAATCTGGGAGACCAGACAGAAAAATAAAAGAGGTGTATAGTTTAACAGTAGAGGAATCCTATTCAAAACAAGTTACTACCTCAAATAATAATAATAATAATAATAATAAAATCACACTTTTGGGGTCTGGATGATACAATAGGGACTGTATGTTTTTTTTTGGCTTTAGTTATCCTATAAAGGTTTTGGCTATTTATTGTTCCGAAACATGAATTTCGCAAGCTGCTTTTGGGAGGGACATTTGCACCCTGACAAATTGTTTTCTGCTCCTTTCCCCTTCATTTTTTTCTTCATTCTTTTGTTTTGCTTTAGTGCTAAAGCCTATCTGCTCACTGGTCCAGAAATGTCACTATAATCGATGTTGCCATGAACAACTATTGCCCTGCTTATATGACATTGCATGATTGTTGACGCAACTAAAAATCTAATTTCGGGTGTTTAGAATGAAATATTGTAGATCCTACAAGGTTCATTAAAGAGATGGTTAGAAAACAAGCCTCAAATTAGGTTAACGCAAATACTTGTAGTTGCTCAGCGTCAACTTCCATAGAACTTGTCTCATGGGTACAGTGGATCAGGACCTGAAACTGGAGTTCTGATCCTCCAGAATTATGCTCCACCAGGGTTAATGATTATGCGCGGCCTAACATTAATACGGCCAAACTTATTTGAGTGAAGTTATGTTGTGGCGTAGGGCTGTCAATTGTGTCAGGTCGGGTCAATTTCAAGTCAACTTGAACCCGACACGAATAACTAATTGGACCCGACCCGAATAACTAATGTGGACCCGTTTAAAAATAAAAACAAGAATGAAAAAGATTCACAAATATTTGAACATTCTTACTATTATAACAAGACAGGTTATACAAGAAACATTTAAGAATATAATTAAAACAAGAGTTCTATTTTTCCATTTAAAATTCAATTTCTAGTTAGAAATATGTAGCTGGTCAATCGGGTCATGGGTTGACCCAACTGACCAGTTTCCTTTTGGATGATCAGGTCAACACATGAACCCTCAGGTTGAGTTACTCAACTCTACTCAATTATTAACTGGGTCAACCCTAATTGACCCTAACCCTATTATGCCCAACCTTAACCCTGATATTACCTGTTGGTTTCTAGTTCCTAACTAGGTGTAATCACATGTATACTTCCTGTGTGCTTGGACTATGCCTATTTCAATATCAATAAAATATCTTCTCACTTATCAAAAAAAAATATTACGTGTCGGGTTCGAGGGTCATGTAAAAAATTGACAGCCCTAACTGTGGCTGGAGTGAAATACTGTCATGATGCTGTGCTGAGAGTAATTAGTGAACTGGAAAAATCTGAAGTATAAAGACAAAAATGTTTAGCAGCATTTCTTTGAAGACTCATGTGCCATATCTACATGTTGAACCAGAGATTAATTTGAGACCTTATCATGAATTCCATAGTCAAATAAAAATGTGATTCTGAAGTGGTTAAGGCTGGTTAAAATCCTTTGACTCATTCTGTGTCCATTTTTTTAAAATAATGGGCAGGGCCTAGCTTTGGAGTTCACCTCATTTTAGCTCACTTCATGATTCAGAGCAAGTCCTGTTTAGATTTATATTCACATGCACCACTCAGAAATCAACTAAAATCAATCTTTGTCTATATTCATATTAATAATGCTATTAGATTGCCATGGTTGTGATTGAGACGTTTGCAAATGTGTTCTTGGTAGTTTTATGGCATTCAATATATAGCCTTTTTTGTTCTTTTGTAAAATTTCACTTTGATTTTTTATTATTGTTTCTTATCCCTCTTTGCAGCCACAAAATCAGCAGCAGATCATTTGCAAACATCCTATACAACAGCTTTCGCATCAGCCCCAATTTCACCCAGTTCATCAGAATCATCAACAACACATGCACCCTGCATCCCACTATCCTCACAGTCATCAATGTGCTCCCGCTTCTCACTTGCCTGAAATTTCTCATCCACATCAACCAACCATGTCACAACAGATGGCATCCTTACAACCGCTCACAGGTGGTGGTCATGCTGGAGGGCGTTTGCACGTACTGGTGGGTTATTAATTCAATTATTCCTCCATCTACTATGAATTATGATAGCACCTATTTGACTATCATAAGTTATACTTTTATTTTCATGGCTAGTCGCATGGTTACCCTCAACGATAAAGATATTATGTTAAATTTTAGCTAATGTTGCTGGTGTAGAACAAGCACATCTATACAACCTATTTGCGGACTTCTATTTTTCCATTATTATAGCCAGCCAAAACAAAGTTGGTCAAAAGTAGCTCAGCATATTTGACCATAGCAGGGGATAGATATCACCTGCTATCTATCCCCTAAAAGCAATATTCTATTGTTGACGTTTGATTTCTTTGTGTATATGTTTGTGCTTATGTTTTCAACAGCAAGTGAGTTATATTGAGAGACATTTTTAGAGATGTGTTGCCGTGCCATTTTATTTTTCATGTAATTTATACTTCATAAAAAAAAATCATGTAATATATATTACATGACTTTATCAGAGTTTCAGATTCACATGTTTTCTTGTGTTGATATGTGATGTTGTGTGAGTGTGAACTCGTATTGGCAATCTATTAAGAGGGAATGTTTTTGCTTTGTGATTATGTCAATAACAATGGCCGGTATGTCATTTCAATGTCTCAATTCATGTGATCTTTTTGTCCCAGCATTATTTATGTTACATCAGAATAATGGTCCATTTCCTTCATTGTATATTTGATTAGAATCTTTTGTATCCTGACGAGCTTAAACTATCCATGAATCTTGCTTAATTTTCTGTAAATAGCGCATTTTTCTCGTATCTTTTTATTGATGCTTTTTCTTATGGAAAACAAAGTAGGGCTTCATTAGCTTTGTGAATGTTTGAAAAAGGCTCAGGATTTATTTGTTATCTTTTTCTTTCAACCTGTGTCTTTACTGAACTTTTAAGATTGATCATATGTCAGCCATCCAGCCCGGCAAAGTTTTGTGACGAATGTGGGGCCCCGTACTTGAGAGAAACTTCTAAGTTCTGCTCTGAATGCGGTGTTAAAAGGTTAGGAACGTGACATGGTGCTGTCACTTATATGTACATAAATATATTTCTATGCATATTCTTTTATATTTGATTTAGGAGTTTCAAATATATGTACTAATGTAGAAGGTCAAGTTTTAGATCTGATGTACCATATTTTTAAGTGTAGAGATATTTAGGTGCGGTTTGGATAGTGAGATGAAATGAAATGAGATGGTTTTAGATGAAAGTTGAGTAAAATATTATTAAAATATAATTTTTTAATATTATTATTGTTTTGAAATTTGAAAAAGTTGAATTTTTTATTATATTTTGTATGAAAATTTGAGAAAGTTGTAATAATGAGATAGATGAAAAACTTTCGCTATCCAAGCGGGGTTAATAACCCCAAAACTCTTTACCTAGAAAGATGATAACTTATGATCTGATTTCATGTACAAAAGGTTAGTTGGATGCACAAGAGCATTTTGATTTTTGCCATTATCTTCGAAATAATGTTGACTACTGCAATGTAAATACGAGAGAAGATTGTGATTCCTGTTTAGCCTTTTTTTCCTTATTTTTTTTCCCACTTTGAACCAAGACGAATTGACCACACAAATTCTACATTAACGAATATTTAGGCATGATTCATTGGGCATAATTTGAAGGCCAATTATGTGTACTTCTTACTGTCTAGTTGTTAGAAATATGTCCCACTAATATCCTTTAGTGGAGTTATATATTTGAATTTGAATTCAGAAAAAAATGTATGTTGTTCAAGTAGAAATTTGAATTTAGAAAAAATAGTAAAATAGAACCAATTATGTCAATTGGCATTTTCATTGAATAAAATTCATCAACTATAACATATGTTCTAAATATTCATCAATTTCATTCTCAATGTAGACTATCCAATGATCTCTAAGAAAGCCATCCTCCATTTCATTTCGGAGTCTTGTTTTAACGATATTCGTAGTTGAAAAGTCCTGCAAGGTAGTTGCTGTTGGAGTATCATGTCGTTGTCAATACCTACCAGCATTAGTCATAAATTATGGATAAGTCTTGTAGATTTGGAAGATAAGATAAGGCACATTGTACTTGTAATGTTGCAACTGAAATCTTAATTGATTTTTTTCTTGTTTTGTAAAATCTTTTGAATAAAACTTCTCCACAAGATTACATATATTTTTAGTTTTAAATTACTTATATATTTTTGGATTCCAAAGAACTAAACACATAAGCTCCATTGCCCTTTCACTAATTTAGGACTGGGTAAAATTTTGAAAATCCGATTTCGAATCCAACTTTGATCTAACTCGACTCTGACTCCGTTTGTCGAAGTCGGAGTCAGAGGTGTTGCTAGACCGACTCTGACTTTGAATCCGACTCCGATATTATACATATGTTATAAAATATGCATTTATTTATACATTTATCATATATACTAGTATATTTCTTTAGTTATATAATTAGAACTTATATAGTTAAATTCAATAATATACTATTATGAGATAATTATTATAAAATAATATACTTATACTATAATGTAAATAAACTAAAAATAGTTTAGTTACTTTAGTATTATAAACATCATAGTATTACTACCATACATAACCAAGTATAAAAATAAGTTAGACACTAATATTGAAATAAGCTTAGTATAATAAGTTAATAATACAAAATACTAATTTATTAAAGTATAATAACATGTAATTAGACACTATAGTATAAGTCGTATAAAAATAAATTAGACACTAGTATAGAAATAAATAATAAGTCTAGTATAAGAAGTTAATAACACAATACTAATTTACTAAAGTATGATAATATGTAATTAGACACTAGAAATAAGTCTAGTGTAGAAATAAGTTATAAATAAGATAGACACTAATATAAAAATAAGTCTAAATATAATAAGTTAATAACACATAATACTATAGTATAATAATATGTAATTAGACATTAGAAATAATATGTAATAATATAGTATGATAAAATGTAATTAGACACTATAATATAAGTCTAACATAAAAATAAATTACATAATTTGTAGCACCCCGCTCCCCAATAAAGATATTTTAGAATTTTCGAGGAGCCAGTGTGCTATTAATAAACTTGAACTTAAAAAGTTTTTCTTTTTAACAACGCACCAGATGTGAAAGATTCTATAAATAAAACAAATTCTATTAAATACTTAAAATAAAATGAAGTCTGCGGAAGCACTTATTTAAGAAAATACGAAAATCTCATGTAGTTATCAAAATAATTTATTTAAACCTTAAACCATAAAGCTAATCATAACATAATCTGTCTAGGTCTCTACCTCGCCTCCCGGGTCAAGTCCTGTCTTGCAGTCTCATCCTCACAAATGCTATCTCCTGAGTGGTTTAAAAACATAAAAACAAACTAAAATGAGTCGAATACTCAATAAGCAACACATAATCTATTAAACATAATAAACAAAAGGTTTCTTGAAAAATGTGCATACTCATAAATATATACATAAATAATATGAACATGAATATGAATTTATCTTTCACTTGTCATAGGCTGTTACCCACTGTTGACTCCCGTGAGTTAGGGTTGTGGAATCCATACATAAAGAAGACATACTGTGTGCACTACCAGCATGTACGACCTGGCAATGCCATATGCCCATAACATAGATACCGTCTTCATATCATAACATAGGTCGTTACGTATCTTATCATTCATATTTCATTATAATCATACTTGTATACGTGTCATATCATAGATTTCAAAAGAAATCACATACATACTTTTCATATCTTGTCATATCATATCATAGATTTCAAATAAAATCGTATTCTTTCATAACATATTGTGATACATAACTCCTCATATAAAATTATGATTTTTTATAAATATTTTGATACATAAATCTTCATATAAAATTATGCATGGACTTTCATAAATATTTTAATGCATAACTCTCACATATAATCATGTCTTTTTATAAATCTTTTGATGCATAACTCCTCTCATAAAATCATGAATTTTCATAAATAATTTAATAAATAATTCTTTATATAAAATCATGGATTTTCATAATTTTATCATGTATTGGGTACGTAAAAATGGGCTTTCAATGAAGGGTGTACATGCATAATATTTTTATAAAGGCAACAGTTTACCATACATACGTGTAAGGGTATGATCATGCTACTTACCTTGCAGTGCTAATCTACTATTTTCGGTACGTAATCGGTCACCTATAACATAAACATGTAATTTGCATAAATTTCTAATTAAACCTTTGACTTTATTTAAAATATAAACTACTAAAACATCCTATATTTTCTAAATCTAAAATCTTCCAAACACTAAATTATTCTCAACTATTAATCTTTAAGAAGTAGGGGTATTATTGTAATTTAACTAACCAACCTAAAATTTATTCTACGGGTTGCATGCATTCGGGAAAGGACTTACGTGAGGGGCGAAAGGCAGGGGCTGACCGTGATCAACAGGTAGGGATGAGCAAAGATTGGAAGTGGGAGGGGCGGTTCGTGGTCTGCGTCCGATGATGGAGCATATTTTCTGGTGAGTAGCGGTGGCGTGAAGGAGCTGTTGCAAGGCATGGGACATGGCTCTCAGTTTGGCTTGCTATGGAGGTGTTGCGATGGTGTTGGAGGATCTGCCGTGGGGAAGGGATCGTGGCAGCTTTCGGTGGCTCCACTGCGGGTTCAAGGCTGGGCTACGATGCATGATGGGAGGTTTTCATGTGGGGTTGATGCGTGGAGGAGCTATGCTCTGTTTTGAGGGGCTAAAAACAGGGGATGCCATGTGTGGAGCTTGGCTTCGGGTGCGAGGCTGCGGATGGACTGAGGGGAGGTGGCCAAGTTTTCTGATTTACATGGAGCTGGGCAGTGCTAACGCACTGTTTACGGCGTGCTTAGTGACCTAGTCATGGTTGGGAGGGGAAGGGGTGTTCTGAATGTGGAGGGGGCAATGTGATAGTCTGGGGATGTGGGGCTGGTTGCGATTTGAGGTTTTTCTTGAGATCAAACCGTATGTATATATATATATATATATATATATATATATATATATATAGATGATAGAGAACCAAAATAAACACTTGGGAAAGAGATGTGCATCGAGTAAGAAGGCTAGACGTGCATGCGGAGGAGATGGCATGAGGAAGCTGTGTATGCAGTGATAGACAGACACGAAACGCGAACTAAGCCGTACATGAAGAGAAGTCTACCATGGTGAGGAGTCTGGGTGGTGGAGGGTTGTTGCAGCAAGCATAGTTTGAAAACTATCAACAAGAAGGTTCTCGTATGTATATAAAAAGGCATGGTGGAAAACCCTAGAGAGAACAAATGGAAGAGACGTGCATGTGCATGGGAGTGGAGCCGTGGGTACAGACTTATAGTAGTTGGTATGGTTTAGGAATCTTAATGGAGATAGAACTCTAAAATAATTTGCTAAGTGGGAGACGTGTGGCAATGGGTTTTTGTTTGAGTTTTTGGCATTTGACTAAACCTTTAAAATAATCCAATATGTGTTCCAAGAAAATTCTCTGTACATAAAAATTTTCACCTTAAAAATATTATAACATGGCAAGCCCTATAACAGAATCGATATCCGTCAAAATAAAAATCTTAGGCCCGTAAGTCTATTTTAAAAACTACTCGAACACTCAATTGAACTTCTATAATAATTGGCCCATTAACTTAATTTTAGGCCCAATGAAATATTCATAATTTATCTATAAAAATATTGAATCAGGTCATTACATAATTAGTATAGAAGTAAATTAGCAATGAATGATTTAGTTTTAGTTTTTAATTTTTGGAAAAACTAAAATTTGAAAGCCCACAAAGAAATCTTTTTTAAAAGTGGGCTAAATATGAAACTAAAAAAAAAAATCCAAAACAAAGCCGATATCCGACTTTGCTTTGAAAAGTTGGGAGTCGGAGTTGAATTGCAGCCTACACAAGTCGAAATTTCAATTTGAACCCTGATAGAATCCAACTCCAACTATGTCGGTGCTCACCCCTTACTAAATTTGTTGTTTAACTCTTGCAAATGAGAGTCCATAGTAGCATTAAATATATCCACTCTGTAACAAAATTCTATTATCACTTCTTTTTGAATCTTGGAAAAGTTAAAATGCGTCGAGAGGTTATGGAGCACCTCTTGGAGTTTTCTATCGAGTTGCTTTTTTTTATAGAACTGTTTTCGTTGAACACATTTAAGCTCCCTCCAACATGGCTGGGTATCGCGCTCCATTCTGCCATGGAAAAATGGAGAAAGAATGAAATGCACAAAGGAAAAAGAAGGATGGAGCAAGAAAGCCGAGGATTCAATTAAATAAGGGCAATATGGACATTTCAATATTGATGACATAGAGGGTGTGCATTTCGGGTCCTCTTCCCAACTTAGAAGATAGGGGTTTAGGGTTTTAGGGTTGGGGGTTCAGTTTTGTGAGGGTGGTGGTCCGCATGTCACTAGGTTCGTGGTATCTACTAAACTATTTAAAAAAATAGAGACTTTGGGCAGTGAGGATTTTTGTCGTCAAAATAGCCAGGATTACCGCAATATAAAATATTTGTATCAACTCATCTCATATCAATTCACTATCCAAACGACACCTTAAGTTGACCTCAGGTCCTCAAGGGGGCTTGTTTCTTGCTTTGCTTGCCTTGGGATTGGGCCAATTTTGTGCAACCTGACAATTGGGCGATCTTTGCTCGCTCTTAGTCAAGTAATGAGGGAAAGTAAATTGCTAGCCCAGAGGCACACTATGAAAGACAAAGTACCCATACCCCGAACAAGCATGATGAGATGCAAAGCATCGCTCCTTGTCGAGCGCAACAAAAAACAAAGTTCTCGCTACCAAGCAAGCAAAGTGTTCACAAGATAATAATACAATTTCACAAAATAGACACAGAAAGTGGACTAACATTTGATTATGCATGTCAGTCTTACAAAAAAAAAAAAAAACACACTACGATCAACAACAAAAGAAAAAAGTCAAAATCCAAAAGCTTACATTGTTGAAAAACTTGTTGACTATTTTCTAGAGCTGTTGGAGCCCAGCATTTTGGGGGAGGTACATGGTAGCTCCCATATGCGTTCCATATGGATCTATCAAAAGGCACATCACTTTGTTGGTAATCGTTTCTCTCTACTCTTCTTCCACCTCCATCACTGTGCCTCAAAAGGCATATCACTTTGTTGCAAGACCTAACTTATGCTCACCCTCTTGAAGACATTTGATCAGCCATATGGGGGATAAAATTCCTTAGCCAAAAAGCAATGCTAAGATGGCCAATTTCTTGGACCTAAATCGAATATGAATTTCAAGTCTTAAGAGGGTTTGGATTGCTATCAAGCTCAAATTCAATTTCTCTTGGCCCAATCAATATCCAATGTTTAAAAAGTTGGATAATGATGCTCTAACATAAATTTAAAGGATTAATAGCATGTAGAAATAATTTTATCAAGTGATTAAACACAATGATAGACATAGATTCAATTAGGATTTAGATAAAACCGTTTAGGATTTCGGTTTCAACCATGTTTTGGGTTCTCAGTTGGATTCCAACTATTTAGGATTTTACTAGGGTGTAAATCCTTTTTGGTTTATCACAATTCCATTGGCTAGATGGAATAGGGTTTTGGCTTAGGTGACACGATCTCACACATTCATTTCTTCAATTCCATCCAATGTTCCTCATGGTGCCAAATGTCTAATACTATTCATCATGTATGGCTAAAATCTTGCCAAGTATCCAAATAAAATTTTTCTAACCTAATTTGGACATTTCACACTGTGATTTTAAAAACACTTCACTTGGTGTGCTTATAGAGATTACTATTCACTCCAAAAAAGTGCATCATAAACTTAGTACTGAAAAATCTTAAATATCATATTAACCTACGGTGAAAATTGTTTACTGAAATTCGACCTCGAAATGCCCCTAAAAATAATTTTATAGTTTTGAATAGGCATTTCGTCTGAAATTATGAAAATGAGTTATTGCACCATAAAATCTTAAATAATCAATTGAATCTAATGACACAGATCATAATGCATTCTGACACTTCTAACTACCTCAAATAATTTAAATTTCACTTCTAGCACCATAATAAGTTATAACACTGACTATGTGGACAGACTAAAACATATGTGATTGGTCAATTCGTAAAAACTTTATAAGTTTTCACGAGATTTCTAAAACCTATAGAAATTCCACCATTGAATTTCTAGCAGGTATTATACAAACTCAATCACAATCTCAAAGTACAAACTCAGTTAGAGGCTATAAAACGAACCTTATAGCAGTGCATAGCATTCTGTGATATCTTCAAATTTGAAAGAAATGGCATTATATACATTTATACGACACCAGTTTTTGACAATACATAATTCCTATACATATATTCTTGTTTCTGTAATGCCCAACATTAGAACTGTTTTCCCAACACCTTGTGGAGCCAAAGGCTCTTAGTCAGTTTGGGACTTGCAACTACGAGAAGAAAGAGTAATAGTTTTAGAAGTAAACCAAAGTCTAACATGACAAAAACATTACGGCTGCAATAGCACATAGCAATAATTGAGGCAATGAGGATAGAAAAAGAATAGTGGGTAAAAGTTTTTACCTAACGATTTGAATACTAAAAGGCCAAAAAACTAAAAAGTCTTCCCATAAAAATGAGCTAAAACTGAAGCCTTAGACTTGAGCTTCCGGTCCTCCCCAAATTCATTTATATAAATAATTAAAAAATGAATTTGGCTCCATAACCATTATCTCCTTTGATACATCCAGCAACCGAACTTTGATATAGCCAAGCAAAGATTTATCTAGTTACCTTCAATTTTTTTATTAGCTTCCCTTGGGTAGTTTCCCAAAATCCTGGGAGCTGCAATGGTTGAGATGAAGGTATCATTGTAATTTGTAGGTAGAACAAATAAAGGCTATCCTGAGAAATCTAATCTCTTTGATTTATTTCTTCTTTCATAAGAAGAAAAGCAAAACATATAAGCACACAAACAAATGCATGTGTATACATTCACATATTTAAGCATTTATTCAGAATGTATATTTCCAAAAACAAGGTAAACATGGAGATCGCATAACTATCAGATTAGTGATTCACAATTCAGCAAATAACACTTGCCTCAACATGGAAAGCCACAGTTGTAAGTTTCCTTACCATAAAAAAAAAATAAATAAATAAATAGAAGAAAAAAGAAGAAGAAGAAGCAGAAAGAAAGAAAGAAAAACCAATAAGAACCATCATATAGCTGTTCATATATATTGTAATCTTGATCATGTACTGACAAACCAACTAAGGATTAACAAAACAAATAAAGAAATGACAACATTTAAAGCAGAGTTGTTCCCCAGCAACCAAAAAACAAAAGCACAAATAAAAAGAAAGGGCAGAGCAGCCACACTGTTCCAACATTGAAAAGTCAATGAAGCACTTATGTGTCCTTATAAGACTAAGGTCAATGATCAACTGAGTCAGCCTGTCAAAAAAGGGAAAATAAGTTGTCTAGCTATATTTTAAAGTAAATTATGATTTTCTTGTCCTTAAGGGTCATCCAAAAATGATGTCTTCAATTATTGCAATTCTTAAGATATAGAGCTACACTAATAAGAATTGCATCAAACTGTAGGAACTTAAGAAAAGGTTTTGACTTATAAAAAAAGTATACCCCATATAAATTACTCCATCTCCACCCCATTTCACACAAGTTACTGCTAGTGTGTGACCACTAAGACCAATAATGCATTTCCTTAACAAAACGTCCCAAATGCGTGCATCACCATCTTTACCGGTGCTTACAAACCGTCGACATGGAGCATATACAAGAGTAACACCTATGCATGAGTGTCTAAGATACAAACAAAAATTTAAACAGTGAACCAACATTTTGTCAATAAGGTTATGCTTGGATGTTTTATCTTCCTCAAAATTTTCATCTCATCTCATCTCATCATTACAACCTTTTCAAATTCCTATATAAAATATAATAAACAATTCAACTTTTTCAAATCCCAATACAACTTTTTCAAATCCTAATTTAACTTTTTCAAATTTTAAAACTAAAAAAATAATATTTTAAACTTTAAAACAAAATACAAAATTCTCATCTCATCTCCTAAACATATCCTAAATGCTACGACCACCAAGTTTTTTTTTTTTCAAGAAAACAGAGATGCAAAGTCTTTCAATGAAATTAGGCATGATTTCCTTATTTGCCTTTAAACAGTTTTTTACATATGCTGGATCATTCTAATTAAAGTTTAGAAGTCTTTTGATGCAACCAACTAGCTATATGGATTGGTGTTTTCCAGAATTTCTACACTCTGGGAAGAGTATTATTTACCCGTCTTGTGACAGTTACACTGCTATCTCTGTAGTTTGCGCTGAGTTCAGGTCATCCTTAAAGTCAACAAATTTGACTACATGCTCTTAGTCTTGGAACTACAGATTACTTAACATGTAAGTTGCCTGCTAAGAACATAGTTCTATATAACTCAGTTCAACGACTATATAACTATGCAAGGTAAAATGTCCAAAGCTTTCTTTCTTTCTTGGACAAGGCCCCAGAAGCAAAACCTTCCTCATTGTAGAGACAAAGATACTTCGATTTAAAAATCATTTAACATTTTGCAAAACTCTTGATTTACGCATAACAACTATGAATACAAAAACTTCCTATCTACCCTTAAAAAAATATCATTTTTTTAATAGAAAAACCTATGAATAAACTACAAGGTTTTTTTTCTTATAGGTAAACAATTTTTTTGTTTAAAAAAAAAAAAAAAAAACTACAAGGCATTTTACACCAAAATCAAAGTTCAGAACTCAAAAGATAAAAAACTTGATAACTTCTTCGAAAAAAATGGAAACGTAATATCTTCTCTGCCGAGTACATTTAACATTTCGCGAGATGCCATCAGACATATCCAACAAGGGAAACTGTTTCAATAGTAGAAGAGTTTGCTCTCTACACGAGTCAAAGAAAATTTGTTAAACAATGAAGCAAATACATCCAATGATCACTAGATCAAGTAAAAGACTTAACAATAAGTGGATTGCCTGATGGCTTCCCTGTTTGGGGGTCCCAGCATTGAAGTTCTCCGGCTTTGCTCCCACTTACAAGATACTTACCGTCTGGTGACCATGCAACACAAAGAACCCAATTCTTGTGCCCTGGATATGAGAGGAAGGCTTAACATTAACACAATAAGAAGGATGATTGGCCATCTATTATGCATAAACTGATATCACAACTCTATGATATATGGACAATAAAGAGAGCTAAGAGAAGTCTTATTCTTAAAGAAAAGGTAGCATTCAACAGTGAGAACAAAAATCTGATAAAAAAGAAATGTTTTAGTTTTGAGATATACAGTGATACCTTTAAAATATCAATTGTGACACCCCGCTTAAAAAGATCATTTGGTCTTGACCTTAGTAGCCTTAATCCTAGTTAATTAAGAGATGAGCTATTCCAAAATAAGAACAATTTTGGATATTTGAGTTGGCGAGAGTACCGTAAACTTTGGGTTTAGTAGAATTTTTAGAAGATTCTAGTGTGATATTGATATTGAGGAAAATGAAGATTTTTGGATCTTGATTGGTTTAGTAGTATTATTTTGGAGTATTTTTAGCACTTTATTAATTTTGAGGAAATGTACCAAGAAGGCAATGTTAGAATGGCAAGTGGCATATTGGAGATTTTTCCACCTTATTGGGTTAAGTAATTTGAGTTAAATTTTTTATGGATTTAAGAAGGCCCAAGAAATTGGTTTATTAAGGGCCCAAGCTTTTTGGATATAAAGGCTTAGGAGAGACACTAAGGCCTTAGCCCAACTTGATGGACATAAGACTTTAGGCCCTACTTAATAGACATAAGATTTTAGGCTTCTAATTCACTAAGGATGTGATGGGTTAAGAATAGATAGATACATAAGCCCTAGGCCAATTTGGAAGTAATAAGGATATAGGCCTTTCTTGTAGAATCTTAGAAGTTAAGCCCAATATATAGAAAGCTTGAAGCTATTGGGCCTAACTTGGTGAGAGTGAACGCCTTTAGCCCAAGCTTAGAAAGACTTGTCTTTTGGACCAAAGCTTGTTAGAGCTTTGAAGCCTTAGATGAGCCCTCAAATTTGGGCATAAGATCCACTCATTAACCTACACCAAAAGCCCACACCCAAGAGACTTACACAAAGGGCCCCACAAGCCCATCAAGGCCCAAAAGCCTTATCTTCCATTTTTACACTTCCTATTGAAAACCCAATACAACATACTATGGGTTTCCTTAAACCCATGTCATACCCTAAGTACCCAAATTAAGTTTTAAAATTGGTTAAGACTATTAATCAACTTACCCAAAATTGATGATCTTTAAACCATGTTTCAAAGCTTAATTTTCTTTCTTAATCTTTTTTAACCTTTTGATCTGAAATTTTCTTATTTTATTACTTAATTACATCACTCTTAGATCATACTAAAATCTTAGATAAACCTCCATACATGTCATTAGAGAAAATGACATATCAAACCCCAAAACTACACTAATTGGCACACGTGTGCCCTTTGAGTGCATGGACTGTTTTGCCCTTCAGCACAATATTTTGTGCCTATTTCTCAAGTGAACTATGGTCCTTAAACACCTCATGAGACCCTTTTGAACCCAGACCAAGCAACCAATTGCACCTAGGAAACTTGTCGGTTGCAAACTGTTTTGGTTGAGATTCAACAACCCATATACCCTTGGCTGAGCCACCACCCCATGCCACCTCCTTAACCACCCAATCCTCAAGATATCCTCATGGTCATTATGAGCTTTGGACTAGTTCTTTTCAACCAAAGAGAGCACAAAACCAAAATCTGTCCAAAGAAACCACCATTGAACCCATTGGCTTATGTATGATGATTTTGTGTTTTTCTTTCTTTTCTTCTGCACCAAGACTTGACCAGCCCCCATAGGAGCAATGTAGCAAATGTATAAGGGAAATCATGGTGGTTTAGGGCACTGTTTGGTCTGCATAAGATGACACAAGCTAATGGACTCAAATCTAGAAAATGCAATCAACACTCCACCTCCGACCTCCACCTCTCACATTCACTTCCTTGGAGCCAAAACCAATGTCCCCCTCCCCTCTTGAAGCCTATAAATACCTCCCTCACTTCCTCATTTCTCCACACCTCTCATCCAAGCCTTCTCTTGAGTCTTGAGAGCATTTCTCCCCCTTAGTGAGCAATATAGTGAAACCAAGTGAAGTTCTTGAGAGTTCTTGAGTGAAGTTGTTTTGGGAGCTTAAAGGGCCACGAAAATTGTAAGTTTATTGCCCTAGATCTTAGTTTACATTTCAAGTTGTGATTTTAAGTGTTGGAGTATTTTTGGATGAATTTAGAAAAAGTTACCATGCTTGATTCAAAACCAGGTTCATTAATGTTTAAATTGTTTTTAGTGGAAAACTTAGTTGTGGAATGTCTTAGCATATTTTGATATGATTTATTAATATCTTAGAATTATCATTGAAGGTTTTATTTTGGGATTTGAAGCATGCCATGATAGGTTTTAATTCTACCTTATGTTGATCATCAAGCATGCACGGTTTTGATTAAATCATGCTTATTTTGTGAAGTTTTGATTTATTCACCTAGGCTTGATCAATGAGTATTTAGAAGATCTTGTGATTGAGATAATAATGAAAATACATGTTTTGGGTGAATTTTGAAAGCATGCCTTGTTGATTTAGGCTGGAGCATCAAACTTGATTAATGGAGGATTATTGAAAATTAAGAATTTTAGCCATGATTAATTGTTGCAATGAATTTTCTCACCAAATAATTGACTTTTATCATATCATTAAGGACTATAGTGATTTTTTGTGACTAAAGAGAATTTCATATGCATGCATTCATAGGGATCAATAGTTGAAATTACACTAAGAAATCAACTATAGTGCATGCCACAGGTTGCGATTGTTTGAGCTAGTTTTACTTTAATTTTACAATTATAAGTGTATAGATGGTTTTAGAATATAAAAAATATGAGGTCCATGAAGTTTGGTTGAATTTGAGGTTTGTTTGCAAATATTGGAAAATTAAGGCCTTAGTGGCAATTTTTGAGAGTTTAGGGGTATTTTTGTAAATACTCATTTTTGCAACCTTTTGATTATGAACGTCTTCCATAGTAGTACAAATTCTAACTTAGTACAAATTTGATTTCAGCCGCTACGATATTTCCAAATTCAGGAAGTTTGTAAGTTAGCTTCTAACTTACTCTTAGATAATTTATTTATGATTCTTGTGTAAACACCACATTTATATTAAATGTCATTTTGAGCATGAGACATCATATGATATATCATTGAGCATTTGATTACTTGTTTACATGACATGTGAAATTCTCACCATTTTTAGCATGTTGCATATAAATTTCATTTTTACATGAAAGTTTGCCACATATGCACATGTCATGAAATACAGTTTTCAAGCATAGCATGAAAATAATTTTGTCACTACCCCAAAAGCTAGAATGGGAAATTATCCTAGTGGAACTCCTCTATCCACTCTGGAATGTTTAAGAATGGAGTGGTAATTCCTGAATTGACAAAGAATAGTTAACGGGTTTCAAATGAATTATTTTTAAAGAACGTCAGAGCGAAGTCAAATGTTATGATACTTAATACTGGTGGGTGTATATGTTATGATATTATGATGATGTTATGTTATATTATCAATGCATTGAGAATGATGTCTGCAGACAAAGACATAGTGTCAACATGACATGTACTATGGTTACCGGCAAGTGCTCACGGTGCATATGGGGAACCGTATTGCTACCATACGCATGTTAATGATGGCTTTATTAATGATGAAATGTTATGACTTCTGAAAGCAATGAGGTATGAAATGTTTTCTTTTGAAATATCATGTTTTTGAAAATGAAAATGTTCTCTGAAAAAGAAAGTGCATCAAAATTGTTTTGAAAATGTTGAGACAAATATGGATTTTTTTTTTTTTGCATATCAATGCATGCAGCTCATGTTTATCATTAATCATGCATATCTTATCTCTCTACAAGTTGGTTGTTTAACTTATGAAATTTCAAATAAATCTCACCCTTGTGGACCCACGATCTTTCCCTTGAAATGATAAAAGTTGTGTCAGGACCAATAGAGGAAGGACCACTGGATACAGGTGGTTGAAGAGGAGCCGGACCATGAGCAAAAACTAGATATAATTTTGATGCTCATAAGCATTGTCTTTTCATACTTCAGAGCGTATGAAATAGTTGATCTAACCATGAACTTGGATAAAGTATTTTGTATTAAGGAAATGTTATCCTTAAGTTTGAACTTATGATGGTTATTAATGCTATTGGGATGTTTTAGTTCATTCTGGCATGAGTTATAACTAATCACCCTTATTCCGTTGCAATTATTGTATACTGCTAGTTGTACTTGTAGGATGCATTGCATATTAACTATCATGTATGGGGGTATTTAACATTGTGTTATATATCCCAATGCTCTAAGTCTCCATTCCATCCCAAGTGGAGGTTGGGGGCGTCACATCAATTGTATATACTTCTAGACAATACATTAATCCCTTCAAAATACTCTCACTATATAATAAACAATCACATTTAAAGCTTTTGCAAGTCATATAGGCTAAGTTTTCCGTATTCCCTTTTCATTTTCTTCCTTTCAGGTGTTTGGACATCGATTTTATGTTTAACAGTCCCATAGTCTGATTAGAGCCTTGACTTCAAACTTGTACATGTAAACAACGATGTATGGGTGTTGAGGTCCTAAAGTCTGACAGTGGTATCGCTCAAACCACTTGCCAAATGTTTCCCATCAGGACTAAAGGCAACTGAAAGTACAGCTTCTGTGTGACTTGCACCAGCAATATTACAAAACCCCCAGACATGTTACATTAATGTAACATAATGACCACAACGAGTCTCTAGACCGTTGAAATTTAGCTGCAATACAATCATACAATATAACATCTAAATGCAACCAATATAATAAAGAAACGTCATTAGTAGCTCATACCAGAAATTATGGATGAGCAACGATTAACTGGGTGAATTATTAATATAACTTGTGGTTGATAAACTATTAAGAACACCTTCTCCACAGAAACTGCAAATTGTCACCCAAAAATATTCTCAAATAAAGAAACCTAGTAAATCCCCCAAAAGCCTATAAATGCCTAGTACAATGGAATATAAAATATAAAAATAAAAATCGAATTGAAATTCAAAAATATAAATTTCAGCTATCTGTTTCATCTGACCAACCTTTAGGATAGATTTGGACAATGAAATGAGAATTTTTGAAAATGCAAAGAAACAAAGCTTCCATTTTGCACAAGTCCGCATTGGTTACATAGGAGCCCAATATGAGTCCATAGTGCAAGATTGGAAAACTACTCGTCTGCTACTAGACACTAAGAGATTTGGTTGGTTGGAAAAGATTGGGAATAACACTGGAACTAGGAATTCATTCTGGTAACAAATACGTGCCATATAATTCAACAAGCACAACATTCTCCAATAAACTTGAAGTTTCAAGATAAAAATAACTAGAAATAAACAAATCGAGAAACTATTCAAAGAAAAGCATGTAGCAGGATATGTTTTCTTGTGATTCTCCCCTTGAATTTTAGCTAATTCAGCACGAAACTCTTCACAAATAAATTTCGAAAGCAAGTGAACTTCAGATGTGTTCTTTTTTCTTTCACTACAATCTTTCAACAACCGAAGGAAGCACCTAAAGAGACCAAACGAAAAGATTCAAACTTGATAATTTGATAGAAAAAGTTCGAGCTCGTCCAATGTAATGATTTATTTCCCAGCACTTTCTCCATAGCCTAAAAAAAAAAACACACTAGGATCAACAATAAAAGAAAAAATCCAAAATCCAAAAGCTTACATTGCTGAGAAGCTTGTTGACCATTTGCTGGAGCTGTTGGTGCCCAGCATTTTGGGGAAGGTACATGGCAGCTCCCAGAGGTGTTCCATCTGGATCTGTAAAAAGGCACATCACTTTGTTGGTAGTCATTTCTCTCTGCTCTTCTTCCACCCCCATCGATGCGCCTCAATCTAAAGTATGTGGAATTGATGGTATGAAGCTTGGAAGATAGGGCTTTAGGGTTTTAGGGTTGGTGGTTCATTTTTGTGAGGGTGGTGGTCCACGTGTCACTAGGTACGTGGCATCTACTAAACTATTCTTCCACCCCCCCCATTGTTGCGCCACAATCCAAATATTTTTGCCGCAAAATAAAATATTTGTATCAATTTCCTTTCACGGGCATACCAAAAGATGTATTAACAAAACAATAATCATCTTAGTTGAATGAATGTCTCCTTATTCACTTTTTAGGCCCCGTTTGGATATAGGAAGTGTTTCATCTCATATCATTTCATCATTACAAATTTTTTAAATTCTTACACAAAATATATTAAACAATTCAATTTTTCAAATCCTAAAACAACAATAATATTAAAAAATAATATTTTAATAATATTGTATTCAACTTTCAACTTTGATCTCAACTCACTATCCAAAAGGCACCTTAAGTTGACCTCAGGTCCTCAAGAAGGCTCGTTTCTCACTTTGCTCGTCTCGGGATTCAGGCCAAGTTTTGTGCAACCTAACATTTGGGCGATCTTTGCTTGCCCTTAGGCAAGTAATGAGGGAAAGTAAAGTGCTAGCCCGGAGGCACACTACAATAGACAGAGCACCCATACCCCGGACAACCATGACTAGATGCAAAGGTTCACTCTCTTGTCGAGCGCAACAGAAAACAAAGTTCTCACTACCAAGCAAGTAAAGTCGAAAGCAAAAGTGCTCACAAGATAATAGTAGGGTCAATTTCATAAAAAGACACAAAAAATGGACTACATTTGATTATGCTTGTTAGTCTTACAACAACTAAATAAATAAATAAACACGCTATGATCAACAACAAAAGAAAAAAGCAAAAATCAAAGCTTACATTGCTGAGAAGCTTGTTGACCATTTGTTGGAGATGTTGATGCCCAACATTTTGGGGAAGGTACATGGCAGCTCCCAGAGGCATTCCATCTGGATTTGTCCAAAGGCACATCACTTTGTTGGTAGTCATTTCTCTTTGCTCTTCTTCCACCCCCATCAATGCGCCTTAATCCAAAGTATGCGGAATTGATGGTTTGGAGTTTAGATGATTGGGGTTTAGGTTTTAGGGTTGAGGGTTTAGTTTTTGTGAGGGGGGTGGTCCATGTGTCACTAGGTACATGGCATCTACTAAACTATTTAAAAGATAGAGACTTTGGGCAACGAGGATTTTTGCTGTCAAAATAGCCAGGGTCACTGCAATATATTTGTATCAATTTCCTTTCACAAACTTACCAAAAGATGTATTAACATCAAAAATAATCGTCTTAGTTTAATGATTATCACCCTATTGACTTTTTAGGCTGAGATTGGATATAAAAAGTGTTTTAACTCATCTTTTCTCATCATTACAACTTTTATAAATTCTCAAACAAAATATAATAAACAATTCAACTTTTCCAAATTCTAAAACAAGAACAATATTAAAAAATAATATTTTAATAATATTTTATTCAACTTTTATCTCAACTCATCTCATCTTAACTCACTATTCAAATGTCACCTTAAGCTGACCTCAGGTCCTCAGGGGGCTCGTTTCTCACTTTGCTCGCCTTGGGATTCAGGCCAGATTTTGTGCGACCCAACATTTAGATGATCTTTGCTCGCCCTTAAGCAAGTAATGAGGAAAAGTAAAGTGCTAGCCCAGAGGTATACTATGAAAGATAAAGTACCTGTAACAGCCCACTAGAAATTCAAAGGTGAAATTTCTATTGGCTTTAGGAATCTCGTAGAAACTCCATAAGTTTTCACAAACGACCAATCACATAGGTCTTATCTGTCAACATAGTTAGTGTTATCACTCACTATGGTGCCAAAAGTGAGATTCTAATTATTTGAGTAGTTATAAGTATCAAAATGGGTTATGGTCTATGCTATTAGACTTAGTTGATTATTTATGATTTTATGGTATAATAAGTTCATTTTTATATTTTTGGACGAAACACCTGTTTGAAACTATAAGTTAATATGAATATTTAGAAATTTTTAGTATTAAGTTTATGATTCACTTTTCCAGAGTAAATAGTAACCTCGATAAGCGCACCAATTGCAATGTTTCAAAATCACAATGTGAAATATCCAAATTAGATTAGAGAAGTTGTATTTGGACACTTGGCAAGATCTTAGCCACACTTAGTGAATAGTATTAGACACTTGGCACCATGAGGAACGTTTGATGAATTTTTGACCAAGCTAATGGACATATCTTAGTCCGAAAATTTTATGGAGTGTTTTCAATATGTTTTTATGAATGTTAATTGAGGTTTTATTGCATGAATAAAGCTTTTGTTGATATATTTCTTTAGATCTAGAAACTTGACAACTAGAAGTGAAAAAACAATTTTTGTTTTGAGAAAATTTGAATATTTCATGGTTTAATCTTACTCCAAAGGTTTTGATATTTTTATGTGATGATCCTAAGTCTCTTATTTGCATGTTAGGATGTTAGTTTGAAGATATTTAGTATTAATTTTAAAGATATGATTTTTCTATGCAAGATGATTTCGGTTAGGGCTAAGATTTCATGTTTTGGGTTAGATCCATATTTTATTGAGTTTTAGCCATGTGATTTTAAGTTTGACAGTTGGAACTTCTTCAGGACACATTTTTAAACTATGTGTTGCTTTAGATTGAAGATCACATGTCTTTAAGTCATGAATCAAGAGATTGATCAAAGTTAGTTGAGAGAAAAGTTTCTGTTTTTGGACCAAGTGTAAAACCAAAAACTCCAAGTATTTTTTGTCATTTTTGGTGACTTTTATTTGATAATATAAAGTATGGTTGATATTAGGATGATGTTATGAACATGTTAGAAGTAAGATTTGATTTTTTTTTTTTTGAATTCTTGGATATGTTTTTATTAAGGTCAAAATTTGTGATTTAAGGGTTTACTTTTTGTTAAAAAGTTTGGGTCTTTTTACAAAAATTTTGGTGTTGATGATTAGTTTTTTATTAATGGATATTTAAAATATGTTTTTAAACTTAGGATAGGAAGATATTTGTTTCAAAATTTTGGTTTAATCATGGGTTTTGAAGATGGAAGAAATTGCAACCAAAATCAAGAGAAATGGCCTATGAATGTTTTGGCCAAAAATGTTTCTGAGTTGATATTTGAGTTTAGGACACAATTTACATGAGGAATGTAAATTTTTGGTAACTTTTGGAGTCAGAATGTGAAATCCTTAAATTAGGGGTAAAATGATCATTTTTCCACATGTAGAGGGTATAATGGTAATTTTACTCTTAATTGTCTCTTTTCAAATTTCTAATTTTTAGTAATTAAATTTCTAACTTTTAGAATACCTTTTTACAGTTTCTTGTGTTTTGCGCTTTATTCACGTAAATCGTGAGTATCGAGGTAAGTTAGTTTTAACTTACTAGTAGTTTAATGTTTATGAGTGATAAGTAAAGAAACTACAGTATATGTATGTATGTTATCATATGCGTCATTCCAAGTCATCACATATTTATCTGTTATATAAAATTTATCCTGTTACGAATTATTCATTTGTTACACAAGATATTTAGTCACATAGTGCTATACATTGTTATACATTGCAAGTATGTCATGTTAAGTTAAGTATGTCATCTGTTATATGTATTTCATATCATGTAGTATTCACTGTTACAAGTATGTTGTCTGATATATGTTATGTCATGTTATGAAATGTTTCTATCTCAAGTAAATCATATCTTTTGAGTTACGTTCAAGTCAGTTATGTCTAGGATACTCACGATGTAAGTCATACTCACGAGTTCATGTCAAGTTAAGTTACAGAATTCAAGTCCAAGTTCATATTAAGTAAAGAAGTTAGTTTAAGTTCATGTTAAGTCAAGTTTCAGATCAAGTTCTTGTCAAGTCAAGTCTCAGTTTAAGTCCAATTCAGTTTAAGCAAGTCAAGTTCAGTTCACGCTTTAGTTTAAGTTATGTCAGTTATGTTATGTTGTATGTCATGTTATGTTATGATTACTTATGATTTTGACTATGCATTCATATTTTTACTGCCATACATGTATCATTAACCTCTGTGAAAGTTTTTGTTAACTTACTGAGATTTGTAATCAAATCTTACTTTGGTAATCCCAACCTACCATTCTCCCTGAATGGTAGATCTTGTTGTAGGATCTAAAAGAGAACCAAGAATTAACCAACTGGAAATGGTCGATTAAGCGACGGTGCAACCTAGATGATAGTATAGTAGTTACCTTAGATTACTACTTGTATTTGTGGAGTTCAATCTCTAGCACTCTTTTGATCGCAACTATTTTGGACTAGTGTTGTGATCTTAATGGTTTAGTATGTCATTATGTATGAAGTATGTTTTAAGTATTTGTGATATTTCAGTTTCGTGCATAGTATTGCTCAAAAACATTATTTGCTATGAATATTGCATAATGTTGTATGCATATCAGGAACATTGCATCTTATATGTCATAAATGGGGGTAAGTAACCTTGTGTTGCATGTCTCGACGCTTCAAATGTTCGTTCGATCCCAAGCAGAATTCGGGGGGGGTCACATGTAACGCCCGTCCTCGTGGTGGGTATTTTTACAAAATATTTTAGAAAATACGACGGGAATTACCGTCCGATTTAAAACATCTTTTACAGTCCTTCCCAGGGTGCAAGACTCTACGTTATAAAATAAAATGTGCTTTTACAATAAAAGAGGCTTGGGGGTTTAAAACAGTGGAAAATATAAATCTTTAAAACAAAAGGCATTTCTTACATTTAAAACCATCGTGCCTAGACTTCCGTGCCCTTCTCTTTTTGGCCGTGTCCCTCCTGAGCGTACTGCTCATTCAGTTCCTGTGGGGGGAGGGGCACACATAAAAACTAAAATGAGTCGAATACTCAGTAAGCATTACTTCATACCGTTAAAATATAAAAAAACATAGGTTTTCAATCATGCATTCATCATTCCATACATACTATACGTACATGCATACATGCTTTCGTTTGGAAATATCAATGACGGGGTTTTTCTTCTTTAAAAACTGGTTTTCTTTTCTTAAAACGTTTCCCTGTCAGTGCCTCCATTTCTTAAAGAATGTCGTGCATTCATACATTACTTTTTCTTTTCGTAAACGTCAGTAGATGGGGGTTTTCATATTTAAAACGTATTTTTCTTTTAGTAAAACCTTCCCCCGTTACTGCCTTCAATTCTTGAAGAGTGTCATGCATTCATACATTCTTTTTTTATCACTTTCATAGACCAGTGCACACTGTTACGCCCCGTGTGCTGGGGTTAGTGGCCTTTTGGGCCGATGGATTCGCCCGTGGCCACGGGTTGGAATCCCTTTCCATCAGGGATGCAGCATTGGGTGCACTACCAGATACTACCGCCCGACATTGCAATCTGCCCATTCATTCATTTTGGGTACCCCGTTCATTCATTTCATGTGGCCGTTACGTATTTTCATACATTTATGCACGCTCATGCATTTCTTTCATTTTTTCTTACATTCATTCATTCATGGCGGCTCTAGAGAGCCGCAGTTTTCATTCATTTCATGCGCATGAGCATGCATTTCCTTTCTTTTCAATTCATTTCGTGCTTTCATGGAAAAACGTCTTTTTGTGAGAAAACATTCTTTTCGTGAGAAAACATTCGTTTGGGGCAAGAGCCCGAAAATATCTTTTCTTTCATCGTCTTTTTTTTTTAAATACATACAATAAATACCACGTATAGTCATCTATTCACATGCATACAGTTAATACTTTTTGGTGCATAAACAGAGGGCTGCCAAAGGAGGCCGTACATACTTATACTTTAAATGCGTTACTTTTTATTCTTCTTTTCGTAAAACGTTTGCCCTTGAAAAGGGATACCGGTTCTTTTCTTCGTTTTCGTAAGGAAAAACATTTATTTTTCTTTTTCATATCTTTAGAAAACTCTAGAAGAGTATGAACGTAACACTTACCTGGACTCCATGCTACTTTCATACCATATAGTCCATTCATACCGTACAGTCCATTCATGCGAGTGTCAGATGGCAACCTACATGCATACATAACCTTAACGTTATTCTCTATCTAGTGCATAAGCAATTGACTAGAAATAGAGTTATGCTTTACTTAGAGAACACTCTCCTTCTATACCGTGCTCTTTCACATTTCTTACTATGATAAAAATCCTTAGGGACCCATTACGGTCTCTACTTCTTTCAACCTTAACGTTCTACTTCGAGTGCTTACTCACTAGGATGAACTCATGTTCATCTTAGGATTAAGACACTAGGACCTTTGTCCTGTTCTTCTTATTAACCACATTCCGACACATGACTTAGACCAACCAAGTCATGCATTCCATTCTTAGACAGTACATTTATCCTTACCCTCATGCATCTTAGCTCACTCTATTTCTCATGACCATCTGTACACATCACACGGCCCTAAGCCAACCCTGAGGCTTAAGTACCGTATCATCATACATAGAACATATTACCCATTATATACGGTAAATCCGTCTCGCACATGTGTCTAACCAGACAGCACACGTACTTTACCCTTTTATCATCTAAGACCCACATACCTTTCATTAGCCATCGGGTCGTATGGACAAGCGCCATACTCCGATACCATCCTTCTCTTACCCGGCTAGCATGACTCTCCGTGCTACCCGAACCTCATGACAGTTCATCCCAACTGTTGACACGATGGGACTCTGTTCATAACCACACTTTACGTCACGCCATATAGCTCGAGATTGTTCCCAAGCTACATCGTGACCTTGTCACATCACCTCACCTACGTCTTAGGTTATCACGGCGCAACTCCATGATGGACCACGTCACTTCATGACGTTGCCCAATCATGCTTCTGCTGCACTGCTCTGATACTTCTTGGCCACTTCGCACTTATTCCCAGTCATAAACCAATCACATGGCAACACCCGTCGCCTTGGACTACAGCCATATCACTACGACTGCACATAACGCACAACCTTACGTCATGCCATATAGCTCGAGACTATTCCCAAGCTACACCGTGACCTTATCACGTCACTTCTGACATTCCACTACTTCACCTATACGTTAGTCCCCAACTCGTCACGAGTACGGTTCCTCACGTACTCCCTTCATAACGTGACACCTCATCATGTTCCCGCTACATCACTCTTACCTTAACTCTTCACCCATCGCAAGCACGACCTCTTAATCGACCACGTCACTTAGTGACGTTGTCCAGTCATGCTTTCGCTGCGCTACTCTGATAACTTCTAGCCATAGGCCAATCACATGGCGACACTCGTCGCCTTGGACTACAGGTCGTACCTCACACTTCGTGACACTGTTCCATAGTTCCTGACACCATACACCAAGTTCTTCCCCTAACAATTACGCAACTATCCTTATCCTTGCAACACGCTATACGGTGTATCGCTGCACCTTAGGGAGTACACTCCATATATACTCCCTTCACAACACTACGCCACATCACCGATATGGCCTACACACCATACGGTACATCGTCTCACAACATGGGGTACACTCCTCGTGTACTCCATTCACAGAACTATGCCACGTCACCGTTATGGCATACATGCCATACGGTGTAGCACTTACCACATAAAGTATACTCCGCGTATACTCTACTCACAGAACCATGCCACGTCACCGCTATGGCACATACGTCATATGATGTAACATCTCACCACATGGAGTATACTCCGCATATACTCCATTCACCGAACTACGTCACATCACCATTATGGCACACACGCCATATAGTGCATCGTCTCACAATATGGAGTACACTCCTCGTGTACTCCATTCACAACACTACGCCACGTCACCAATACGGCACATATGCCGTACGGTGCATCGTCACACAACATGGAGTACACTCCATGTGTATTCCATTCACAACACTACGTCACGTCACCGCTATGGCTTACACATCATACGGTGCATCGCTCCACCACATGGAGTACATCCCACATATACTCCATTTATAACACTTCGCTACGTCACCATTATGGCACACACGCCATATGGTGCATCGCTTACCACATAAAGTACACTCCGTTACGTCACCATTATGGCATACACGCCGTACGGTGCGTCACTCACCACATGAAATACATCCCACATATACTCCATTTACGACACTCCGCTACATCACCATTATGGCACACACGCGATATGGTGCAACACTTACCACATAAAGTATACTCCGCGTATCCTCTACTCACAACACTATACCACATTATCACTATGGCATACACGCCATACGGTGCATCGCCTTACCACATGGAGTACATCCCATATGTACTCCATTCACAATACTCCACCATATCACCGCTACGGCACACACGCCGTACGGTGCAACGTCTCACCACATGGAGTATACCCCCCGTATACTCCATTAACAGAACTACACCATATCACCACTATGGCACTCACGCCATATGGTGTATCGCTCTACCACATAGAGTACACTCCACGTGTACTCCCTTCACAGACTACTCAACATCACCACTATGGCACACAAGCCATATGGTGTATCACTCCACTACATGGAATATACTCCATTTACGGCACTCCGCCATATCACTAATACGGCACACATGCCGTATTGTGCATCATTTCCCAACATGGCGTATACTCCACGTGTACTCCATTCACAGAACTACGCCACGTCACTATTACCGCACTTGCACTACAACCACACATCACAGCACAGTCCACAACACCACACAGCACAGACCACAACACCAACAGCACAATCCCCAATACTACACCGCACACTTCCCAACTACGCCCAGCACTTCACATCACAGCCCATCACATCACCATCATACTACACAGCAGTCCTATAATACTAACAGCACAGTCCACAACCTAGTCAAGTAGCTAGCATCTAACATAAATAGCGAGAGATAGAGAATTATACCATCGACGGGATAACCCGTGCGTCACTCGTTGACCTTCACAGCGAATACGCCGGAGGAGCGTACGGGGTGGCTACACCACGTACAGTGATTGTTTAAGTGTTTGGATAGCTAGGTGTGGTCTTGGAAGGGTCTACGGTGACCTTGATGATGATGGCAATGAACGTATCACGGCGGATCTTGCCGTGTATAGTGGCGGTCAGTCACGCACAGTGACTGTCCATCACGTGCAGTGATTACCCACCACATAAAGTGGTGGTTTAGGCTTGGGCTAGGCTAGGGGAGGTTGCTAGTGGAGCTGTGGAGGCTCGGTGGCGATCGGCACAGCAGTCTACAGTGGCCGGCATTACACTGTGAGGGAGGAGAAGCCGTGGGAGAGTGCTAGAGAGTGTGGGGCCGTGGGTGGTAGATCGGGGCCGTGGGTGGTACCATTGGGTTCGTGGTGGCCTAAGGATGTCGGCTAGGGTGGTCGTTCGTTGTGGGTGGCGGCGGACAGCGGCGGATCAGGGCAAACCCGTGCACCACTACGGGAGACACCGGGAGGTGGAGGAGAGGCCTATTGGCCGTGGGTTTGCTAGAGGAGGAAGGGGGAGACCTCAGGAGTCTCGTGGTGGTGGCCGGTGGTCGAGACGGCTGCGCACGGCGGCGCTAGGAGCTCGCACAGTGAACCCGTGCGTCGAGGAGCCTAAGCTCGTGCATGGTGGCTACCGGCAGGGAGAGGGAGGCCGAGATCAAAGGGGGAGGCTGGTCGATGGGTAGGGAAGCTACCCTAGTGATGGTGGCGCCGGAGGACGGCGCACGGCGGCGCTGTGGCTCCTAAGCCCATTCGGGCTTGCATCGCCGTGGGAGGAGGAGGAGAGAGCGTGAGGGAGCAGGGAGACTCCCTGGAGGGAGGCGGTGCCGGTGGTGGTGGTCGTGTGGCACGCCGGCGCCGGGCTGGGGGCTGAGGCGTTCGGGCGTGAGAGGGAGGCCGCGTACGTCGCAAGCCAAGAGGGAGAGAGGAGAGAGAGAGGGTTGGGGGAAAAGTGAGGGAGAAAGAGAGAGGGGCTAGGGTTTTATCCTAAAACCCGACATCTGGGGGTCTATAAAATGATCCACGATGACCCTTAAATACTGATTTGAAAATGCGTAAAAGTTAACTTATTTAAAAGTACTAAGAAGAATTAAGATAGAATATTATTTAAAATAATATTCCTTCATCATTTATAAAATGATGCTTTATCATTTATAAAATGATGAAGTCTTACTTAAAATATTTAAAAGAGTAAAACTATTAAATAAATAAAGATTCCATCATTATTTAAATCACCTAATATTTTAAATAACTGGAATCATTTATATAAAATGATTCCCTACAATAATAATATTTTTGGAGCTCTTCAAAGATATTATAATTGAGTTATTTAAAATATTTTCTATTTAAATAGTAATAGGAATCTTCCATGTAAAAATACACATTACTTTAAAACACAAAGATAGCTTTATAAATTACGTAGTATCTTTGAAAACACGCCATCGGGGTCTGACACGCGTAACGGGGCTATTAGGCACTAGAGAGGGGATTGGGCAGGCTGATGCATCTGATGTAATTGCTTACGTCAGAAGAAAGGAAGGAGCAGGGTGTTACATCACAGTACCCATGCCTCGGACAATCATGACGAGATGCAAAGGGTCACTCTCCGCAGTTTCTACAACATTATATGTGTTTACATCAATGATATGTTGTGGATTAATATTCAATTTTCCTAACTATTTATGTTAACACCCGGGCTCAGCACCAAGCTCAAGCTAAGCTGACATTCTATAAATATATGTATTTAGGTTAATATTATGGGAGGCCCATAATATCCAATATTTCTTATGGTGGATTATGAAATTTTATTGGATTTGATATTTAAGTTAAAGCCTATTTATTATTATGGACTCAATCCCATAAGTTGAGCTTCCTCGCCAGAATCTAGGGTTTCCAGCTATATATATATATATAAAATACCCGTGCGTCTATCTCCTTCATCCATCACAAACTTCTTCAAACCCTACAGATGTCGTTCGTTTCCTCAAATCAAGCCACAGCTTCTCCATAAATTTCCATCAAGCAAGATGCGGCCACCACAACCCTCTGCATGCACGTTCCTCCCGACATCCCAACGTCCACACTTCCAAGAAACAAACATGGCAACATATCCAGTGACTCCCTCATGGTCATGGCAACATACCCAGTGGCTCCCTCATGGTTAGGACAAGCTCATTTTCCCTAAGGTTTGTTGCAGCCGTGAATTCTTTTGGGGAAGCTCCTCCACGTTGCTACCTCCTTCCCTTAGCCTTCTCGCATGGAATTGCAATTCCTGAAGGAGTCCAAGCTGTTGTACTCCCCTCCACGCCAACCCAAAACCACAAGTAAACCACTGAGAGCCATCCCGCTCTGAACAACCTCTAATGTTCTTGATATCATGAGCACTGTTGCACTGCTAAATTTACTAAGAACACAAAAGAATTCACAAGAAAAGAGAAACCAGAGCAACATGAGACAGAATCTGATCTTCAATGCAAGATTCCCTTCGTGAATCTTGACATGGAATTTTCGAGGAATAACCAACCTCCCAAATCTTATTAAACTAAAATGATAAAAGTATGAAGTATTACACAGGCCATGCACTACGTTTATACTCGCAAAATCATGAAAGAAATCCCAAAATGCAAGGACTAAAACATAAAATGCACCTAATGACTCCTAATAGACAAAACCCACCATTTAACTAAACCAAATTTCAGGAGTCAAACAAGCTAAATGACACAAACAAACAACTCTATATACACAAAACACAACGTATTACTAAAGGATGAACTGCTACAAGTCGCATGCTCCACCCAAAACTTCCCATTTCATTAATTCATCCCAATGACAGCTAAATTGGTTACTCTTCAATTGCTGCTTCATCACTTTCCTGCTACCAATCTTCTCACAGCAACACAGCACCTTCTTCCTCTTCAAGAATCTGCCCCCTAAGCACCCGTGACAATCTCCACCTCTTCAAGGCCTTGCCCCCAAGGCACTCGTGACAATCATAAGACAGTGCTCACTAAATGAGGATACAAAGAACACAGTTTGTACAATGATTCCCAAGAGTTGTCCTCCATGTCAGCTCCTACCCATTTAATCAATACCTCATTGGCAGCATGGTTACCTACTTCTTCATTCTTGATAAACCTCTTATAATATCCAGTTAGGCCTAGAAAACCTCTTAAAGCCTTAACTATTTTAGGAAGAGGCCACTCTATCATGGCTGATATTTTGGTAGGATCTGCTTTCACACCTTCCCCATATATAATATGGCCTAAGTAGTCAACTTTCATGACACCAAATCTACATTTAGACCTTTTAGCAAACAATGTATGTTGCTGTAAAACAGATAGGATTATTTTCAAATGCACAAGATGTTGAGTTAAATCTTGGCTGTAAACCAAGATATCATCAAAAAACATTAAGACGAATTTTCGAATGAAAGGTTTTTAAAGACATGATTAATTAAATCTTAAAAAGTGGCAAGTGCATTAGTAAGTCCAAAAGGCATTACTAAGAACTCATAATGACCTTCATGAGTTCTAAATATTGTCTTAGGAATATCTTCTTCCCTCACCCTTATTTGATGATAACCTAATCTTAAATCAAGTTTAGAAAAATACCTTGCTCCATATAACTCATCAAGGAGCTCATCAATCACAAGAATTGGAAATTTGTCCTTGACAGTTTCTTGATTTAGAGCTCTATAGTCCATGCACATCATCCATGTACCATCAGCTTTCTTGACCAAGAGAACAGGTGAGGAAAATGGACTTTGACTTGGTCTGATCACACCATTAGTCAACAAGTCTTGAACTATCTTTTCAATTTCTATTTTTTGGTAGTGAGGATACCTATAAGGCCTTACAGAAATTAGAGTAGTGCCATCTTTTAAGACAATTTGATGATCAAATTCTCGAGGTGGAGGCAACCTAACTGGTTCCTCAAAAATAGACTTGAACTATTGCAGAACCTCTTCTATTTCTGGTAAGAGCTACATCTTCTTTGCATTATTCTGAACTGCTACAAGCTGCAATAACCAACCTTGTTGCCAAATGAAAGAAGACTTCATCATGTGAACCCCAACTTCTACATGGACATTTTAGACAACAAACCTTGCAGGAACAACTTCTTACCACAAACCTCAAACTGCATTGACATATTTGTAAAATCCCACTGAATATGACCCAATGTTCTAAGCCATTGAACTCCTGATACAATGTCATAGCCCCCAAGAGTCAAAACATGGAAAGGAAATAAAAACTTAGTTACTTGAACACTTATCCATCTCCTCACATCTGCCTTGACTAACTATGTAAGTGCCATTTGCCACTTTCACCTAAAGACCTCCATCTTCAACCACCTTCAATTTTGCTACTTCTACCACCAAAGGATCTAGGAAGTTGTGTCTACTTCCTGAATCAACAAGAATCTCAATAGAAAATGAGTTTATTTTTTCCAACAGTTTCATGGCATTACTGCTAATACAACTAGAAATGGCATGGATTGAAACCTCAAGTTCCTCAGTTCCCTTCTTCACCAATTCATTAGATTCTGGTAGCAACTGTACCTCATCTTCTTCAATACTGTCAACTATCTCTTACACTTCACTACTTTCCCCATGTAAGAAATACACCCTAAGGTTTTTGCACACATAGTTGGGATTCCACTTTTCCTCACAGTGATAACACAATCCCTTTTTCCTTTTTTCATCCATCTAAAAAGAATTCACCTTCTTCAGAGGAAAGAAACTCTTTTGGCCTTTATTAGCTAGATCCACAAGCCCCATGTTGTCAACTGGCCACTTATCAGCATAATGGCCATTTTGCCTTCAAGATTTTCTTGAAGACAACACATGCTCTTCTTGCAACTTTGTCAAGCCAAAAGTAGCCCCAAGATTCAGTGGGTTAAACATTTTCATAGGTATTCGAATTTCATCTTTTAATCCACTGATAAAGCAACTCATCTTATGAATCTCAGACAAGCCTTTCAACCAATTTGACAAGGCCTCAAATTAACAGAAGTAGTTTATTTCAAATTGGTTAAAGCCTCCATTGGGTCATCAAATGCTAATGGCCCAAATCTTCCTTGCATTGCCACAACTAAAAACTCCCATGAAAACTACCCAGACTCCAAGGCATTTTGGTACCACACCAATGCCTCACCTTCCATATAGTGCAATGCCATCATTAGCTTCTGATGAAAAGGTACTTGAAAACAATCAAAGTACTGATTGGCCTTAAAGATCCAACTAGTAGGATCATTACCACTAAAATGTGAAAAATCTAATCTAAAACTCCCCTAAAAAACACCCATCTCTTCATGATTTCTAGGCTCACTAGACACCTCTCTATCTCTATGAGAAATGACATTTACAAATTTAACCAAAGATCTCAATATATCTAAAACTTGGTCTAACCTTCTATTATCCCAGTAATTGCCTGCTGATGATGCTCCAACTACTTTTGCAACATTTCTTACTGCCTTAAAGATCCTTCTTGTTGACCTTTCAATACTACATGTGTACCCTCTGCCATTAGAATCTCTGTTGTAAGGATTGACTATTGTTGATACCACTTGTAATGTTCTTGATATCACGAACACTACTGCACTGCTAAATTCACTAAGAACATAGAAGAATTCACAAGAAAAGAGAAGCCAGAGCAACACGAGACAAAAACTGATCTTCAACGCAAGATTCCCTTTGTGAATCTTGGCAAGAAATTTTCGAGGAATTCCCAACCTTCCAAATCTTATTAAATTCAAATGATCAAAGTATGAAGTATTACACAGGCCATGCACTACTTTTATACTTGCAAAATCATGAAAGAAATCCCAAAATCCAAGGACTAAAACATAAAACACACCTAATGACTCCTAACAGAGACAACACACCATTTAACTAAACCAAAACTCAGGACTCAAACAAGCTAAATGACACAAACAAACAACTCTATATACACAAAACACAGTGTATTACTAAAGGATGAACTACTACAAGTCGCATGCTCCTCCCAAAACTTCCCATTTCATTAATTCATTCCAGTGACAGTAAACGCCATTACTCTTCAACTATTGTTTCATCCCTTTCCTGCTACCAATCTTCTCACAGCAACACAGCACCTTCTTCCTCTTCAACAACTTGCCCCCAAGCACCCGTGACACAACCTCTCCTCCTTTGCAGCCAACCTTTGACCACCACCCTGCAGTATCCTAACTACTCAGCCAGTACCGTCGCAAGGGATCGAAGCTCAGCCCTTCCCAATGCATAAAAAACGTGCACTCAAGCTGAGACCTTCCACACCAACAGCCTCTCCTCCACCATGAGCCACCATGGAAACCACGAAAGGAAACCACAACACACAACCCCTAACCCAGGTGCTAAAGCCTCTGTTTTACCACAATAAAAAAAAAAACATCCCAAAGCCCACAGTGCCTTTGTTCCACCCCGAACAACCAGCCCAACCTTGTGCCGCCATGAGCCACCATCACACGGTATCACCACCCCTCTTGGTTGTTCCCTAGGTAAAACTCTCTCTCTCTCTCTCTACACTGAACACCCTTTCTCCCTCTCTTTCTCTCACTCTGTTGTTCTGGTCACCCAACTCTTGCTTGGAGACAACTATCACACCTGATCTTGTATGATGGCTATGGCTCTCTCTGCGAAAAACAAGTTAGGGTTTGTGGATGGTACGATCCTCAAAGCAAACTCCACCGATTCACTTTTCTCTTCATGGTTGCGTTGTAATAACATGGTGATTTCTTGGTTACTTAACATTGTTTCTCCTGAAATTGCTGCTAGTATACTGTATGTTATCACTGCTTTTGAGATTTGGGCCGATTTAAAGGAACGCTCTCAAAAGAATGGCCCTAGGATTTTTCAAATCCATAAATCGATTTCGTCCTTGTCTCAGGGACAACTTTTTATTAGTGCTTATTTCACTCAATTGAAGGTTCTTTGGGATGAATTGGTTAATTACAAGCCAATTCCTGTGTGTTCTTGTGGTGTTGTGAATATGTTGAATTCTTATGTTTAACAGGAACATATTTTACAGTTCCTTATGAGACTCAATGAATCTTTTTCTTCAGCTAAGACTCAGATTTTGTTGATGGAGCCCTTACCACCGCTTAACAAGGTTTTTTCTCTTGTTGTTTAGGAAGAGCAACAGAGAGAAATCCATGTTACTCCTCCATCCTCTTGCCGATGCTCATGCTTTTGTTGTTAATTCTGATACTTTGAGATCTATAAAATCTTTTTCTAAGAAAGATCGACCATCTTGTAAGTATTGTGGAATAACTGGTCATGTTGTTGAGAAATGCTACAAACTCTATCGCTTTCCTCTGGGGTACAAGCAAAAGCCACGACAGTAATCCATGACAAACCAAGTTATCCTCAATGATAACTCCTCAGTAGTATCTCCATTCTCTTTGACTGAGGCCCAATATCAGCAATTATTGGCTATGCTCACTCTCAATCCCCAGCACAAGTTTGGTGATTCCAGCCATGTGGTCAATGTTGTAGCCTCTTCCTCTCATTCTTTATCTAGTATTGTTTCATCTAAACATTTGGCTTTTAATTCTAGTAGACATACTTCATTTAGTTCTTATAATTCTAGTTGGATAGTTGATACGGGGGCTATAGACCATATGGTCTCCTCTATTGATTCTTTTACATCTGCCACCCTTGTTTTAAATATTAAAGCATCTAATGTCTAAAGCGAAAAATAATATTTTCTTAGTGATTATAAGGAAGTTTGGAGCAAAGTGAACCGACGATTGATGAAAGTTGTTCAACTACTTTAGACTACAAGAGTTGGTTCCAAGAAACTCAAGGAGCTTTAAAGAAAAAAGCAGAAAATATATGTAGTATTAGCTGTATCCCTCTCTTATGGCAAAGGAAAATTCTATACACTCCAAACTCAAGGAGCTCAAAATTAAAGAAAATATCCATTATAAAAGAAACCCTTATGTAATCTAATGAGAGAATTAGATAATATATGATAATACTTTTGAGTACTTACTTAGGTCACGAACAGAGGCATTGACAGTGTATCCACGTTGGAGCAAGAGTTTAACCAGCCACGACGCAATGTATCCGAACGCTCCAATTACGCGTACTACCTTCTCTGCTCCACCACTCATTTTGTGTCTCTTCACACTGACTTCTTATAAAACTCATTATGTCCCTCTTCACCAGCCACGACACAATGTATCTGGACACTCTGGCTACACACACTACCTTTTCTTCTCCACCACTCATTTTGCCCCTCTTCACACTAATTTCTCTGCTCCACCACTCATTAAGATAATATATGATAATACTTTTGAGTACTTACTTGGGTCATGAATAGAGGCATTGACAATGTATCCACGTTGGAGCAAGAGTTTCGCCAGCCACAACGCAATGTATCCGGACGTGCCGGTTACACACACTACCTTCTCTACTCCACCACTCATTCTATCCATCTCACTACGTTCTTCATAAGTGTTATTTTTATGTGATTTTTTTCATTATTTTATTTATGAAAAGTATCAGTTTTCCTTTAATTCTATTGATTTTATTTTATTTCTATATATTTTATTTTATTTTCTTGGATTTGAAAGAATGAGAAGATTTAATGCAAAAGAAGAGCATTTTGGTACAAAAGAAGAGACTATGGAGGCAGGTCGACGAGAGGCAACGAGATCTAAAAAGGCAAGAAGAATTACCCCTTAGTAGGCGAATAATCTTTCCTCTTGGTAGGCGAGAAGACTCAACCGCGACCAGTCTAAACGACCAACTTAAACAACTAACCTAAACGATATCGTGGGCAACAACTAGAAAATGTGAGCAGCTTTACTGCTCGGTAGGTTGGCGAGAGGGTTCTATAATCCCAGTCGGGAGTCTTTCCTCTTGGTAGGCTAGGAAACCAGTTATATTCAGCGCACACAGCATCTACTCGGTGGGACTCTTTCAAGTTCTGCAATCAATTTACTGACCACCAAATCCTCCCAAACTCCACAATTCAAGCCGGATATCACTGAATCTTTTATTTTAGATAATTCCATTATTCTTGGGATAATTTCTTTTATGTTAACATTTATCTTTAGAAACTATTTTCCATATCTTTATGCTAGATTGTAGCCACATTTATCTTGTTTTCGAGTTTGAGTTTTAACATCTATTTAATTATGTCTTGTGGGATAAATAAAAAAGGAAGAGAGTTTGAGTTTAGAGTAAAAATATTCCAGAGTTTATTCTTTGAGTTTCTTTCAAGGAGGTGAATCTGGAGGGTAGAGGCAAGAGCCGCATGCTTCATCAACCAACTCCAACGAAAAACACTAGTTTTATTATTTTTCTTTTTAGTTTCATTATGAATTAATTTTATTTTCTAGAGCTTTGATGTAGTCTAGCATCGAACACACAATTTATATTCTAAGTTATTTTATTTTCAATATTTCCATGATTGAGTGTTTATTCCTTATTCTTAATGCTTGCAACTTTCTAGCTAATTATTGTTCGATCTATTGAATCGCAATGAGATTGAGAGGTGATTTGTGATTAGAGTTCTAGGATTAAGCACAATTAGTTGAGCGAAAGTATAGATACTTTACCGCGATAATTATGATTTTCAAGAAAAATTGAAAGAACTTAATAAGTCTCTAATTAGTTAAATTCACATAGAGATAAAGAGTTATTAATTTGAGATATTTTTGGTATTGTTCGAGAGAGAATATTTAATAGTTAAGGAATTTTTATCATCAACTTGGGATAATTGAAATACTATAACAAGGAAGCATAAATTGTGTGAAATTTGCTAGATGAAATCAAACGCTCTAGATCTATTCTTATTATCTTTAAAAATCTAAATTTTAATCTTCTTTTCTTCAGTTTAATTTAGATAATCTATTCTTCAAATTTTAATTTTCCAAATAGTAATTAATTTAGTAAATTCAATACTCAACAGCATAATTAATCCATGTCGGTTCGACATCCATTTTCTTTAAAACATTTTACTACTTGTTACAATTATGTACACTTGCAGATATTTTTAGCACAACAAGTACTACATTCTCTCTCTCCCTCCACTACGAGTGATTGTTCCCTCTCCCTCTCCCAGTGCTCTGTTGCAACGCCCAACCACCAACCTGCCGCTCGTTGCACCTCTCACGGTGAGTCCAGTGCACGACCATGAGGTCGCGAGTGTTATCTTGCTTTTCTTCATTTTATTTTCAGCCTTTCAACTGCTGCCTTTCATAAGCTATATTGATACCAGTATATTCCTAAATTGTTTTGTGCTAGTAGGTTATTTTGTTTAATTTGGGCCAGAGTGAAAAGTTGAATTCGTGTTTGAGTTGGGATTATGTTAAATGAATATTAAGTGGAAATGTATTTTTCATGGGCTTAGTTTTTATTTGAGTAAATTTGTGAGATAAACACTTTATTTTACAGAAATAATTTAGAGTTGAGGTATTAGTCGGAACATCCGAATACAAACACAAAGAAAGGGTGTTTTATAAGAAGTCAATGTGAAGAGGGACAAAATGAGTGGTGGAGCAGAGAAGGTAGTGTGTGTAACCGGAGCGTCCGAATACATTGCGTCGTGGCTGGTGAAACTCTTGCTCCAATGCGGATACACTGTCAATGCCTCTATCCGTGAACCAAGTAAGTACTCAAAAGTATTATCATATATTATCTTATTCTCTCATCAAATTACATAAGGGTTTCTTCTATAATCGATATTTTCTTTAATTTTAAGCTCCTTGAGTTGGGAGTGTATAGGATTTTCCTTTGCCATAAGAGAGGGATACGACTAATACTACATATATTCTCTGATTTTTTTTTTAAAGCTCCTTGAGTTTCTTGGGACCAACTCTTGTAGTCTAAAGTAGTTGAACAGCTTTGATCCACCGTAGGTTCACTTTGCTCCAAACTTCCTTATAATCACTAAGAAAATATTATTCTTCGCTTTCAAAATTAGATGCTTTAATATTTAGAACAGGGGTGACAGATGTAAAAGAATCAATAGAGGAGACCATATGGTCTATAGCCCCCGTATCAACTATCCAACTAGAATTATAAGAACTAAATGAAGTATGTCTATTAGAATTAAAAGCAGAACATTTAGATGAAACAATACCATATAAAGAATGAGAGGAAGAGGCTACAACATTGACCACATGGCTGGAATCACCAGATTTATGCTGGGGATTGAGAGTGAGCATAGACAATAATTGCTGATATTGGGCCTCAGTCAAGGAGAATGGAGATGTTGCTGAAGAGTTATCATTGAGGATAACTTGGTTTGCCATGGACTACTGCCCTGGCTTTTGCTTGTACCCCGGAGGAAAGCCATAGAGTTTGTAGCATTTCTCAACAACATGACCAGTTATTCCACAATACTTACAAGCTGGTCGATCTTTTTTAGAAAAAGATTTTATAGATCTCAAAGTATCAGAGTTAACAACAAAAGCATCAGCATCAGCAAGAGGAGGGAGGAGTAACAGAGACTTCTCTTTGTTGCTCTTCCTAAAGAACAAGAGAAAAAACCTTGTTAAGCGGTGGTAAGGGCTCCATCAACAAAATCTGAGTAGCCGAAGAAAAAGATTCATTAAGTCCCATAAGGAACTGTAAAATACGTTCCTGTTGAACATAAGAATTCAACATATTCACAGCACCACAAGAACACACAGGAATTGGCTTGTAATTAACCAATTCATCCTAAAGAACCTTCAATTAAGTGAAATAAGCTGTAACACCCCCTTCCCGTAGGCTAGGAGTGTCACGTATTTTTCATAAAATAAACCCGGCAAGAGATCTCATATTTAAGAAAACAATTTTAGGATTTATTTCATAAAACTTTGTCTGATAAAAAATGTCTTAAAAAAAACTTAACTGAATAAACTGAATAAAAAGTCATGTCATAAAGCAATAAAATAAATTTCTTCTAAAAGGTCTGAAATTAACATAAATGCTCCTTCTAATTCTAGCATGTCTGCTCGTAATCATCATTCTCACCTGGGTGGTTAAAAACATGAAAACAAACTAAAATGAGTCGAATACTCAGTAAGAAATCCATCACATCGTTAACATACTAAACATAAGGTTTTCATAAAAGTTTTTCATGCTGAGAGCTTAAAATTCATGACTGTTTATACTGATGTTTATGCTATGCATGATTGATTTATCTGAATTAACTGACTGATCTGACTTAACTGATTTAACTGACTGTTCTGATTACTGACTGAACTGATTGGCCAACACACTTAACCCTGTGTGCGAGGTTATGCACCGGCCCCACATCCCGCGGCCGCGAGGGGAACCGCTGATAGTATTCTGGCATACTATGGTGGACCACGCTTGAGTCCGTGGCTTGCACGTCCACCCTGATCTGAACTGCATTGGTACCATGCATCTGAATGGCCATCTGATTAACTGAACTGATTTTATCTTGCACTTGAACTTAAGATAGTTTATGTGTCTTATGACCATGAGATGCATGCTATAATACATATATAATTATCATTTCTGAAACTGAACATGATGCGGAATGACATGATCGTGTGCTATGTTGAATGACATGCTTGCATATGACATGAGTGGTACATAAAAATTGGCTATCAATGAACTGGCTTGAATAATACTCAAATATAAGCTGACTGTGGTAATCCTAATTTTGTGATCAAATAACTTACCTTGCTGCGCTTCTTCTTGAATCTCAAGTTGTAACTCGTCACCGAGAAGAGTACGCGATGGGGGATTGGCTGGATGAGACGACGGTGGCTCTGGGTGGCTGGGGCAAGCCCGAAAGCTTAAGAGAAGCCGAGATGAACGAGAGAGGTGGGTTCTCGGTCTGCTACGACTTGCTTCGGTGGTTGTGGTTTCTTATGTTTTCTTCTGGAGGTCTTGGCCAGGGGTGGGTTTTATAGGTAAGGAAAATGGTATTGTGACCATAAGGAGATGGGATAGGATTTGGAGTTGAGAGTTTGGTTTCCTACTAGGATTTGGAGTTGAGAGTTTGGTTTCCTAATAGGATTTGGAGTTGAGAGTTTGGTTTCCTAATAGGATTTGGAGTTATTAATTAGAGGATAAGGATGAGGCTTATGGGTGGAGAGAGGGAGAAATAATGTTTAAATTTAAATAAAACTCTAGGCTATTGTAAAAATCGGGTCATAATAAAATAATAAAAATAAAATGATAATAATCTTATTAAAAGAACAAATGTAAAATCTGATGATAATAATAATAGAAATAATAATATTATAGCTATAAGAAAATATATAAAATGTATCTATAGCCTAATATTAGGATCGGGTTGTTACAAACTCCCCTCCTTATAAAAATTCCATCCTCGGAATTTGCTAGTACCTCAAGTAACCTACATACTTGTCTATCGCATTCTTTCCATGTTTCTATTTTAGATCTTCGATCATTTAGTCGAACCTATTCTTCTTAGACTTTTAATCCTTCGAGATTTATTCTTAAACCTCGCTTATTCTCCAAAATTGTAAACCTCAATAATGGATTCGATTACAACCTAATAATAATAATTCCACAAAAAGTAATTAGAACTCTCTACATAGAATAATAAAACTCTCCACATGCAATAATAACCTCAACAATTCATAACCCAAAACTCTCCAAAGTTTGGATCCTAAATCCTACTACTCGTACTTTGCGATAGAATCACGTTACCTATAGAACATAAGAGTACCACCAATCATCATGAAATACCATACACCATATAAATTCATTCTTAAATCTCGCATATTTTCCTAATCTTTTTACACGTGCACTTACTATCGATAATCACATGCTTTAGAAGTACAATACAAGCCTAAAGTGTATACCTCGACAACAAGATTTATCAAAAACCTATTAATAATATCACTCAAACCATTCTTTCTCCAAATAATAGTGAGTAACTGTCTCCACATAAAATAATAAATAAACTTTCTACATAAAATGATGAATGAGTCTCCTCATAAAATAATGAATAAACTTTCCACATAAAATAATAAATAACTCTTCGCATAGAATAATGAATAAATCTCGTCGTATATTAATAACCTCAGATAAACATCAATTTAAAATTCTCCAAAGTTTAGAGTCTATAAAATATCTCAATTCTAAAATTTTAAAAAAATGAAATTCCACAATGATCATGTGCCTATGGTTATGGCCTACATCTCCAATTATAAGTACCTCAATTATAAGCATAGCAACATCAATTAAACTTCTATATCAAACTTCAACATCTCGTGCTATTCACTAATAATGTTGACCTAATCGTTAAGACTTTAATGTACATGTCTAAGGCATACGTGTACTTAAATCATCTCCTACTCCAAAACCTTAAATTCTCGTACCACCAAAAATATATTGACTCCACAATTTCTTTCTATAACTCTATTGTTACCTAACTCCGCGACACATGGGATTTTTACTAAAATCTTTTGTCCACTATTCATGCTAGGCGATAGAATCATATCCCCTATAATATACCTTCCATCAGACATTGCAAAATACCAAACACCATATGTCATAACTCAAAAAAATCTACTAACATCATTCCCTAATTTCCTTAAATAAGACTCCATCAAATGTAAGTCATCTCCATCCATTCTCATGAACAAGATACACTATCACTTTTAAAATAAAAGTTTCCTAACTTCACCTTCCTTCAATCAATTACACTATCATAACCAAGTTGACACGTAACTCTAGTACACATAATTCTCATAAAATTCTAGATATCCATGCTACATGAAATTCCTAGAGTCAAATGCCATAATCTAAAGAAATCAGTAATTAATATTTTGATATTGACATGAATAATAATAATGTCTATCGTAACTACAACAGTGCTAACTAGTAAGAGCTATAAAAGATCCCACCATAATAAAAATACCTCAATAACTCTCGAGCAGGCCAGGAGCATCCTAGGTGACCTAACTTTATAATTTATAAAAGATTTTTTTTTTCAAAAAGTCTACAGAATCTCTCAACCTGGGGCTCTGATACCAAATTGTAACACCTCCTTCCCGTAGGCTAGGAGTGTCACGTATTTTTCATAAAATAAACCCGGCAAGAGATCTCATATTTAAGAAAACAATTTTAGGATTTATTTCATAAAACTTTGTCTGATAAAAAATGTCTTAAAAAAAACTTAACTGAATAAACTGAATAAAAAGTCATGTCATAAAGCAATAAAATAAATTTCTTCTAAAAGGTCTGAAATTAACATAAATGCTCCTTCTAATTCTAGCATGTCTGCTCGTAATCATCATTCTCACCTGGGTGGTTAAAAACATGAAAACAAACTAAAATGAGTCGAATACTCAGTAAGAAATCCATCACATCGTTAACATACTAAACATAAGGTTTTCATAAAAGTTTTTCATGCTGAGAGCTTAAAATTCATGACTGTTTATACTGATGTTTATGCTATGCATGATTGATTTATCTGAATTAACTGACTGATCTGACTTAACTGATTTAACTGACTGTTCTGATTACTGACTGAACTGATTGGCCAACACACTTAACCCTGTGTGCGAGGTTATGCACCGGCCCCACATCCTGCGGCCGCGAGGGGAACCGCTGATAGTATTCTGGCATACTATGGTGGACCACGCTTGAGTCCGTGGCTTGCACGTCCACCCTGATCTGAACTGCATTGGTACCATGCATCTGAATGGCCATCTGATTAACTGAACTGATTTTATCTTGCACTTGAACTTAAGATAGTTTATGTGTCTTATGACCATGAGATGCATGCTATAATACATATATAATTATCATTTCTGAAACTGAACATGATGCGGAATGACATGATCGTGTGCTATGTTGAATGACATGCTTGCATATGACATGAGTGGTACATAAAAATTGGCTATCAATGAACTGGCTTGAATAATACTCAAATATAAGCTGACTGTGGTAATCCTAATTTTGTGATCAAATAACTTACCTTGCTGCGCTTCTTCTTAAATCTCAAGGTGTAACTCGTCACCGAGAAGAGTACGCGATGGGGGATTGGCTGGATGAGACGACGGTGGCTCTGGGTGGCTGGGGCAAGCCCGAAAGCTTAAGAGAAGCCGAGATGAACGAGAGAGGTGGGTTCTCGGTCTGCTACGACTTGCTTCGGTGGTTGTGGTTTCTTATGTTTTCTTCTGGAGGTCTTGGCCAGGGGTGGGTTTTATAGGCAAGGAAAATGGTATTGTGACCATAAGGAGATGGGATAGGATTTGGAGTTGAGAGTTTGGTTTCCTACTAGGATTTGGAGTTGAGAGTTTGGTTTCCTAATAGGATTTGGAGTTGAGAGTTTGGTTTCCTAATAGGATTTGGAGTTATTAATTAGAGGATAAGGATGAGGCTTATGGGTGGAGAGAGAGAGAAATAATGTTTAAATTTAAATAAAACTCTAGGCTATTGGAAAAATCGGGTCATAATAAAATAATAAAAATAAAATGATAATAATCTTATTAAAAGAACAAATGTAAAATCTGATGATAATAATAATAGAAATAATAATATTATAGCTATAAGAAAATATATAAAATGTATCTATAGCCTAATATTAGGATCGGGTTGTTACATAAGCACTAACAGAAAGTTGTCCTTGAGACAAGGACAAAATCAATTTCTAGATTTGAAAAAATCCTAGGGCCATTCTTTGAAGAGAAATGTTCCTTTAAATCGGTCCAAATCTCAAAAGCAATGGTAACATATAGTACACAAGCAGCAATTTCAGGGGAAACAGTGTTAAGTAACCAAGAAATCACCAAATTATTACAAAGCAACCATAAAGAGAAAAATGAATTGGTGGAGTCTGGTTTGAGGATTGTACCATCCACGAACCCTAACTTGTTTTTTGCAGAGAGAGTCATAGCCATCAAACGAGACCAGGTGTGATAGTTGTCTCCAAGCAAGAGTTGCGTGACCAGAACAATACCAGGATCGGTTATCGCTAGGATGAAGGAAGAAGGGGCTTGCAACATCTTGAAAGGAAGAAAAGGGATTCAGAATAGTTGACGCCACGAGATGAGAAAAGGAATTTCAAGAGACGTCTATACCATATCAAGAATGAAAACCCTAGAAGGTTCTTGAATTCAAGAATACCAAAACTGTCCAAAATGTCAAAGTGTGTAAAATAAAACAATTACAAGTATTTATACTGAGAGCTAAAATAAATCAGCCTAAAGAATACAAACAAATGTAAAATACAACATAAAATACAAGTACACGTGTAAAAGGACTATTTTACAACTTAATATTATCTCAGTGCCAACGATCCTCAGGTACGTTCTGTTTCATGCTAATTGAACCAAAGAAAATGTCATGTATTATGCCAATGGATCGTATATATAATGCTTAGCTGTTTACCAAAAGTGGATGAATTTCATGTCTCCTTATAATTTGAACTAGTCCATGATGTGACTTTATTCTTTCATGGGTTTATTCAGATGAAATTACCCTCTTGGGCTTTCACATATGCTTGTTGATATTCATTGGATACATCTTTTATTTACAATTAATACTACCAATAGATATTCTCCAATGTTCACATGCAAGTCTTTGTTAGCATCTCTTTGAACTCATTCAAATTTAAGATGGAAAAATGCCGTACTCTGTCCAGATACTTTGCAAGAGTTTACATTTAAATGCACTGGTGCATTATCAACTTACCCAAATCAAATGCCTTTGTTTATAATTCCTTTCAGGCCAAATTAATTGAGCCAGCTGTGAAGGGAACACTTAACGTACTTCTTAGATCATGTGCTAAAGTTTCATCTGTTAAAAGGGTGGTTATAACATCCTCAATGGCTGATGTGTTAGTTGATGAGACTTGGTTTTCAGATCCAGCTTTTTGTGAGGAATCGAAGGTTCACACACACATATATATATATGCTAATTTCTTATTACATATTATCTTTTTTACAAGTTCTTTGCTAATGATTTTGTGACTGCTAATTCTCACTTAAACCATAATGGCACGTATATGAGGGCAAGCCTGGGACAAAGCTATCTTGTGCAGACAATATGTTGGTCTGTTATTTCCTTCTTTTGTTTCCTTTTTCCCCTTTATCGTGTGTCTCCTATCTTCTGTGGGTGTAGCCCTGCAAACTATATGTATGGTATCTGCTCCCCATGCGAGTAACTGGTGGAAAGTGTTTGCCATGGGTCTAACCTACTAAAGTATGACTCTATGGCAACCTGTTTTAAGGTGTATGCAATTATTTGTAATGGCTTCATATAATACGTTAGATCTACTTTTTTTTTTTTTTTAAAAGTAAATTTATAATCTAACTGATCACATCAAGTCACGTAAGTTTATGGATTTACTTTATGGGATATCTTTGTGGCTAAAACATTTCTCATAGTTCATAAGATGGCACATCTCACTTTCTTTTGCTGGAAAGAACCATGTGAAAAGTCCTATATATATAGTTGAGTGGGAGCAATAAAATGAATATGTTAAATAGGAGGATTAATAATAGCAATAGCATGCATGATACGTTTATTCCTACACTACTTGTCTCTATCCAATCGCAGCTCTTACTCAAACTCTCAGTAACTATTTGCCAAAATAAATCAGCTATTATTTCAGTAATTTTAATGAAAGGAGTGGCCTGCGGTTTCCTTCAATGTTGCTTACTCTCGTTTCGTGAACTCCTGTTGTTTTCCTGAATCCTTGACTACTCCAGTTACTCCAGTACTGTAGCAATATCCTCATCATGCTATCATCCCTTCATCCTTCTAATTTGTTTTTCTCAAATGATTTTGAATTTGTCATTAGAAGTAATATATTGAATCTTATTATGTACAAATCCCTGAGTTATTCGAAACTATGACAGTTACATGGGAATTATAAGATCACTGCTCATTCTTACGTACGGTGTTTCTTATGAAAGGTCAAGATGGCAAGACCTAACTTATCCTCAACCGCAGCCTTGCCAGAAACGCAGAAAATATGGGAGTAGCGTCTACTACAGATATTACATGCAGAAAAAAAAAAAAAAAAAAAAAATGAAAAGTCGATCACCAGATGGTTTATCTCACTGCATATCATCCCAGTTATATCAACTTTATGCTAAATAAATCTTACATCTTTTTTTTTTATTATTGGCATTGGTGTTCAGGAACAGAGTCACAACTAATCTCGGAGGTGCACAGGCCCTCGATAAGGAGTTTTCCGCAAGTACACCTCGGGTAATTCGAGGAAAAATTCCCTCAGTCCGATAACGTAAAGGGATTTAATTAACCTTAGACCTAGGGGGAGCATACCCCCAAGCCCAATGCCTTTACCACTTAAGCCAACACTTAGGGGTTAAATAAATATTACATATTTCATCTTGAACGATTCTTAGTACTTATACACATCTATTGGAATTACTTGTCATCTTCATTATGATGAAACTCTTGCAATGACTATGTGGCATGCAACGTTGCTTCGACTGTTTGTAAAAGTTATAAAGGGTTGGTTTAAAGATTATTTTCTTTTGCAAAGAAGGAATCATAGTTCAATGGTAATTTTATTCTTTAGGGATGTTTCAAAAAATTAAAGTTTTCAAGATCTAAATGCATTTCCTTTGAAGGTAATTTTGGAAACTATACGGCTCATAATCTTTAAAAACGTCGTAGTTTCTTCCAGAAAGTGGTTTCTGCCTGATTCCCTCTTCTAAAAGACGCAATCTTTTGTGATGCAAGCAGTTGATATTCTCTTTTATGAAAGTATTCCATTTATGTCTCCCAGATGGGTTGATGTTAGAGATGATGCTGACGCACATATACTAGCCTTCGAGAACCCATCAGCCTGTGGAAGATATTGTTTAGTTGGAAGAGTTCTCCAATTTTCTGAATTTTTGAAGCTTATGCGTGAACTCTACCCTGATATAAACCTTCCTGAAAAGTAAGCGATGTATCCATATACCCAATACTAGCATCAACTTGTCAATTTTCGATTCACACTGGTTACACATTGAAGATTTACTGTGTCATACATGCTTACAGTACAAAAAGATAAATATAATTCTTTTTATGTTGACCTACACTTTTTATGTTGCAGATGCGGAGATGACCATCCTTTTGCATCATCCTACATGGTATCTAGGGAGGAGTAATGCTATATGCAGTTATGGAATGCACAAGCGTCTTGCAGTCGCTTTGAAAAAAAGTGAAGTCTACTATTAAAAAATTAATTTTTTTTCACGTAGAATCCATATTTATTTATTTTTTTCAAAGTGATTGCACGACGCTTGCACATTCACGATTGCAACTATAATTTTTCATCGAGGAAGAGAGCAGAAAGTTTAGGCCTTAACTTCACAATTTATTTTGGAATTATCTATCCACGTTAAAACTTAAGTGTAAATGTGTCGTTTTCGAATAGATGACCAATCATAAAGCTTTTAATCGTTCATTTCTATTTCCTTGCGAGATGGTTAGTGCATGAAACACCATTTTTGGCCTATGGGGGATTAGAGTGAGTGATGCCTTCCAGAATAGTACATCTGTTAGCATGTTGGAAAAACATAGTTTTAAGAGCCATCATTAATGTGCATCATTGCGGAAGATGATATCGACTTGTTTATTGTGCATTTAGAGGGAGATAGAGAGAGAGGGTTATATTAATAAAATCTTATCTTACTTATCATCACTTCTTCAAGTAGTGCAGAACACGTAATTCTTTTGAAAATAACGAATGTGCTTGGGGAATGAGGTCCGGCGATTCAAGAAGCAGTTATTGCTTGGTAGTTTTCTCACAAGTTTCTGTCTGAAGCATCTTGAGGAGAAAGTTTATGCCTTCACTTTTGAGTGGTGGGTGTTGTGTTTTAGTCTGTTTTTTGTCATCTGTTTTGTTTCTGTTTGTCACCATGGCTGAGGATTTCATTTCACATTGGAATAAACTTAGTCTAACAACCATTGAAAAGGAGGGTGTCATTGTCTTGGATGATGATGTTGACCAAACTCTAACAAAAGGCCAATCCTGTCTTGGGGGAAGATCATGTGTGAAAGGAGAATTAATCGTGAGGCTTTCAAGATAACTATACTCAAAGTTTGGAAAGTTGGTGCAGCTATTAGTATTGTTGAAGTGCATCAGAATCTGTTTCTCCTAGAGTTTGGTTCTAAGCATGATACGCAGAGAATTTGGGATGGCCAACCATGGCTTTTTTACCAGAATCTGATTTGCTTAAAATTCTTTGATGGACTTACTCCTCCCACTGAATTTGTATTTCTCATGCTTATCTTTGGGTGCAACTTCATCATTTACCGCTTGGATGCATGAATTACAAGGTGGCTTCTAGAATTGGTGGACTGATTGGGAATATGATTCATGTGGAGGTTGATGAGAATGGAACTGGTTGGGGACCTTATATGTGTATTCTTGTAGAGATTGATTTATTCAAAACCCTTGCAAGAGGTATTATGTTATCATTCAAGGAACACCATGATTTTGTGCCTTTTAAGTATGAGAGATTGTCATGCTTCTGCTTTTCTTGTGGTGTTATTATGCATGGCAGTGTTGGGTGTTTGAACAAGACAAAAACTACTTCTACCATGTAGTATGGTACATGGATGCGTGCATCATCTACTGCTGCAAGAAGAGGGGTGGGGAAATTCATTGCTGGATCTTCAAAAGTTTGTTCATCCTTTGATGCAACAAATCAGTTATCTCATTCCTCTCTTTCTAGAAACTGTTTTAACAATTATGAGAGAGTTAGAGCTATGAATAACACGTGGAATTCTAAGAGAGATGCAGAAGATCTGTTGATTGGCTGCCCTTTTGTGAACATCAACCCTGCAGTTGTAACTGCTACAACTGCTCCAACTGCAACAAATGTCAATTCTTTCGAGATGGGTCCTACACTGCAACATGGACTTCCTACTCCATCTGGTGATGATTCTCCTGTTAAAGTCCCCATTCCTTATGATGGGGCTGGTACTAGCTTGGTGGATGCCTCTGCACAGAAAGATCCATTAGGTCCATCATATTCACTGCATCATCTGAAGAATAAGGTTCGACATGCTAAAGATAAGGCCACTACTCATTCTAATCCCTACTTGGCAACTAGAAAAAGGAAATTTTTGCTATTGGCAACCGTAGTAATGAGGAAAAGGTGATGTTTAAAAGGAAATTGAGGAATTCTTGGTGATTTTAATGAGATTATATTTCATAGTGATAAGACGGGGGGTGCAGTTAGGAGTGAAAGTCAAATTGCCCTTTTTAAGGATGCATTAGATGATTGTTAGCTTCGTAACCTAAGATTTTCTAAAGGAAAATTCACATGGTCTAACAACAGATCAAATTCTTCCTTCACTAAGAAGAAACTTGATAGGGCAACGGCATCTTCTGATTGGTGTGTGGAATTTGGCATGATTGACATAAGATTTATCTGATGTTACCTCTGACCATTACCCTCTTCTCATGACTTTTTCTAATAGCCATGGATCTACTGGTCCATTAAAGAGGCTATGTAGATTTGAAGCTACACGGGCTTCCTATGAGGATTACAATGTAGCTATCAAAAATGTTTGGTTGCAGGCTGGTAAAGTATCTACTAATATGTCCTCTTTGAACAATAAACTTGCTTCTTGCATGAAATCTCTTAGAAGATGGGCTAACTCCAAAGATCCAATTTCTGATAAACATCTCAAGGAGAAAATGTGCCAACTTGAAAGGGTTCGGTCCAATCTTACAGCGGCCTCAGTCTCTGAAGTCAGTAATTTGCAAAAGGAACTCTCCATAATTCAAGAGAATTTACACTTAAAATGGAAGCAAAGGGCTAAAGTTCACTAGTTATAGAATGGTGATAGAAATACAAAAAATTTCCACTTGAGTGCTAGCCATAGACAGAAAAGAAATAAATTTGTGCAAGTGGAAGATGAGAATGGAATTCAGTACAATACTGATGCAGAGATTGGTCTTGCTTTTACTCATTTTTATCAAAATTTGTTCACTTCTTCTAACCCTTCTCAAATTGATGTTTGTCTTCATGATCTTTCACCTAAAGTGTCTAATGCTATGAATGAAGAGTTACTTCAAGTATTTACCGAGGATGATGTTAAGACTACAGTCTTCCATATGGGACCATTTAAAACCCCTAGACCAGATGGTTACAGTGCCTGTTTCTATCAAGACAATTGGGATGTGGTGGGTAATGAGGCTTGTCATACTATCTTGTCTTTTCTCAATTCGCATGCAAATATTGAAGCTATCAATTATACCTACTTGATCTTAATTCCAAAGTCCGGAAATCCAAATAGTCTCTCTAAATTTCGACCAATAAGTATATGTAATGTCCTTTATAAAATCATTACAAAGATGCTTACAAACAGATTGAAATCCATTATGCCTCTTATCATTTCACAGATTACAGGAGGGAGGTTCAGGTGTTCTGTGTAAGCTTGATATGGAGAAGGCATATGATTATGTGAATTGGAAATTTCTCTTATACTTGCTTGAGAGATGTGGTTTTGGGATCAGGTGGATTGCATGGATGCGTCATTGTATCTCAACCGCCCGGTACTTAGTTTTGGTTAATGGCACACCTGCTGATTTCTTTGATAGTTCGCGGGGATTGTGACAGGGAGATCCTTTATCCCATCTCCTATTTGTTATTGTTATGAAGGCTTTAAGTAGGATGGTGCAGGCTACTGTTGGGGGAGGTTTCTTATCGGGCTTTCAAGTGGGTGATGGTTCGGGTGGCGCTATTACCATTTCACATCTTCTTTTTGTAGATGATACGTTAGTTTTTTGTGAAGTGAATAGTAGCCAAATCCAAACTTTACGAGCACTGTTACTTTGCTTTGAAGCAGTGTCAGGGTTAAAAGTGAATCTGGGTAAGTCTGAAATGGTTCCTGTGGGTGCGGTTTCTAATATCCTCAGCCTAGCAAGCCTCCTGGATTGTAAGGTGTCCTCTTTCCCAATGAAATATCTGGGTCTTCCATTGAGAGCAACTTTCAAGAATAGAGCTACATGGGATGGGGTAGTGGAACAGATAGAGAAAAGATTGGCTGGCTGGAAACGGATGTATTTATCGAAAGGGGGTCGCCTCACTCTTATCAAGAGTACTCTCACTAACCTCCCCACTTATTTTTTATCTTTGTTTCCTATGCATGTTGGGGTAGTGAACAGAATGGAGAAACTCTTTAGGGCATTCCTATGGGGAGGCATGGGGGAGGAGAAGAAATTCCACTTGGTTAGATGGAAGTCTGTATGTGCCTCAATAGTGAATGGGGGATTGGGAGTGTGTAACTTGAGAACTTTTAATAAAGCATTATTGGAAAAATGGCTCTGGAGATATCATTCGGAGGGGGATCATTGTGAAAGGATATTATCAACGCTAGATATGGTGCTGCTTGGGGTGGTTGGTGCTCTAAGGAAGTGAGAAGGGGGTATGGGGTAGGTTTATGGAAGTATATAAGGAAGGGATGGCCATGTTTTGCAAATCGAATTCGCTTTGTAGTTGGTGAGGGCATTCGAATCAGTTTTTGGCAGGACTTGTGGTGTGGAGAGCACGAATTAGAAAGAGCATTTCCGGCCTTATACCGTATTGCAGTGAATAAGGAGGCTTCAGTTACGGATGTGCGTCTATTTTCTCATGGTGTCCAACAGTGGAACATTCTTTTTAATAGGGATTTTCATGATTGGAAATTACCTATTGTTTCAGAATTTTTCAGTTTACTATATTCTATGGAGGTTGCTATGGCACGGCAAGATAGTTTGAAGTGGAGGTCCAATGACCACAAGATATGTACAGTTAAGGCGTATTATAGCATCTTGTCTACACAGATTAATATTACGTTGTTCCCCTGAAAGAATATATGGAGATCTCGTGTGCCTTCTAAAGTAGCTTTCTTTGTTTGGAGCGCTGCTCTTGGAAAAATATTGACCATGGATAACTTAAGGAAGAGAGGATGTGTAGTAATGGATTGGTACTACTTGTGCAAGAAGTGCGGAAAATCTGTGGACCATCTCTTATTACACTGTGAGGTAACAAGGGTGTTGTGGGATGAAATCTTTCGAAGGGTTGACGTTGCTTGGGTTATGCCTATGAAGGTGGTGGAATTGTTGGGTTGTTGGTCAAAGATGCAAGGCTGTCATCAAGTGGCAGCAGTGTGGAAGATAATTCCGTTGTGTATTATGTGGTGCATTTGACGGAAAGGAATGCGCGTTTTTTGAAGATAAGGAATGCACAATAACCGAGTTGAAGAATTTTTTTTCTCCACTCTAATGTGTTGGTTTTCCACTATTGTATTACATGGGGATAATGTTCAGGAGTTTTTGTCTTTAATTTATTGTTTTTTGAATGTAATTAGGTGTTCTTAGGTATACTTCCTGTGTATAAGGGTTCTGCCTATTTCATTCATATATATAATATCTATTTTTTACTGATCAAAAAAAAAAAAATTATGCCTCTTCTCATTTCACAAAACCAGTGTCCTTTTGTACCTGGTAGACAGATCACTGATAACATCATTACTGCTTATGAAACTCTTCATACCATGAATACACAACTCCATGGGCAGAAAGGATATTTGGCCTTAAAATTAGACATGAGTAAGGCTTATGACAGGGTGGGATGAGGGTTCATTCAAGCTGTTTTGGTGAAACTGGGTTTTAATTCTAGATCGGTTGAGCTGATTATGTCTTGTATTTCTACCTCATCTTTTTCAGTTTTGGTAAATGGAGTTCCTCAAGATTGTTTTAAACCTGAGAGGGGCCTTAGACAAGGTTGTCATTTATCCTCATATCTGTTTATTCTATGTGCAGTGGCTCTAAGTTCTAAATTGTGTGCTGCAAAACAACTTCAAGTTTTGACTAGTGAACCAATTGCTTGAGGCCAAATCAAAGTGAACCATTTGTTTTTTGCTGACGATAGCCTCTTATTGTGTAAGGCTACTATGCAGGAATGGATCCAGCTGAACCCCATTCATAGTATCTATGAAGCTACTTCTGGCCAGAAACTTAACAAAGACAAGACAAAACATCCCTTTTTTCAACAAAAACACCAAGGCTAAAACTAAGAGACACATCATGGAGGTGGCTAGCTTACAGGCTTCTACTAATCTGGACAGTACTTAGGCCTACCATCTATTGTTGGGAGATCCAAAACAAGGGTTTTTAGTGGTATAGTTGAAAGGGTGATAAAGAGGCTGGATAATTGAAAAAACAAATTTTTTTGGCCAGTAGAATACTTAAAGCTAAATATTTCCCACAAACTTCTCTCTCTCATGCAGAGCTAGGTCCAAGGCCTTCATACTTATGGAAAAGTATTTTTCAATCTATTCCTCTGGTTGAGGAAGGCCTTATATGGAAAATTGATGATGATACCCAAGTCAAAATTTGGAAGGACAAATGGTTGAAAAGAGCCTATACATGCAAAATTCAATCTCTTGTGTCGATCCTCCATGAGAATGCAGTGGTTGCTAATCTTATTGATGCTCAATCGAGACGGTGGAATATGGATCTTCTCCATACAGTTTTTCAAGAGGAAGATATTAAGGAAATACTTAAGTTGCCTATTAGTATCCTGCCTACAGCTGAAAAACAGATATGGAATGGGACTGTTTCTGGACATTTCTCAGTGAGAAGTGCTAATCACCAACATAAACAACTCCTAGTAAGAAAACATGGTGAATCTTCAACTAATGAAGCTCAAGGGTTGTTGTGAAAGAGGATTTGGTTCTTAAAAACAACAAATGTTGTTAAACAGTTTATGTGGAGTGCTTGCACAAATTCACTGCCCACTCGAGTTAATTTATGCGAGAGGAATGTGATTATTGATTCTTGTTGTCCTATTTGCATGCTTGAAGATGAAAAGCTGGTGTTTCATTCTTATGTGCATGTCCCTCTGCCAAGGATGTATGATTTTTGTGTTCCAAGCCTATTCAAAGGCAAATATTCAAGCACTTAGTTTCTTATCAGTTTTTGAGTATCTGGTTGATAGATTACCAGGTCAAGAATTGGTGTTGTTTGCCACCATAGCTAGACTACCCTGGTTTAAAAGAAACATTCTTATCCATGATGACCCTTTTCAACCCCCTAATGTGCTCTTTGGTAGTGTTGTAAAGGCTGTAGAGGAGTATTATAATGCAAGAGCAATGTCAGAAGGGTCAAGAATTCAGAATATACAGCCTGCTACTCGATGGGAAGCACCTCCATCATCTTGAGTGAAAATGAATTGGGAATTGGGATGTGGCAGTAAGATCTAATCTCAACAAGATTGATGTTAGAGTGGTGGTAAGAGAGGCTAATGGTTCTGTTTTGGCTAGTTTGATGCAACCAAGATTCTATTGCACTGATCTTGTGCTGGCTGAAGCAAGAGGTTGACTCTGCTATTTTATTTTGCAAAGAATTGGGTCTTGACTCTTTAATTTTTGAAGGTGACTCTAGCCAAGTAGTCCATGCTGTCAAGAGTGTTGTTTCTTCTGCTGGGAAATTGCAGTGCACTGATTCAGACATCACTACTCTTCTATGTGGTGCTCAATGGAAAATACAGCATGTCAAAAAAGAACTCAATGGTGTTGCTCATTGTCTTGCTCAAAGGACCGTGAGTTTAGAACATAAGTTAATTGATATTGATTGTGTTGTTGAATGTATTAAACCTCTTGTAATGGCTGAATGCCATATTTCAGTTCAATAAAATTGTCTTCTATGTTGAACATCAAAAAAAAAAAAAACAGTAGTGCAGAACACACAATATATGGTATCTGATAGCTAACGCAATAGTTACACACCGATCAAAATTTCAATCATGTATTTGGGCTCGGTCAATTTAACTCATCCATAACTTCAATACTCTATCTTTACCACCTGAAGCTACCTTTTCACCATCTGGACTCCAATCAACAGCATAAACCTTTCCAAAAGCAGTTACCAACATGTCACTTTAAAATTCAAAATAATATATGAAAGACTCTTGTTTTTGGACATAGAACATACCTCATCCGCATGACCTGGAAGGTCTTGTTTCAACTTCTGTGTCCGGATATCCCAAACCTAGACAATTTTAATAAATTTCAATCAAAGGTCATGAATATACTCATCCTTGGCAAAAAAATTAGCACCACATCAACTGAGGTCCACATCTGCACATACATCCTTTTTAGTAGTGTTTACACAAATCCAAACCTAGTCAAATTCAAAAATTTATTCATACATAATAGACTACAATTTGTTCATTGTTTAAGTCGTGGGTGCTTGGGTACTTCATTTATTTGTATAGAAGAAGTTATTCATGATTACAAACTCAATCACAATCTCAGAGTACAAACTCAGTCAGAGGCTATAAAACGAACCTTATAGCAGTGCATAGCATTCTGCGATATCTTCAAATTTTAAAGAAATGACATTATATACATTAATAGTTTTAGAATACCTTGAGTGTAGAATCCTTGCTGCCACTCAAAAGAAGCCTACTGTCTGCAGACCAGCTGTAGGACAAAATGCAACAACAAGATTAGCTGCGAGGTCAGTGAACGTAGAGGCATAAATGATGGAAATCGTTCAAACCTGATCTGATAAACAGGCCCAACATGGCCTCGAAAAGCAGCGACGAATTTCCCTGTAGTACCATTCCATAACTTGACAGACTTGTCAAATGAGGCACTTGCAACCCATTGTCCATCAGGTGAAAAATATACATGATTGACAAGCTGTTTGAAAGCAACAAGAACAAACTTTAGTTTTTCACTAAAAGGACAGGATTCGTGCAATTTATATGTTAAAATATATATACATCAGAAAATTTGAATACAAAGGTATCTGTATTAGCAATTCCAGCAACAACTAGGGTAGCAAATATCATTTGCCCTTTGCAAAAAAGGTGGGGGGGATAGCCGTGGATATCAAAATAAATTGAAACAATCTGGAGGCAGAGGCAGAAGGGGAAACACAAAATGTGAATAATTCGGGATTGCAATTGAGGACAGATAATCAAATTACAAAATATTTGTACCTGTTGATGACCTGTCATGCGAGTTTTGGGATGCTTGCTGACAGAAGGTTCCCAAAGAAACATGGTAAAATCATCCGATCCAGAAACCAATCTTTCAGGGCCATTGCCTTTCATTTTGTTATACCTTTCCAAAGCAACCTGTAATTAGTAGCACAATCGGAAATAATCCGTTCCACTTGAAGGAAAGATGGAGAAAAGTAGAAAAAAATTCGTGCATGAAGCGGAAGTCTAACATGACAAAAACATTACGACTGCAACAGCACATGGCAATAATTGAGGCAGTGAGGACAGGAGAAGAATAGTGGGTAAAAGTTTTCACCTAACGATTTGAATACTAAAAGGCCAAAAAACTAAGTGTCTTCCCATTAAAATGAGCTAAAACTGAAGCCTTAAACTTGAGCATCTAGTCCTCCCCAAATTCATTTATATAAATAATTAAAAAATGATTAAAAAGAAAAGCTACGTCACAAATTAAAGAGGTGCTTGTGATGACTCCAATCCAGTAAATTACTTCAAAACAAACAAAATTTCTTTTTTCGGCTTTACTATTCTGTCTACCAATGGAACAAAAAGACCCTATAACTGTTTAAAATTTGGCTCCATAACCATTATCTTATTCGATACATCCAGCAACCGAACTCCACATCTAACTCAAAGAAAAAGAAGCAAAAATCTATCATACATACTACTCAATGACAGTTACCTTTTTCATTTCCTCTGGTGATGAATAGTGCTTGCCTGTATGGTCAAAAGCCCCAGTGCGAAGAACATATTCAGTGCTCAATGCAAGAGAGTTGACCCAATGCCCATGACCCTAAAACAAATATAAAAAGAGGAAGTTGGTAAAAATAAAAAATAAAAGGGAAAGAATTATTAGCAACACAAAGGACAACAACAGTAGATGAGAAACCATAACAGTGGGGGACAATAACTAAAGATATAAGCTGACATTGCAGTGGCCTATTTACGTTCAGAAACCCAAAAAGCCAACATCATGCATTTGGTCAAATTTCACCAATTTATTTCTCCCTTCTTCCGATAGAAGAATGAGTATATCGTTTGACTCAGCCAAAAGGGTGAACATCCTTGAACCATGATTTCTCAGGTATAAGATAAATAACTGTAACACATACTAAAACGAGAAGTGCATGTTCTTGAGTAGCAGTATTAAGAAACAAAAAACAAATAGGTGTTTCCAAGTATTACAATCTCAGATTGAGGAGATAAATAAAATCATAAACGAACAAAGGTTTTAGATCATGCCGATTCAAATCACCCACCCCCCCCCCCCCTCTAAAAAAACAAAAAAAAAAAAAGGATTTGAAACGGATCTAGAGAGAGTAACAGAAATCTTTCATTAACTTTTTTTTATAAGTAGGAATCTTTCATTAACTATGGTAAAACTTTTTGATAAGTTAAACTATGGCCACTACAAGATGATAATAAAAAATTGATAAGTTTACAACACAGTAAACTGGCCTATAGTGGATTGGAAGGTGCTTAATGATAAAATAATAAGCATGCACATAAGCAATTACAAATCCTATATAGCCAAGCAAAGATTTATCTAGTTACCTTCAATTCTTTAATTAGCTTCCCTTGGGTAGTTTCCCAAACTTTGATAGTACAATCCTGGGAGCTGCAATGGTTGAGATGAAGGTATAATTGTAATTTGTAGGTCGAACAAATAAAGGCTATCCCGAGAAATCTAATCTCTTTGACTTAATTCTTCTTTCATAAGAAGAAAAGCAAAACATATAAGCACACAAACAAATGCATGTGTATACATTCACATATTTAAGCATTTATTCAGAATGTATATTTCCAAAAAAAGGTAAACATGGAGATCGCATAACTATCAGATTAGTGATTCACAATTCAGCAAATAACACTTGCTTCAACATGGAAGGCCACAGTTGTAAGTTTCCTTACCATAAAAAAAATAAAAAATAAATAAAAGAAAAAAAGAAGAAGAAGAAGAAAGAAAGAAAGAAAAACCAATAAGAACCATCATATAGCTGTTCATATATATTGTAATCTTGATCATGTACTGACAAACCAACTAAGGATTAACAAAACAAATAAAGAAGTGACAAGAGGCCAACCAAAGTAAATATTTATTCGCTCACTCAACATTCAAAGCAGAGTCGTTCCCCAGCAACCAAAAAACAAAAGGAGAATGATCAACATTGAAAAGTCAATTAAGCACTTATATGTCCTTGTAAGACTAAGGTCAATGATCAACCGAGTCGGCCTGTCAAAAGAGGGAAAATAAGTTGTCTAGCTATATTTTAAAATAAGTTGTCTAGCTATATTTTAAAATAAATTATGGTTTTCTTGTCCTTAAGGGTCATCCAAAAAGGATGTCTTCAATTATTGCAATTCTTAAGATAGAGAGCTACACTAATAAGCATTGCATCAAACTGTAGGAACTTGAGAAGAAGTTTTAACTTATAAAAAAAGTATACCCTGTATAAATTACTCCATCTCCACCCCATTTCACACAAGTTACTGCTAGTGTGTGACCACTAAGACAAATAATGCATTTCCTCAATGAAACGTCCCAAATGCGTGCATCACCATCTTTACTGGCGCTTACAAACCGTCGACATGGAGCATTCAGATGGGCTGGTTCCCAAGAGATACCAGTAATCCATTTTTTATGGCCCTGTGGCATTGCAGATTCCAAACATTAGAGGCAATAGAGAACGTATTGGTAAGTCCACTTATTTACCAAACCAAGCCAAAGAAAAATATTTTTTTCTTTATCAGTAAATAAGAATTTTATTAAAATAGGAGAAGCCAAGTACAAGGGACATATACAAGGATAACACCTATGCATGAGTGTCTAAAGATACAAACAAAAATTTAAATAGTGAACCAACATGAGTCAAAGAAAATTAGTTAAACAATGAAGCAAATACATCCAATGATCAATAGATCAAGTAAAAGACTTAACAGTAAGTGGATTGCCTGATGGCTTCCCAGTTTGAGGATCCCAGCATTGAAGTTCTCCGGCTTTGCTCCCACTTACAAGATGCTTGCCGTCTGGTGACCATGCAATACAAAGAACCCAATTCTTGTGCCCTGGATATGAGAGGAAGGCTTACTATTAACACAATAAAAAGGATGATTGGCCATCCATTATGCATAAATTGATATCCCAACTCTATGATATATGGACAAGAAAGAGAGCTTAGAGAAGTTTTATTCTTAAATAATAGGCAGCATTCAACAGTGAGAACAAAAATCTGATAAAAAAGAAATGTTTTAGTTTGGAGATATAAAGTGATACCTTTAAAATATCAATTGTATATACTTCCAGACAGTACATTAATCCCTTCAAAATACTCTCACTATAAAATAAACAATCACATTTAAAGCTTATGCAAGTCATATAGGTTAAGTTATCCGTATTCCCTTTTCATTTTCCAATTATTTTCCTTTCAGGTGTTTGGACATCGGTTTTATGTTTAACAGTCCCAGAGTCTGATTAGAGCCTTGACTTCAAACCTGTACATGTAAACAGCGGTGTCTGAGTGTTGAGGTCCCAAAGTCTGACAGTGGTATCACCTGAACCACTTGCCAAATGCTTCCCATCAGGACTAAAGGCAACTGAAAGTACGGCTTCTGTGTGACCTGCACCAGCAATATTACAAAACCCCCAGGCATGTTAAACTAATTTAACATAATGACCACAACAAGTCTCAAGACCATTGAAATCCAGCTGCATTCCAATCATACAATATAACATCTAAAAGCAACCAATATAATAAAGAAACGTCATTAGTAGCTCATACCAGAAATTGTGGACGAGCAACGATTAACTGGGCGAATTCTGAATATAGCTTGTGGTTGATAAACTATTGAGAGCACCTTCTCCACAGAAACTGCAAATTGCCACCCAAAAATATTCTCAAATAAAAAAACCTAGTAAATCCCCCAAAAGCCCATAAATGCCTAGTACAATGGAATGTAAAATATAAAAATAAAAATCCAATTAAAAACTCTAAAATGTAAACTTCAACTATATGTTTCATCTGACTAACCTTTATTCTTCTCCAAATAAGTGCCAAGGGGCACAAGAAGCTCCTGATTTGATATATAGAAAGCATAAGGCAACTTCTCCTCCTGAGAAAAAAAAATATAGACTTTCATGGCTGTTACATTCATAGAAGCAGAAACACAACCATGTCAGATATCATATACAGACTCAGGCAATTATTCCTGACACACTTATAAAATGTCTTGCCACTTTATAATAGAAGTCCAGGACAGTATCCCCTGCAGTGCAAGTCCCTGAACCCAGTGCTTCCTAAAATGCAAATAACCAGAGCTTCCATTTTGCACAAGCCCGCATCGGTTACATAGTGTGCAATCTGGGCCCATAGTGCAAGAATGGTAAACTGCTCATCTGCTACTAGACACTAAGAGATTTGGTTGGTTGGCAAAAATTTGGAACAAGAATGAAACTGTAAATATGTGCCATATAATTCAACAAGCACAACATTTTCTAATCAACTTGAAGTTTCAAGATAAAAATAACTAGAAATGAACAAACCGAGAAAATATTCAAGGAAAAGCATGTAGCAGGATTTTTTTTCTCTGTGATTCTCCCATTGAAGTTTAACTAATTCAGCTCAAAACTCTTCACATATAAATTTCAAAAGCAAGTGAACTTCAGATATGTTATTTTTTCTCTCTACAATCTCTCAACAACCGAAGGAAGCACCCGAAGAGACCAAACGAAAAGATTCAAGCTTGATAATTTGATAGAAAAAGTTTGAGCTCGTCCAATGTACTGATTTATTTACCAGCACTTTCTCCACAGCCAAAAAAAAAACACGCTAGGATCAACAACAAAAGAAAAAAGCTAAAATCCAAAAGCTTACATTGCTGAGAAGCTTGTTGACCATTTGCTGGAGCTGTTGGTGCCCAGCATTTTGGGGAAGGTACATGGCAGCTCCCAGAGGCGTCCCATCTGGATCTGTCAAAAGGCACATCACTTTGTTGGTAGTCGTTTCTCTCTGCTCTTCTTCCACCGCCATCGCTGCGCCTCAATCCAAAGTATGCGGAATTGATGGTTTGGAGTTGAGCTGCGCTACAAGGAATTTAATGCATGCAGAACAGGTTGGTGGTGAGCATTACCGATTCTCTAAGCTTAGTAAGTTCAAGAAACTGACATTGGAAGATACTTAGAAAACTGTAAAACAGAAAAGTTCTTGGAAGAACTCGAAGGCAGACTGTTTTGGGACTTTTGTAAGGACTTCGAAACCCTCAAAGGGAATGGCTAATCTCTCATATTCCTAGGGTTTCAAGAGCCCTTGCGCATGGAATTCTCATGTGTCTAATAGTGAATTTTGATCTACCCCGTAAAGATCTCCATGCAAACCTTCAACTTGTTTTCAATGGTTGCCAAAAATAATGAAAATCGCACGAGTCCCTGACATGACGACGGAACGCCTATTGCCACCATAATGTTTTTAAAGTTTTCCCAAGTGATCCAGAGAAAATTCAGAAAATGATAAAGAAAAACAAAGAAAAAAGCTTCAATCTATATCTTCATACATTGGCATTTTTTGGTAGTGAAGAAGACCAAGACCTAACAACTAATTGTGGATAGGGCTGAGCACCGACCAAGTCGAAGTCGGAGGGCCCAACCTCCAACTCCAACTTGGACTTGTCGGAGCGGAGTTGGATTTTGGGCTGTTTTTTGTCCTCTTTAACTTCACATTTGGCCCACTTTTAAAAAAAAAAATGTGTGGGCTTTCAAATTTTAGTTTTTTCAAAAATAACAATCTAAACTAAATAATTCACTTTTGATTATAACAAAAAATACAACTAACTAAAAACAAGTAACATACTAACATGCTTTCAAAAATTCAAAATAAAAAATAAAAAGAAATTCCTATTGTTACAGCTACTCCCATCATCCATTATCCACATCCAACTAATCACTACAATAAACATCCACACCCTAATTCCTGTTAACACTAGTAATACAATTGCATGGGGGTGTTAAAAGATATGAGAAATGGATCAGTAGAGGTTTCTTCCCATTGTGTTACTAGAGGCTAAGAAACCCAAAACTCAGAGAATCCTCCCAGAAATATCCAACGGTGCATTGGGATATGGGGGTAAACATATAAGTAAATCACCAGTACAAATACAAGTGTTGATGTCTGTTCTAATAGTTTTTTACAGGATACCATCAAGTACCTTAAAATCTATTCGGTGGTGTAGCTCACATCCAGGATATGTGCATAGTCCAAAGTATGTGTCAACACCATGATCAGCATCCTGTGCACATTTTGCATAAAGAAGTTAATGGATCATATCACTGCAAGTCTGAAACATAAAAAGATACATGTATGACTTGGACAGTATATAAAATGACAAGCTATTTCGTTATCCCATTTATCATAGACTTTATAACTCAAGATATACTTGTCTGACTGACCTCTTGATATATAAAAGACGACAAGTGGCTGGAACTACTTAAAATAGAATCAGGCACGTATTGGGGGATCAATTATTCTAAAAACTTAAACTTAAAAGCACAACTCCAACAATACATATCAAGCTAACACAAATTGGCACCACCTTGCCTTTATATGTGCAGCCAGAATCTGAACATGGAGCCCAGAAACAGAAACAAAATCAAACAAGTTTCCTAGGACTCAAAACAGATGTTTCATAGACAAGCTATTTCGTTATCCCATTTATCATAGACTTTCTAACTCAAAATATATCTGCTGGAAAACGAAAAAGAAATCGGTAGATATACAGGCAGACTATGTCAAACTCAATGTAGATATACAGGCAGTAGGCACAATAAAAGTGGTCAGGTAAGATCAATATCAAACTCAAAAAGGTTTTGAATTCCATGGATTCTTTACACTGAAAAGTCATAAAAAATAAATAAAAGAAAGAAAGAAAATATAATCTTCAATCAGGCAGCTGTTAGTGACATGGAAGCAACCGACATGAATCTAGAAAAGTCTCTTTCTCATTAACGTTCTGTTCCATTTTTAGGCTTATTAGTTGACGCAAAAAACCAGAAAGTCAGCCTCACAAACATGCACTGATACCCCACCGAGATATCATTACATGAGAGATGTTTGAGCAGTTGAAATAATTCTTAGCTGATCACTTTTATGGCCAAAAAGCAAATAGAAATTATATTTTTGGTCATGTTTCAAATTCAAGGAGGCTGCAGGAGACATAGCGCCGTCTCCCCTTTTCTGTTACACCGAACAGAGGCTTTGATATGAAAAGAAAAACGAAAGAAAATCCAAATATGAGCGATTATCAGACAAGGTTTAGAGATCCCTATACCCCATCGGAAAACCTAAACCTTACATTTCAATCAGCTGTAGAGAAAGAACGGAAGCGCACATCTTATTTATCTCTGGTGGAAAGAAATAAGAGAGGCAAATACAACGAAGGGAGAAGAGAGAGATAGGGCTTACCAGAAGAGAGAGAGAGGCAGTGCAGTGGGACTCTGAGAGAGAGGCCGTGTGGGGGGAGGGGAAGCCGCGCGGCTTACCTAGTGTTAAATTTTTTTTTTCTTTTTTTTTTCTACTAGGGATGTAACCGATCCAGTCCGGTCCAGTTTTGGACAAAATTTAGGACCGAACCAATATGTACCGGTTTTGCATTTCCAAAAACCGATTATGCACCAGTTACCCCCTAAACCGGTACATCCGATTTTACTGGTTCCAGTCCAGTTCGGTCTAGTTTTCCAGTTTTAATTTAGTAAATGCATGAGATTTGTGACAGAGAGAAGCATTGAAAGTAGCAAGCAATCTAGAACTTGGAACAAATATATGTGTGCGAGAGAGACCAATAGCTGAAGACAAATGCATGGAATCTGAAACTGCATCAAAAGGATACCTAGCTAGAATATTATTACAGATCAGATTCATTACTATATATGAAAGCAGGTGCTCTTGGGGAACAGTACTGTTTATGGATGAGAGCCCAATATAATGCTTGGGAATGTATCCTATCTTAAGAGGTAAAAGGCTGCTCTTTGCCCTCACATTTTCATAAACCTTTTGAAAAAATTATATGCTTAGTAAATTTATAAAAAATTATTTAAGGAATAATAATAGTAAATTTAAGAAACACAAAAATTTACAAAAATTTATAATACAAATTCCTAGAAAAGAATATAATATGTTTAGTAAGTTTATAAAAAATAATGATCTTCACTATTTACGTTAGACAAATAAAGATCCTCAAGAAGATGATTTTTAACTTTTTTTTTATACTTTTAATATCTTGACTCCATCTATGTATGAGAGCAAATAAATCTTTCTAAAGGGCATCCAACTGGTAAGTAGGTTTTTTTTACAATTCAGTAGATGTTTTATTTTTCATTTTTGACTTGGTAGAAATGGTAGATTTCATCTTTGGAAGTCATACAAGAGATATGGGACGGAAGGCAATTGAGCAAAGCCAAACTTGAAAGCTTTCATTCAACTCAAATGCTTAATCGAACAAAACAAACAGAGCTTTAGCTAACGCGGTCCTTCGAAAAAACACCTAGGAAGTCCGCAACTCAACCATATCATTGCAGACGTAAGAGTCTCCCTCAACTTGGAAGTATTAGACTTTCTTTGTTGTGTTTGAAATCGACAACCCAAAGTAAAATAGTTTCTGTGTCCTGCTTTCATTTAACAACTGGGAACATATGTCTAAACAATCCTGCCCTCAAAGAAAGATGCACAAAATTGTATAGGAATTAAGTCCAACGAGCAACACCTAGACGAAAATTCTCAAAGATGTCTAAAGTTCCCATTTAACCAATAAACCTTTGAAACAAAAAAGTTCCCATAACAATTAAACCAACGGAGATTAAAAATGATATACACATCCGAGATTGTTCCAAGAAAAATTACCGTCGAAAACAGAGAGACGTGAGAGAGGGGCTGCCGGCTGCGTGAGAGATGGGAGGGCTGCGTGAGAAGGTGAGAAACAGAGAGGGCAGCGCAGCGTTGAGAGAGAGGCCGAGGGGCTGTGTGTGCGACGGGAAAGGCTCGAGAGGTGAGGCCGTGAGGGGAGGTGCAACGGCGAGAGAGTGGGTCTGTGTTTCTGAGGGGGCAACAGCAAGAGGGAGGGGACTCAGGCTGAGGGGGCGACGGCGAGATGTGCACAATGCAACGGCGTGGGTCGTGGCCGCGTGGGAGGGCAGAGATGCAGAGAGGCTGCTAGGCAGAGTGAGAGAGTGGGGAAGAGGGGCGGGTCTTAGCGTCTTTAGACTCAGGGTTTTGGAGACTGGAGGTGTAACCGAGCCGTTTAGTAATAATATCAAAATTATTACTAATAGTCTAATTAGACTAAACTATATTATAAGTCCATGATTATATTAGAGCATCCGCATCAGAGTATTTAAAATGCTTTCATCTCTATATTTAACGAATCTTATTAAAATTTGACCTACATTGAATTAGTCAAACTCTTTTCATCTTAAATATAAGTTACAGTCATTTTATTTTTCTTTCTAAAGATGAAAAGTTCTGATCCAAGTCTAAATTCATTGTTTAATATATTTCGGCTCCCTCTCTCTCCCGCGGCTCTTCTTATTCTTCTTCTCTCCCGCGTCACTTCATTTTCTTCTTCCATTTTCTCTTCCGCATCTCTTCTTCTGGTCTCCATTTCTCTTTTTTTCTCTTCTTTCTTCCATCTCCCACGTCTCTTTGTTCTTTCTTTTCTTCCATTTTTTTTTCTCTTATTTCCCTTCTTCTTCTTCACTCTCCCGCATCTCTTCCATTTTCCTCTTCTTCTATTTTTTTTTCTCTTCTTTCCCTTCTTCTTCCCTCTTTCTCTTCTTCCTCCCTTTTCACTTCCTTTTCTCCCGCACGGCACTGCGGCTCAAAAAGCTTTCTTCTTTCTCTCCAACGGCTATTCACTCTAGCCTTGAACCGTGACAGCTTCTCTCAACTCGACAAAATAACACGGTAAAATTCAAAACCCTAGCCTTGATTTTACTCTTGATTTTGTTGTTTGGATTTGATTTTGTTTTCATTTTTTTTTTCAATTTATAGTTTTGATTTTAGCATGGTTTTTGGCCGATCCTCTGTTTCATCACAATGAAAGTGCTCTCTCGAGTTTAATTTCTATTTTCGCTGTAAAATTGAAATAATCGATAGGGATGGTCATGGTGCGAGTTGTCGAGCATTTTTTTTCCTCTGAAATTTGCAATGAAGTGAAGTATTTAAACTGTATACATGTATAATGTCGTGGAAGTTTTGACACCTAACTAGATGAATGAGCACTTCCATTATCATTGAGAAATGCATACCAAAGGACCCTGTATGATATTATAGACAGCATGGTAGTTTTTCCAATCATAATATATAGTTAGATATCTTAACACGAGGGTAATTCGTAACCTATGCTACAAATTTGGTTTTAAGCAACAATTTTGATACTTTGGTACCATGCATATCATAAGAGTATCCCTTTCAATATATATACATATAATATATATATATATATATATATAGAAATTAACTTGGGTACCATCTTCATTGTTGAACTCTTTAATTTTCTGCACCTTTGACATCCTCGTCCCCCATTTTCTCTTATGTGTCTCACAGCCCCACTTTTTTCTTTCTATTGTAGAGGTTTTGTCAAGCACATTTGTCATGCGATGCACTAGGTGCGTGGGACTCTAGCACACTACCTTTTCCAGTGAATTGACTCATTGGATTATTATGCTTATCATAATTTTAAACCCCTCATGTCAAATGAGAAGAAGCTTTGTGTACTTGTGTTCCTTAATTTCCTTCCAAGTAGTGTTTGTATATATATATATATAAATATATATATATATATATATATATATTTATATAAAGTGAAGTCGCAATCATCAATCGGCTTATATATAGATCAGGCTCTTGAGGGAAAGGAGCTGTTGCTAAAGACCAATTGAACCGGTCGATCGATCATAGAAATGGCAGTTACAATATCTATAAATCATTATCCATTACAGCTGTTTATGTCTCCAGCATGCAAAACACTTAATAATTAAATGTAGGTGGAAGTACTGGGGTAAATTGGCCGATACTACTGGAAGGATTCCTATAGGATATTCTTATTCATACATGAATTTAGATGCTCCAATTAAAATACTCAATTCAAAATTGTCGTGTATCAATCAGTCCTCATCTGCAATATCTGAGTTGAGTTTTGCTTTGAGTAATATCATGAGCTAGTCATGCAGAGTTGAAGATCTTGCATATAGGACAGGAAAATGCATGCATGCAAATGGATTTGATTCTCAATATTGAAGCCAGTCCAATGAAAAGAGATCAATTTATTGTATGAAACCTTAATTTATTGTATTCTACAATGTGAGTGACGAAGCAGAACACTTAGCTAAGCAAAACACATTGTTATGCTACAACAGTTGTGTTGTTGCTGATGCCGATCAAGGCCCACAACCCCTTCTCTGCAACATTTAATTGGAATTTGGATTAGTATTAGTTTACATATACAACACAAGTATTACAATGAGCATAAAAAACATTAATATTTGTGGCTGTAATATTTATGGCTGAAGTAGGTTGTTTTCGAGAAAGCAGTATCCCATGGCAACTTCCATTATTATTGACACTTGTGTGCATATTATTTGTTCTCACTGATTGTTTCTTGTTAATCGTCTGTAAATTTGTGTGCATACTTGAATTAAGTCTTGATTTTCTACAATTATACTTGAATCAAGGATGGACACCACATTTGATGAAGATCCCTTCTTTACCACTCTATTGCAAAGTGGTGAACAACGTATCTCCAGTACCCCAATGACTAGTAGCCATGATAATGTTGAATTCCAAGCAATACAATTGGAAGGTGAAAGAAGGCCACCTAATAAGAAAACACAATGAGGTGTGTCTTTCACTATAGAGGAGGACAATTTCCTTGTATCGGCTTGGCTCAATATTAACATGGATGCTACACGGGGAACAGACCAAAAATATTCACAAATGTGGGAGAAATTAGTGATTATTACAATGAGCATAAAAAACCTAGCATGGCAAATCCTTCTGGGGGGTCATTGACCAATCGATGGTCAGTGATTCAAAAATGCACAAATAAATTTTGTGCTGCTGTGGCTCAAGTAGAATCATTGCATCCAAGTGGTGTAACAGAGCAGGACAAGATATGAGTTTTTAACTACATTTCATTCTAAATTTTCTTGTTGAAATTATATTCTCACATTCTTGTTACATTTGCAAATTTAGATTGAAAGAGCTAAAATCATGTATAGAGAGACTGAGAAGGCCACATGGAACATTGTTGGTGTCTATTGAGACACCAACCAAAATGGCAGCAACATGTGTCTGTGTTGTCAACGAGAAGGAAACCACATGGGAAATGCCCTGCTATTGCGGAGTCGACTCCAATAGGAGACGATACGATAGATGACAACGTAGAGGTTATTTGTGAAAGACCTCCAAGCAAGAAGGTTGAAAAAGAAAGGGAGAGGAAAATGAAGGCTACAGAATCTACCGATGCAGAATTTATTGAGGCCTTAACTTGCATGTAAAATGATAGAGCCATATTCATGTCTGAAAGAAGACAAGTGACCAGCAATTTGGATATTGATAGGGCTCAATTATTAGTGGAGAAAAAGAGGAGGAATGATACGGAGAAAAGGAAGATCGATGTAAAGATAATGAAGATGGATCTTGCTAGCATGAATAGAATGCAGCAAGAGTATTTCTTGAATCTTCAAAAAGAGATTTTCGAGGAATCAAGGAAGCGATTTTCATCTCCATCTCTATCTCCACCTTTTGAAGATATGTAGCCTTTTGTTGATGTAATATTGTGGGGTTGTTTTTATTTTAGGGTTGTATTTATTTTGGGGTCGTAGCCTATGCTATACTATGGTTTTTTGTTATTTTGGATCACAAATATGGGTGCTTGTGAATATGGACAGCAACTATATATGAATGTTATACTGTGGGCAGTGATGAAACTTTTACGCCCTACTATTGATATGATATAAATTGTTCTTCATATTGTTCTTATTTTTTCTTAAAGCATTTTGTGTATATAATAATATTCCTTTATTTATTAGATTGTGAAAATGCATATAATTGTTAGAGGTTATTGGAGATTATGGAAAAAAAAAATTAAATAAATAAATATAAAAAAAAAAATAATAATATTTTATTATTATAAAGAGTGTGATAGCTAATTCAATGTGGATTTCAAGTTTTGAATGATTAGTTAAAAGTGAAAAAGTTACATATTCTTCAAAATTTGAAGAATTAGATAGCTAATCCAATACCAATGCTCGTTATTCAGTATATGTATAATCTATATTAGACTATTAGTAGTCGAATAAATATTAGTATTAGTTATAACTATATAATATATTAGACTATAAAAGTATTAATATTAGACTATTTCTTGGTTTCTCACTAAGAGAACAAATGATCGAATCCTCCCTCCCATGTATAAAAAAAAAATTAGATTATTAGTATAGCTATATATTAGTATTAGTTATAGTGATTATAATAACTATATATTAGTATTTGTTATAGTAAGTTTAATTTATTATAACTATATCATTGATAAACTATAGTGATAGTATTAGTATTACTATATCATTATTTCATTTGGAATTATTTAGTATAGTGATTTATATACTAATTTATATATAAACTTAAAGTATATTACTAAAATCTCATCTCATCTAAAAACTATTTTTTCTAAAAATAAAAATGATTTATTAGAACAAATCTGTAATAAATTAGAAAAATTAAACATTACTAATATCGCATCTACTTCAAAATAACCTCATATTAATGTATTAAGTAAGACAGACTCGTCTGTCTTATCTGATTATGAAATTAGTAATATTGAAAACCAATTTAAAAATTTAGATTTACAAATAAATAAGATTAGAGGAAATCATGTTAATAGTTTTTCAGCCAATGATTCGAAACATCATATTTCTATTACATTTAATTGGTATCCGAGGCCTACTCCACCGCATATGCAATTCAAGAAAAAGAACATATAGTAAGATCTACTTTTGCACCAAATGTATTATATGAATGAAATATAGATGGATTATCTGGATTATAGTTATATGGTTGCTAATGTTTATAAAAGTAATAGGAAAATTGATCATCAGCTCATATTATTGTTACAGATTTTACTGACAAATTAAAAGGCTGGTGGGATTATTATCTTTTACATGAACAAAGAAAGAACTAGTGGTCAATAATTAAAACATAATGAAAATATGCAAATCATTAAAACAGAAAATGGTCAATCATTAGAAGATGTTGTTAATACTTTAATATTTGTATTAACCAAACATTTTGTTGGTGATCTTATTCAATTTAAAGAAAGAACTAGTGATTTGTTAATTAATTTAAGATGTCTTCAATTATCTGATTTTCGTTAGTATAAAGATATATTTCTAACTAAAGTTATGATCAGAAATGACTGTCAACAACCATACCGGAAGGAAAAGTTCATAACCGGACTTCCATATTATTTCGCTCAAAAGGTATGAGAATTATTAGTAAAATCAGATGGTACTATTAATTTTTTTAATCTCACATATGGTGATATAATAATTACTATTAATAGAACTAGTTTAATTACATACAATGATCTAAGATTAAAAAAGCAAAGGGATAAAGAAAAGAAATTTGTTAAGAAAAAATTAGGTATCTTTTGTGAACAATTTGGTTATACTCCATTATTGGCTCTTTCAAAAAGACACAAAAAGGGAAAAGAAATTTATAAGAATTATTCTAACAAAAACGAAAATATAAAAGACCTTATAAAAAGACAAAGGATAAAACAAATATATAATAAACCAATAAAAAATACAAAAAAAAATATACTAAAAGGAAAAAAAAAGATTGTTTGTTATAAACGTGAAAAAATTAGACATTACAAGTCAAATTGTAAGTTCAAACAACAGATAAATGAATTAGATATACCTGAAACATTAAAAGAAAAATTATTAAATATTTTCATAATACATTAAGAGGAAAGCTTTTTAAAAGAAGAAAAAATCTATCAATTAAAATAATCAAGCTTTTGATAACAATCTTCTGATAGTGAATTAGAAGAAGATGAGGTACATGTTTGTAATTGCTTAGATAAGAATAATTATATTTGTAATAAAACCATTAATGTACTCTCAAAATATGAAGATATTATATTAGAATTAATTGTTAAAATTAATGATCCACAAGAAAGAAAAAATTATTTGGTAAAACTAAAAGATACTTTTACTAGTCAAAATTTCAAACCACTTCAGTAACCACTTCAATACTCTATAATTTTTCAGAAATAGTAAGTAGATTTAAAATAGAAAAACAAAAAGTTACATTACAAGATTTACAACAAAAAATTAATAAAATAAAACAAGAGGTTATAAATTTGAAAGCATTTAATCTTAGATTAGAGGTTTCAAATGAACAATTACTACAAAAAATTATATTATTAAAAATAGATAAAAACATAAATACTCATCATGATAAAGAACAAGGAGAATGTCCAACAATAGTTATTAAAGATGAAACAAATAATTTGATTAATATCCTTGATAGGATAAATTTTCAGAAATTGTGTACTGAAGTAATAGTTTCTATTAACAAAGAATTTTCTTTTACTACAATTATCTTATTAGACACAAGAGCTGATTTAAATTGTATACAAGTGGGATTAATACTTTCCAAATATTTTGAAAAAAATAAAAGAGACATTATCCCAAACTAATGGAACAAAATTAAACATAAATTATAAATTATCTAATGCACATATCTGTAATAATAGAATTTGCTTTAAAATAACATTTAGTTTACTAAAAGATATTAACACCAAAGTAATATTGGAAAATTTATTTCTTGCCATACTTTACCATTTTTCTATAATTAAAGAAGGAATTTCTACTAAAATATTTGGACAAAAAATTCAATTTAAAATTTTATTTTCTCCTGTATCAAAAGAAATTAACTCCCTAAAGGAAGTTTCATTAACCAAATAAATTAATTTTTTAACGAAAAAAAGATTAAAAGAAAATAAAAAACATATTAATTTCTTAAAACAATAATTAAAATATAAAATAATTGAAAAACAATTAAAAGATCCATTATTAATACAAAAAATTAATAATTTTAAAATTCTAATTGAAAAATAAGTATGCTCTAACTTGTCTAATGCTTTTTGGAATGGAAAACAACATATAGTTTAATTATCTTATAAAGAAGAATTTTCTGAAAAGAATATTCCTACTAAAGTTAGACCAATACAAATGAATAATGAATTATTAGAATTCTGTAAAAATGAAATTAATAATTTATTAAAAAAATGATTAATTAAAAAAAGTAAGTCACCTTAGAGTTGTGTTGTCTTTTACGTTTAAAAACAGGTAGAATTAGAAATAGAGGTTCTTTAGTTAGTTATCAACTATAAACTATAAAATAAAGTATTACAACGGATTAGATATCCAATTTCTAATAAGAAATATTTATTATCTCAAAATATTTATTATCTCGTCTTTATAATGCTGCAATATTTTTCAAAATTTGACATAAAAAGTGGATTTTAGCAAATTCAAATTGTTGAAAAAGACCAATATAAAACAACATTCACAGTCCCATTTGGACATTTTGAATGGAATGTTATGCCATTCGAATTAAAAAATGCTTCTAATAAATTCTAAAATATTATGAATGAAATATTTACTCATTTCACGCACTTTTCAATAGTTTATATAGATGGCGTATTAATATTTTCTTTATCTATTAAACAATACTGGAAAATTTTAAATATTTTTGTTTAAGCTATTAAATAAAATGGATTAGTTGTTTCATCACCAAAAATAAAATTAGGTTCCTTGAATATAATATTTATCAAGGAACTATTACACCAATTAGTAGAGCAATAGAATTTGCTAATAAATTTCTTGATGAAATAAAAGCTATGCAACAATTATAAAAAATTTTGGAAAGTCTTAATTATGTTGCAGATTTTTATCAATCTCTCAGGCCATTATGTAAACTATTATTTAAAAGATTAAAAAAGAATCCACCACATGGATAGAAAGGCATACAAATGTTATAAAACAAATTAAGTCTCGCGTTAAGAAATCACCATGCTTAGGACTCCCATCACCTCATACTTTTAAAACTGTTGAAACAGATGTCTCTGATCTTGGTTATAAAGGAATTATGAAACAAAAATTATCAACTGATTTGGAACATTAGATTCTATTTAGGATGTTGGAATCCTGCCAAAAGAATTACAATACTAGCAAAAAAGAAATTTTAGCTATTGTATTATGTATTTCTAAATTTCAAGATAATTTGTTGATCAAAAGTTTTTACTTAGAATAGATTGTAAATCAGCTAAGGAAGTTTTGATTAAAGATTAAGAATAAAGTCCAAATCTTCTTATGTTCGGCCATTATCTCCTACTTATCCTTCACCTTGTCTTTCTGCAACTCTAAAACATACATAGTATTGGGAACATTACCACAAAATATTAGGCTATCTTACAATCAATTATCACCATTAACTTTTCCAAAATTACCAACATACTCTAAAGTTATTTTTCCTTCTTCCTCTACTCTTTCTCAAATTATTAATTTTTCACTATTATCTCAGCATTCTTCATCCCGTATTATCATTAAAACTCATTAGCATCTACTCTTTCCTATTGAATCTAAAATCCAACACTTGTTTGATCCTCAAAAATTATTTAATGCTTTTATTTTGCCAGACTAGCATTATGTCCCATAAAATATTAAGAAAACTTAGCATTTTTATGAATTCATTTTAGAGGATACAGATTCAATTATTCTTTTTGAGATCCCTTGTTCTCTACAAACTTAACATTCTCCACCTGCATGTCCAATTATTGCCTTTTATGAAATCACCATTAAACAAATCCTCACCTTGGAACAATGAGAAAAAAAAAATTCTTATTTAACAAGGAAGTTTTCTCATACTTATGATCTGTCATATTATGATTATTACGATTATCAGCAAGTATGAACAAAAATATTTTTAAAACAAAACCAAAATTTCCGCAATTCCTATTTCCTCCACTTCGATAAATTACAAGAGATCAGGACACTCCTGCGATGGCTTTTACTATGGTGAGATTATTATGGACCTGAACCTCTTCTCCTTCCTTTCTCTCTCCAAAAAAGTTTTCAGATTTTTTCTTCACAAATGATTATCCACTCTTATTAAAGCATTGTTCACCACTTCTTCTTTTTTTTTTTTAAACAAAATTAAATTAGATTTTGAAGTCAGAATACGTCATTAAACCTCATTCCTCACTTAAAACATTATGTTTTTAGCCCACCAAGTCTCTATTAGATGGTGAAAAAAATACAATTATAATCATATTTTAATTTTTTTTTTCAAAAATTACCAAAACCCTTGAAGTTTTAGTTTAGCGAAGTATATTTCAGGCTCAATTAGCATCTATTACTAGCAAAAAGGACTTGAAAAAAATTAGATGAGACAATGTCAAAAGTCTCAGACAGTGATGATGAAGAAGACGCACAGCATCAAGTCAAATTATCTCCATTACAACAACCCATATTATCACAGCTCAACATGCCTCTCATTCCCAACATGCCTCTCCTTCTCAACAAGCATCTCCTTCTTAGGGCAAGTCATCCTACCATCCAATACATCTTATAGATTTTCAAGATCCATTTGATCTGGTGCAGAATATGACTCTCAGATCATGTGATTCCAGAAGATTATTAATTTCTCAATTATTCAACATGACAAATGAAAACTGTCAGAAGTATAATCTCTTTAGAAAAATAAAGACAAACAACTTCGTTCATTATCAGATTATTGTGTACCGTTCAAAACCAAGACAAAAGTTACTATTCAAGATCAAGATTATTGTCTATTAAAAGACAAACTACTTTGTATATCTATTTTTTTTTAGAATAAAACCTCTATTAATGAAAATTATATTAAGGTTTGGATACAATGAGGGATAACATCTATAGAGATAATGCTATCACAAATACTGAGAGCATCTCGGCTCAAAACATGGGCTACAGTATTACATGCTCTTAAAGTATGCTTAACAGTCCATGAAGCAAAGGAATTCAGTGTTTCTTTGGTGTCTCTTAGCAGTGTTCCCACATAGGAGTCAGAATCAATGTGAGCTTGTAGGTAGTGAACTACTTGCAGAGAATCACCTTCCATGACTATATCTTGTTTCTCCTAGGGACTTATAGAAAATTGAGGCTTGAAGAGCTGCATAAGCTTCAGCTAGTAGGGGGTCAGGGAACAAATCACGTTTCATTCTCATGGTTTTTTTAATTTGACCTTCCCAGTCTCGGATCACCACCCCTACACCTATCTTACAGTTTATTTTGTCTAAAGCAGCATCTCAATTGAGTTTAAGTATACCACGAGGGGGTGCTCCCAATGAGAAGGTGCATTCTGGATCTTTGGAGGCTTATTGGCAGATTGTTGGATCAGTTTAAGTATATCACGAGGGGGTGCTTCCCAAACTACTTTGTATATCTATTAAACTATACTTATTGTTAGTTGACATAGGAAGATAAAATGGCAGGCATGTATTATTAAGAGTTACTATTTTAGTGTTTATAAAAGGAGTTTGTAAAGAAAAGGGAGGCATTCAGAAACTTTCATCTGAAACCAATACTTCTCTTCTCTCATCATTCTCACTTCCTAAAACCTATCTTTTGTAAATCTTCATTCATGTCTTCCGCTTCCAATCATTTTGAGAATTAATCTCCTTATAAGTATCATGTTTTTAATGAAGTCAATATTATCATATATCTTTTCTATTTTTAATATTTATTCATGCATATGATCAGTTATACCACCTGAACTACTTACTTTCATGTATATGGTTGGTTATACCGCCTATTGTTATTATCGTTAAGCTATTATTAATATTTATTGCCTTTTATATATCTAATATATATTACCTGGAATACGTCTTTGGTATCAGAGTCATTGGCTATTATATTGGTGTATCAATAATATTTTTAGGAATAACTCTCCCAATCTGAGTTTCTAGATTTTAAGATCTGGTGTCAAAATTTTGAGATTTATTCCGAGAAATTGAAGTAAGAACAAATCTGGGTGTATGATAACTAGAAGGTGCTGGAGAAGAATAACGTGAGTGTGATAAAGTTCTTCTAAAAGGTTGAAAAGCATTTTGAACGGTTTCATCCATTTTTTGATCTATGTATTCTAGATCATCATTAGAATTGCTTTCTATTTTAGGTAATGGAGTGATATTTTCTAATTGACATTCATTAGGAAGAGTAATTTGATTCCAATTAATTTGTTTAGGGATTTGTACACTAGAATTTTGTGTACTAGATTGTAATAATAATGTATATCCTTTTGGACTGGTAATAAGAACTTGGGGCTCTAATGTTGTTTTCATCAATTTATAATAGATCATATATACTACTGTTAAAGGATGTAATCCTTTCATCATATATGATAACCATTTGTTTTAATATTTAATGTTAATGTATTTAGAATATTATTATCAAATAATGAAAGAGAATAATTAGGATAATAATTAAAATAAACTGAGCTTGGAACAAGTTTGATTCTATCATGTCAAGTAATAAATCATGAATATTATAGTGTCTCCCATCTCTTAGACAGATTAATACTAAGGTATTTAATCCACTTCTAGTGAGTGGTTTTATAGCCACTTGTACTGATCCAATATGTATGAAAAATATTTTTGTTCTTTATGATGTTTAATAGCTTCTTTTGTTAATAATTGTAATGATTCACAATCATTATTTAAACTAATGAATTTTTCTACTGTTTTAATAGTATAATTAGTAAGAAATGACAATTTAGAAGAAGAAGTGGATTATTTGTATATTTGATTTTTTGGAACATTAGGAATTGTCCAATCTTGTAAATTTCTTTCTATATCTATTATACTATAATCTTCTTAGTTGATATTATCAGGTTTTATGGGAATAGTAGTGGTGGATTCATCATATTTGACTAAAGAATTCATTAAGACAGGTTTTTAAGGCAAAGATTTCATATATTCAAAGAAAACTAAATAGATTAAGATCTTGAGAGAACACCACCGGGATCATCCTTAAAACTCTCCAGTATAAATGGGCTAACCAATGGGTTTGTATGGTTTACCAACACAAGCTTCTCAATATACTTCATTTTTTTTTCTATAGGTTATTTTTGATAAAAATCTGTATCAATGACTTGTTTATTTTTTATTTTATTTATAAAGCAAGAATACTCATATGGTATCTTATACTTTATTTTCTTTTCTTAAGAATACTCAGCTGGTATCTTATACTTAGATGATATCTTATACAAAGAATACGTCTTTGGTATCAGAGCCATTCCTCTATTACCGCTTATCTTCTTTGGAATACATTATATTTTCTATCACACACTATACACTAGTATAGTGATTTATATACTAATTTATATATAAACTTAAAGTATACTACTAATAGTAATATAGTATTAGACTATTAGAATTAGACCATAAAATGTAAATTATAATTAATATACATTATGTACTAATGTATATTAATATTATTAATTTACTAATGTATTATGTACTTATCAAAAAGAATATATTGAGAATTTATTAGATCATAAAAATTTGGTAATAATATTTGAGTGATTTTCTTTCTTTTTTGGTAAATAATATTTTAGTGATCTTATTTACAACTTTGGTCTATAAATTCAAATCTTTTGATATTTAGGATTTTTTTTTTCAATTTTAAATTGATTTTAAGTGATAAAAAAAATATTGGTGTGATTTATCAATTTCAGTTTATTTTTAAATTAATTTATATTATTATATATATTATATATAAATTATATATAATATTAAAAATATTATATATAATATTAAAAAAATAATTTAAAATATATATTATATGGAACTAGTTTGGTCCTAAAAAGCCTAAAACCGAAACCAGACCGGTTTGGCCATTATGAAAACCAGTTCTAGACCGGTTTGACCGGTTTGGGCCGATTCGATCCCATTTTTCGATTTTTTTTTTACACCCCTAGTTTCTACTTGCTAACGTTAGAATTGAAGAGTGAAGGAGATATGAACGTTTTGGGAAGGGGGAGGGAAACCGAAAGCTTAGGACTTTGTTACATGTAACATGGCGCCATTTTGCAATATAAAAACGACGTCGTTTCACATGGAGTGCAAGCTAGGCTGACATTTTTGCCCTTTTGGGTTGTGTTGTTGGGTTTTTTTTTTTCTAACTCCTAAATCTAAATCAATTTTAATCTATGCTTTAACCCTAAGTTTTTTATTTATAGCTTTTATAATTATTATATCACTTAATTTTAATTTTTAGTATTTGTTATTAACAATTATTATTTAATTAATGTCAAATTACAATGTTATTATACTATAGTATTATATGTTATTAACTCAATATAATATTTTATACTCATTTCTAACTTATAAATTATTCCTATAGTATTTAATAGGCTATTAGTATTATAAACTTATACTATGGTATTTAAATGATAAGTTATATAAATATGAAAAGTTATTATATATTAGTATTAGATGTTATTATACATTACTATTATATGTTATTATACTTGAGTTTAACTAACTATATAACCTTATAAGATATAGTTATATAAAATTTATATCTTCAATACTTTAGTTATTATATATTAGTATTACAATGTTACATGTTATTATGCATTTTAGTGTTTAGACATTAGTATTAAATGTTATTATATTTATATTTATATGATTAATATATAGAAAAACACATATATTTTTATAAAATATGTACAATATCGGATTGGAGTCAGAGTCGGATGGAAAAGTCGGAGTCGGTTCACTTGCACCTCTGCCTCTAACTCCGACTCGCTAGAGGAAAAAAGTCCGACTGTGAATCCGACTTGTCGGAGTCGGAGTTTTTTTTAGTCAGAGTTAGATTCAGAGGTGTCGCTAGTCGACTCTGATTTCGATCCGATCCGACTCTAACTTTGCCTTCCAAATCCGACTTTGAATTCGACTCCGATATTATACATATGTTATAAAAATATGCATTTATTTATACATTTATCATATATACTAGTATATTTATTTAGTTATATAACTAGAAATTATATAGTAAAATTCTTTTTTTTTTAAAGAAAATCATATCTTTATTCATCAATAGTAAGGGAGAATACAAATAGGAATCTCATGGAGATCAATTTTGACTCCTAGAACCCCCAAAGCATCTTTACTTAAAGCATGAGCTACCTTATTATAATCCCTCCCAACATGGTTCACTGACCAATGTTCAAAACTTGCCAAAATATCTAGAATTTTTGCTATAAACATTCTACAACAAGTATCATCAACTTGTTGCTTTTGAATCTTATCAACAACTAGTAGAGAATCTCCTTCCAATATGACATTCTTGAACCCTTGCTCTTCACAAAATTTTACTGCATAAAATGCAGCAATGGTCTTGGCTAGCATAGGATCAGGGTATAAGTCATAATTCCTTCTCATTGTGCCTTTCACAAATCCTTCCCAGTCATGAATAATGGCTCCAAAACCAACCTTGCAATTGACTTTATCTATTGTTGCATCCTAGTTGAACTTGTGAGCATTTGTAGGTGGAGCATACCAAGTTTATTAAGCTTGATTTGTATTTGTTAGAGAGGCTTCAGTTCTGCGGTTTGCCTGTTTAAATGCATTCATCAGTGTCATAGAGTGTTGCACTAATTGATTAGGATGAGAAAGCAAGCCTGTGAAAACAAACTCATTCCTTCTTGCCCAGATTTTCCAAGCAGTTATAGCAAACTCTTCAATTAAATTCTGATCAAACATTCTAAACAACTCCTCCATAAATGCTTTGAAAGTAGAACTTTGAGAACTAAGTTTCTGAAAATGAATAGAACACTGCCCCCAGACATCTCTAGCTGAAATGCAATCCCATAAAGCATGCATGGCTATTTTAGAGTGTTGCTCACAAATTGAACAATTCGACTTCTCCACCACTTTCCTTCTAAACTGATTTACTTTAGTTCTTTTGACATGCCCTCCATAGAAAAGTCTTGCAAGCTTGAGGCGCATTGAGATTCCATAATTTAGTCCAAAGTTCTGAAGGAAATTGGAAATTAGAAGATTGACCTTGCTGCTGAGTTTTGCTTGCAATTCTTAAATGATATGCACTTTTAATGTGAACAAACCATTTGAGGTACATCTCCATATAAGTTTATCAAGGCTTTGGCAAGAACTGAGTGGAATAGTCTTGATAATGTCTCCTTGCTCTTATGAAAATATGGCCTGCACTAGTGGAATATTCCATTGTTTTGTGGAAGGCTCTATGAGAATTGAAACCTTAGTATCTACCTAAAGAAATCTTATTGAACTCTGAATCTTGAAAGTGTCAGGTCGAGGAATCCGTTTGTCATCCCAAATACGAACTTGTTCTCCATTTCCTATTCTCCAAAAGAGTCCCTCATTTAACAAAGGTCTAGCAACCAGAAAACTCTGCCAGACATAAAAAGGTTTGCTTCCTAGCTTTGCTTGAAGAAAGTTGGCATGTGGAAAATATTTTGCTTTAAGAACCTAAGCTGCCAATGAATGTGGATTTTTAAGAACCCTCCAACATTATTTTGCCAACATGACTATATTAAAATCTTCAAAGTCCCTAAAGCCAAAGCCCCCATCTTCTTAGACTTCCTCATACGATCCCACTTGATCCAATGAATCTTGCTCTCATTAGCCTGTTGACCCCACCAAAAGCGCCTAACAGCTTTGTTCAATTGATTGATAAGTTGTTTTGGTAATTTAAAAAGCCCCATACAATAAGCAGGTATAGCCTGAATAATGGATTTAATCAACACCTCTTTACTAGTTTTAGACAGAAACTGAGTTTGCCAATTGCTCAACCTAGCCTTAACTTTGTCAATAATATTCTTGAATGAGTTGGCTCTAAATCTACACATAGTGACAGGCAATCCCAGGTACTTTTTGTAAGAAGTAGTAGCTTGAACTCCTGCAGCTCGAATGATCAAATCCTTTGGCTCTTGTCTTGTGTTACTGCTGAAAATAGTGAAGCCTTATCGTTGTTGAGCCTCTGACCCAAAGCTTTTTCATATAGATCCAATATTCTGGCCAACCTGTTCCACTCAATGCAATTAACTTTACAGAACAAGAGACTGCCATCTGTAAAAAACAGATAATTGGTTGAAACTTGGTGTCTACCTAGTTTAAGCCCGGTGAGAATACCATCCCTTTAAGCTTTGTTTAATAAGCAACTGAGCCCGGTGATAGGGGATCACCCTGCCTAATGCCTCTTGTAGGTTTGAAACTTTGCTAAGGTGTGCCATTTAAAAGGATAGAATAAGAAACTATTGAGACACATTGCATAATCAGGTCAATCCATCTTCTTGCAAATCCCATTTTCTTCATGACTGCCTCCAAAAATTCCACTCAATCCTATCGTAGGCTTTATTCATATCTAATTTGAGTGCTATATAACCTTCTCTTCCCTTCATTCTGCACTTCATAGTATGTAAGGCTTCAAAAGCAATAATAACATTGTTTCAAATGAGCCTACCTAGAACAAATGCACTCTGAGTTGGTGAGATAAGATTTGGAAGAAATTTTTTCAATCTATTTGCCAGCACTTTTGCTATAATTTTATAAAGAACATTGCAGAAACTTATCGATCTGAAGTCAGAAACAAAGGAAGGCTTCTTCTTTTTAGGTATTAGAGCAATAAAAGTCTCACTGAGACCATGTGTCCAGCTTCCATGATTAAGAACTTCCAAGACTGCGTCACAGACACCAGGCCCCACAATGTCACAATGTTGTTGGTAAAATCCAGCTGGAAATCCAATTGGTCCAAGAGATCCAAGAGAATTCATTGAAAAGATTACCTCTTTAACTTCTAGCTCAGAAAACTCTCTAGACAGACTTGCATTCATATCCTCAATTGCAGAATTATGTAAGGGACTAATACAGATATCAATGTTTTATGGATTAGAGGTAGAAATAAATTCTAGAAAAAATCTTGGAAGGTATGGCTTACAAATTTAGAATTTGAGGAGGTGGTATCATACTGTGTTCTTGTCACCGTCCTTGAGCCAAGCTTGCTTAGCCATTTGTTTCCATCTAATGTGTTCCTCCTCAAGAAGTGCATTTGTTTGTTTTTGCAAATTGCTGATGTCCTGATTAAACCTTCCATCATTAGCCTCTTGCAAATAAGCTAATAAAATAACATACTATTGTGAGGTAATTATTATAAAATAATATACTTATACTATAATGTAAATAAGCTAATAATAGTTTAGTATATATAAACATCATAGTATTACTACCATACATAATCAAGTATAGAAATAAGTTAAGCACTAATATTGAAATAAGCCTAGTATAATAAGTTAATAATACAAAATATTAATTTACTAAAGTATAATAACATGTAATTAGACACTATAGTATAAGTCATGTATAAAAATAAATTAGACACTAGTATAGGAATAACTAATAAGACACTAGTATAGGAATAACTAATAAGTCTAGTAAAATAAGTTAATACACATAATACTAATTTACTAAAGTATAATAACATGTAATTAGACATTAGAAGTAAGTCTAGTGTAGAAATAAGTTATAAATAAGTTAGACACTAGTATAGAAATAAGTCTAAATATAATAAGTTAATAACACATAATACTATAGTATAATAACCTGTAATTAGACACTAGAAATAATATGTAATACTATAGTATGATAAAATGTAATTAGACACTTAGTCTAATATAAAAATAAGTTGGATAATATTAGTATAGAAGTAAATTAGCAATGAACGATTTAGTTTTAATTTTTGGAAAAACTAAAATTCAAAAGCCCACAAAGAATTCTTTTTTAAAAGTGGGCTAAATATAAAACTAAAAAAAATCCAAAACAAAGTCCAAATCGGATTCCACTTCGAAAAGTCAGAGTCGAAATTGGATTGCAGCCTACACAAGTCAAAGTTTAAATTTGAACTCCGATAGAATCCGACTCTAATTATGTCGGTGCTCACCCCTAACTAAATTTATTGTTTAACTCTTGCAAATGAGAGTCCATAGTTGCATTAAATATATCCACTCTTGTAACGAAATTCTATTAACACTTCTTGTTGATCACGGTCAACAGTAAAATGGGGATCCATATTAGGATTTCAATGCCATCTCTTACAAAATCAATGCCATCTCTTACAAAATTATATTACGCTGTTAAATAATTATGATAATTGAGAATAAACCTAACTCGAAATCGGGCTTGTGCAAACGAAAACATAGGATAAAGCCGAGAGAGAATATTTAGGCCCCGTTTGAGTAAGTAGTTAGTCTCATCTTATCTCACCTTATCTCAATATCTAAATACTACTCAAATATAAATATTTTTCAATTTTTCTTTTATATTTTTTCTTCTAATCATTATAACTTTTCCAAATTTTCATATAAAAAATAAAAAACAATTCAACTTTTTAAAACTTCAAAACAAAAATAATATTAAAAATATTTTATTTTAATAATATTTTAACTTTATAATATTTTTATTTAATTTTTTTCCTCTCATTTTACAAAATCTAATAAAAATCTTAACTCAAATTATTTTATTACTATTCATAAAACATCTCACTGCAATCCAAGCTAGGCTTTAGAAACTTTTTGAAATTCACTTAAAACTTTCTTAAAATAAAAGTAATGATGAAAATAGTATAATTAAGACCAATAGAATTAATGATTTTTTTTTTAAAATGAAGTAACTGCCATATCAGTCAGTAGCTGGCAGACTCCATCAAAAGCATAGTGTGAGTCCGCCCATCATAGATATGAATGGGCCAATTGTATTTTTAATTTCATTTTCACGCATTTCATCCCTTGACCTCTCTCTCAAGCCTTGGCCGAAACCTCCTTGATCTCAATTCTTTATTCACTTTCTCATACTTTTCCTCAAACCAAACACACCATTCAAAGGGCCCATACTTTTCTTCCTCTTAGTTTTGGTAAAAACAAGCACCAAAACCATCAGGACCTGGAGACTTCAAAGGACCCATACTTTTAATCACCTCTTCTACCTCCACAAATCTAAAAGGTCTTTTAAGTCTTTCATTCATCTCACAAGTCACCCGGAGTTCAATATGCTGAAGGCATTCCTCCACTGCTGCTGAGCTTGGATTTGAAGTAGAGAACAGTTTCTCAAAATATGCTCTAAAAGCATCATCAACTTCCTCTTGACCATTGAACTCTCTCCCTTGTTCATCTCTGATTTGGTGTATATTGTTCTTTCTTCTTCTCTGATTTGCACAGGCATGAAAAAACTTTGTATTTCTGTCACCCGAGGCATACCAACTCTTCTTAGCCCTTTGTTTCCACTTCAAATCCTCATTCTTAAGCAATAACCCTACTTCCTTTTGTACCCTCTTTATCTCTGCTGAATTGTGCCTTCCCTCTTCATCTTGTAACTTTTTTAAAATTTCAGTCTTATCTTTAATATCTTTCACCCTATTAACCTTGTTCTGCTCACTCCACCTCCCTAGAGCCTTACTACAATTTTCCAACAGACTTGTAAAATTCTGTGTCTGCTCCCCCCTAGCCATACTTCTTTCCCACACCCTTCTAATGACTTCCTCACAATCTTCTTCTTTTGCCCAACTAGCTTCATATCTAAATAGCCTCTTGCCTCTCCATCCACTATCATTTTTCTCAGACAAAGATAGCAACAAAGGCCTGTGATCTGAACATCTTCCAGTCAATACCTCCACCCAATAATCTCTATAATATTATGCCCAAGAAGGATTGGCCACTGCCCTATCCAACCTCTCCTTTGTAAACGTATCATCCTCATGTTTATTGCTCCATGTGAACTTACTCCCTCTCCACCCAAGGTCAAATAGATTCCCTTTCTCCAAAGCCAATCTAAATCTCTCCATTAGTTTTTCCTGCCTTGGGATACCTCCTTCCTTCTCATCATTTGTAGCTATCTCATTAAAATCACCAATCACACACCACCCTTGCTTCCCTTTAGGCTTTAAAGACTCAAAAAAATCCCATGCTGCAGCTCTCTTGGCAGTATCAGGCTGCCCATAATAACCTGTAAAAATCCAGTCCTCCTTGTCTTCCTCTGAGATCCTCACATTAATATGCCTTTGTGTGTAGTTCATGACTTCAACTTTTACCACATTGTTCCACAATAATGCAAAACCACCACTTCTTCCAACTGGCTCCACCACAAAACATCCTTCACACTTCAATTTTTTCTTCACAAAATCAAATATGTTTGCTCTTAACTTAGTCTCCATCAAGAAGACTATGTCGGGTCTCTTATCCTCCACTAAAAGGTAGAGGTCCTGAATTGTCCGAGGGTTCCCAAGCCCTTGGCAGTTCCAGCTTAGAATTTTCATTGAGGTTGGCAGGGCTACTGCACAACCTCTGCCAAATCTTGATAGAATTCCACTCCTCCTTCAGCATTGCCTACTCTGCCTCGTTTGATTCTCCCACTCACCCCTTATCCTTCTTCACCCTCCTCCTTTGATCTTTTCCTTGTCAAACAGCCAACCCTCTTAACATTACCATGCTCCTTCTCCCTAGCTTTCCTCTTCCACCCTCCCCTTGACAAAAGTTTCCCAGCAAAACAATCTGGACCACCCCCACCCCTTACAACTTCTGTTGCATATTCCCCTTTCTCTTCCTCTCTTATTTTTTCCTTAAATAACACCACCTCCACCACCTGAGTCTCCTTCACCACCTCCACCTTTTCCCCTTTCCTACCCTCTCCCTCACCCTCTACTAACTTCTCCCCTCTCTCCACCCCACTTTTCCTTAAATTCGCTTCCTCCCACCCCTCCTCTTCCACATTAATATTAGAGCTACTATCTTCCCACCTTCTATCATTAAACCTCTCCCTATCCTTCACTCTGACCCCTGTTTTAGCCTCAGCCCTCATCCACGACCCATATTGCTCTTTTCCATCTCCTTTCCATGCACATCCATTACTACTGTGCACCATACAACCGCAGTCAAAGCAAATTCTTGGCATTTTCTCATATCTTAACGAAATCCACATTTTTTCTCCTTTAATAGTAATGAATCTACCACGAGCCAAGGGTTTAAGAATATCTAACCTGATTTGAACTCTTAAATATCTGCCCCATCCACTACCATCTGCATTCACCTCTACCTCCTCCACCTTACCTATGGTCTTACCTCTCTGTTTCCCGTGTTCCTCATCCATACACACAAGTGGCATGTCATGCATTTGGACCCAGAAAGACTCCTGCTCAAACTTCAGACTCTGTGGTGGTGTGAATTCCTCGAACACTTTCAATGCAAATAGGTGCGAATCAAATAGCCACGGTCTTCCACTCCAAACCCTTTGCTTATCTGCTTAGTTTGCAAAATTCAGAGTAAAGACATTATTCCCCACCTTAGCAAACTTAGCCGGCTTACTGATCCTCCAAACTTTCGCCATTGTTGCCTCCAGCACTTCCTTCCTAATGCTATGATCCATGCATGCCTTCCCCACCAAGCTACACTCCTTTTTGTATTGTATTTCCTCGGTGACTGTTTCATCAATAGCTATTACTTCTCCTTCCTCCTCCATCAAATAGAACCTCTCCCACTTCTCCTCTACCTCGTTCATTTTTCCTTCCTCTTCCCCGGTCACTCCTCCAGATTCCATGTATGAACACTGTCCCCGTACCTTTTCTCCTTCAGCAGCCACCGTGAGCACCGTACTATCTGCTGCTCACTAGCTACGTACCGCCTCCCTCCCACTACAAAACTTTTACTTTGGTGGTCCCCCTACGCTTCACCTCAACCTTCTTGAAAAACACATCCAAGACACTAATTGCCCAAATAAAATCTCATATGGCAAGGCCCAGAAACTTATAAGTCAAGCCCATCTCCAATAACATAGTCCATGGCTCAACAACTTTTCTTTTGGTAGAGAATCACTTTTTTATCGGGAAATAAAAAAAGTGCCATTATTATAAGCCTACATAAATTTTTTACCTTCTCACTACCTAAAATGTTAGCCCGTTTACATGTCGAGGTGGTTTCAACCTATCGTCTTTATCGTATTTTACTTTAATATATTATTAAAATATTAATACTTTTAATTTTTATCTTTTTTATCTAATTATTATAAATTTCTCAAATTTTCGAATAAAACATAAAAAATAATTCAATTTTTTCAAATTTTAAAATAAAAATTATATTAAAAAATTATATTCTAACAATATTTTAATTTTATAATAATAGTAAAAATGAAACATGCATTGAAAATTTAAAAAAAAAAAAGAGTTTGCAGTGAAAATTATTAAAAATTATATTACAAAGTTTTTTTATTAAACATGAGTTCATACATTACAAAAAAAATGCTTAGATTTGTTGCTTTTCATTTATTCGTGTTCGTCTTTATTTCATTTCTAAGTGGGCACACCTAAAATAATGAATCGTGCAAGGGGATTTTCCCCCACTAAGCTCAAGAGGCCTGTGAAAGAAAGAGAAGCAAGATCAAAAGCCTAGACTGGGGCAGAAAGTCCCTAACCCGGCCCACAGGAAAGCTCCTCTTAACACAACTTGCAGGAAGGATGTGCTGCAGGGGATGTGACTTGTCAATCTAAGGACCCCTAGAATAATGTTTAGTCCTCAAGTATCCGCCTACACAGCAGACGTGATATACGGGGAGCCCTTGATCTACTGATAGTAAAGGCATGAACGGACCAGATAGGAGATAGACTGGGAGAATGAGGTCGGAGAACCACTCCACATTAATGACTCCACCAACCGAGCAACATGCCACATTAATGAAGCCATCAAAGAGCCATGCCGCATTTAAAGACTCTGGCACAAGGAATAGTACAGGGGACATAGACTTCATGGGAGCAGACACTATATGCTCCTCAAACATGTGGTATAAATAGCAAATCCTAAATACAAGAATATCTCTCTGATCCCCAGACTCCTTCACTTATTTACAAACTTCTAAGAATATTTATTAATTTTGGCATCGAAGGTTACCCGGCCCCTAGGCCGCCCTCTCAAAGCTGTAATCTATTCTACATTTTCAGGCTCGTTTTCAAAGACTTGAGTTGTTGGAGCTTGGTCCAAAAGTGTGCGAAACACGACATTAACAGTGACGTCATCTGTGGGATCATAATAGATCTTGCGTGTCCTTCTCATACCTACGACAATCCTTTTTGAACAATTCAAGAGAGACATGTCCAGTGCCAGTCTGGCCCAAAATGTTACCTTCCTCTATGATGTCAACAAGTGGGAGCAGGTCTAGTAACAGACTGCCTGAACAACTTACCTCCTTGTGGGACCCATCAAGGAAAGGTCGGCCTAAAGGCAGCCTTATCTCTCCCGCAGTAGAGAGCGGGTCCTATCCTTGAGGCGGCTCGAAGAACTTACTCTGAATTCTATAACAACGGAAGAACAAGCTACCCCAGCGGCTGCCCAAAGAAGTTACCTCCTTGGGGAACCAAAAGGGGCGAGCTAACTTGAGGTAGCCTGACCTCTCCCTGATGGAGTGCGGGTGTAGTCCCACGACTGCCCGAAGTAAAAAGGATCTCCAAAAGGGAAGCAGAGTCCCACATAAAGCCGCATGAGCGTCAGCAAGCTAGAAGTAGGTCAAGATTGTACACTCCCCAAATGGAAGAGCCCAAAATAAATATAAAGATACAAACAAAGAGCTAGCGGCTAGCGGGATCGGAAGGGTTAAATTGGATGCCAGCGGGGTGGGTCGAGAATCTTTGAACACAGCCGAAGGCCGTGACCGCCCAAATAACAATGATAACAGAATATAACAAAGAAAGCACGGTCGTTCAAAACAACAAAGTACAACCCGATTAAAAACAAGTGAGTGCATCCGAACTGGGAAAGCATCGACCGTAAAATTGATGGCCACGTTCTGAGAACGATTATCCAAAAAGGATAAGCAAGCACTGTGAAGCTGGCTGGCGGGGTGGGTAGGAGTCCTACAAACCCCTTCACCATAATTCCCTAGACCGGTAGCCAAAGCAAAGAAGAGACAAAAAAAAAGACATAAAAAACAAGGTATGTGTACTAATCAATATATATACAAGTCGCTGGGCAACAAAGCGTGGATACATATGGGCGTAAAAAAAAAAAAAAAAAAAGAGAACAAAAGTATAATGGAACAATAAAATCTTTAAATATCAACAATGGGGACACCGACCTCAACGGCAGCAAAAGCAGGACTGGCCGACTTTACCACAGTCGATGTGGAAACAACTAGACCGGGGAAAGCATCGGGCATCTCTTTCCTTCCTAGGTCATGGTTGGTTTGAAAGGCTACCTCACTAGTGGGAATATCGAAAAGCACAAGCCTCTGAAGATACTTGGTGAAAGATCTCGAACGCAGCTCCGGACTCTCCAGAAGGAATGCTCGCATTGACCTCCGGTCGTCGACGACCCCACGTCCCCAAGCTTTGTCACGAAGTCTCAGGAACCACTTCAGCTGCATTTGTAGGGAAAGGGTGACGTCCTAAAAATTTTAGTTCAGTTGCTCCAACCGTTCATTCTCTCCCCACGCTCAGGATAAGTCATCCCAAAGACTTTGGTTAAGCTGCTCCAATTGCACTTTCTCCTCCTGCGACTTTTGATTGTGCTTCCTCTAGCGACACTCAAGCTTCCTTGCTCTTTTATGCTTGTCTGCCAGGTCGAGTTGCACCCTCTCCAGCTTGCACATCAATAGCTCCTCGCCTCCCTTTTGTCGCGAGCACTATCCAAGTTCTCTTGAACAGCTGCTTCTTGATCATCCACAATGAAAGTTGCAAGCTGGGAAGTACCCCGGTGACAAAAGGAAATGCTAAAAGATAGAAGAAAGGAAGGGAAGGAGAAGAAGATGGGAAAGAAATGGTCAAACCTCGTGGAAAAAGCTGGACAAGCATTTGACGACCCGACCAATGGCCTCCTCTTGGCTCCCCTCCATGGCTAGCAGGAACAAAGAAGGAAGAGCTTCCGCAGGGCCTTTGGGTTCAGGAAATTCTGCAGGGACTTTAGGGGGATAGGCAGATCTCCACTTAAACCCCATGGATGAAGGTCAATTGCAACATCTGAAAGAGAATCACCCTCAGTTGGGTACTCGGCTTGGGTGGACTGTTCATCATGCAGACCCTCACCGACTATAACATCCGCAAAACCAACCTCCTCAGGAAACTCAACCTGAACAAGTGGGTCAATGACCGGACTCCTCGGACCTTCGCCGACTAAGATATTTGGAAAAGAATCCCATCTCTCTAGGTGTGTAGCCTGGACGAAGGGTTCGCAGCTAGACTCTTCGAACCCTTGCAGATTGCAACGTCTAGAGGGTATCTACCTCCTATATGATCCTCTACCTCGCGGTTGCTAGAAGTAGCTGTCGCCCCCTCATCAGCAGCCTTAAGAGAATGATTGTGGACAGCCGAACGAGACGAAGAAGTAGGTGAGATTCATGAAGAAGAATGATGTCCCTTGTCAGGAGTGGTGGTTACAAAAATACTCTTGGAGGAGGACGTCCATCTCGACCTCACCTCCGGACGCCTCAATAGCAAACATCAGTAAGGGCGTCGTAAAAAGATTGCTCGCCAGTTCGCTAGCTGGCACTAGTATTGGAATTGCCACAGTAATGAGATTACTGGCCTCCAAGGTAGCCGATCCCTATGATAAGGGGTCATGGGCCTCGAGAGGAGGCCTATCCTTGGCTCGGGCACTCTCCTAGCAGATTTTCTTCCCTTTGTCCGGTGGAGGAAGGTCTGATGAACGCTTTCAAGATAGAGCAACTTGGGGGCCTGTCATTGGAAGGAAGGTGTCCCAAAGGAGGTAGAGAGCTCCTTAAACTCTCCTCAGAAAGGAGGGTTTAAGAAATGTTGTCAGGATTTTTCTGCACCCATTCTTGTACAATCGCGATACGTCGTGCTTCGTAAGGGGTGGCTAATGAACGCACAACTTTGTCTTCTGGGATCTTTCCTCAGTCTGTCCGTATTGGGAACTCCCAACAGTTCACCTGGCCTACCAAAAATTTCCATCCACAGCCATACATGAAGAAGAATTTGGAAGACTAGTCTTTCACCTTGCGATACCTCAGCTCTAGGGTGACCAAAACATGTATTGCTTTGAAACTACATACATTCCCATTTTGCCATAGCACCTTATGGGTAAGAAGAAACTCGCGACCAGTGAGGTCCACGTCATCCGGGAAGGATTCCAACAAAGTGCCGCCAGATAATGCTACAACACATCAGCAATTTCCAAGCATTCTGGTGTAGTTGGGAAGGAGCCAAACCTAAGCGGTCTAGAAGGTCACGAACGGGGTGAGGAAATGGCAGCCTCAGGCTGCACTCAAACATAGAAGGGTACATAGCCACCTTAGTGGAATTACCCTGTTTATTGACGGCACCTTCATTAGAGCCAGGAACTTCAAAAGAGGCAGACTCCAGCACTTGGTAAGTGAGAGCCAAGGACGCCAGCGTCGATTTGGTGGTAGTTGAGCGCCATCCGTTGCCCCTAAACAACGATCCAGTATTAGTGAAGCCCCACCAGAAACATTGGGTTGAATAGATTTTTCAGAGGCCATCATCGCCAGCGTACAGAGTAGCAAAGAATATTGGTCGGAGGAAAGAAAAATCAAGAGAACTAAAATAGCGGGGTAATCATAGCACAGTGGGCAAAAATCACACCCCATGATTATATAAAGAGAAGGTGACAGTTACACCCTCATACACTATGGCAACTGGAGGAGTATGCGCCGCTTTGAATTCTGAGAATGTAGTCTACGAAGCGACGCAAACATAAAAAGCTGCCTGACACCCCCCTCATTAATGAACTTGAAGAGATGTTATAAAAAGGCGAGCCCATCAAGCAAAATAGGAGTGCGACCAGAAATGCTAGTTAGCAGGAGCCTCCTAGACTTCAGAACAACATAATAAGGATCCCAGCCTTAGTAGTAAGGAGGGTTTGAATCATGAAAGAATTCTCACCGTACTTGTCCGATGAGAATTTGAGGGATAACTATAGGAGAATTTTCCCCCATTAAGCCCAAGAGGCCTGAGAATGAAAGAGAAACAAGATCAAAAGCCCAGCCTGGGGAAGAAAGTCCCTAACCTAGCCCACGGGAGAGCTCATCTAAACACAACCTGCAGGAGGGATGGTGCTGCAGGAGATGAGACTCATCTGTCTGATGACCCCTTGAATAGTTTATAGTCCTCAAGTACCCGCCCGCATAACAGACATGATATATGAAGAGCCATTGATCTAGTGACAGTAAATGCATGAACGAACCAGAGGGGAGACAGACTGAGCAAAGGAGGTTGGAGAACTACGCCACATTAATGGCTCCACCACCCGGGCAACACACCACATTAATGATGCCATCACAGAGTCACGCCGTATTTAAATACTTTAACACAAGGAAAAATAAGGGGGACACAAACTTCATGGGAGCAGGTACTATATGCTCCTCAGACATATGGTATAAATAGTTGATCGTAGGTACGAGAATATCTCTTTGATCCCTAAACTCATTTACTTATATACAAACTTTCAATAATATTTACTAATTTTGACATTGGAGGTTACTTGGCTCTTAGGCCACCCTATCAAAGCCGCAATCTTTTCTACCTTTTGCCAGCTCATTTTCGAAGATCTGAGTTTTTGAAACTTGGCACAAAAGTGTGCAAAACACGAAGTTAACAAATTGAATACTCAATAATCATTATCGTAATGTAAACATATAATACATTCTTCATTCATTTACATACTTTAGATAAAATATTTTCTCTCGAAAGATGGAATTTCTTTCTCTTTTAAAATAAAAAAATCCCTTTCATGTTGTACATTTCTTAATTACATAACATTCAATTAATTTTTATTATTTTTTATGGACCGGTACATTTTATTACCTTATGTGTAGGGATTAGTAGTCCATTCTATATGTGACCAAGAATTGGCTCATTGGCAAGTTTGTAATCTAATTGAGGAACAGACTAAAGCATGGGACATGCCTGTCTTGAGAAGCATATTCAGAGAGGAGGATATCAGTACCATCAGCAAGATCCCGATTAGTTGGAGTGGACTTTCAGACAAGCTTGTGTGGAGGAGCACTAAAGATGGCCAGTTTATAGTGAAGAGTGCCTACCATCTCCTTGGGGAGATAAAACAATCCTCACTAGAACAATCATCAACCTGAGCAAGTAATAGGGAGATTTGGTCATTGATATGGAAAATTAAGGTATCAAATGCTGTCAAAATTTTTTTGTGGAGAGCATGTCACAAATCCTTGCCAACAAATCTAAACCTCAGCAAGAGGAAGATAAGAGATTCCCCTCTATGTCCAGTGTGCAACTTGGAAGTTGAAAGTGTAATACATGCTCTATGGTCATGTGTGGCAGCACAGGATGTATGGGGTATTTGCTCCAAAAGTATACAGAAAGTGCAGATCAATTTTGATTCTCTCATAGACTTAGTGAGCCACCTTTTCTCTCTATTAAACGAGGAAGACTTAGAGGCTTTTGCTATAACCTTATACCTTGTGTGGAACATGTTTGTTTTTTAAGAGAAGTTTGAAGATCCCTCCAAATTGGTACTAAAGGGTCAATCGATGCTCAAAGATTACAAGGCAGCTAATAGATGCTGCAATTCTAGACTAGAAACAGAGAGGCCTCAAGCTGCTAACTGGATTCCTCCACCAAAAAATTACGTTAAAGCTAATTGGGACGCTGTTGTTGATAAAGTAAGGTGCAAAATTGGAGTAAGGGTGGTGGTGAGGAGCTGGGAAGGTCAAGTGATAGCAACACTGAGATCTCAAAGGAACTTATTCCCGGATGAGAAGCTGGCAGAGTCAGTGGCAACTCTTAAAGCAGTATTCTTATGTAAGCAATTAAGATTGTCAAGAGTCGTGCTTGAAGGAGATGCAATCAATGTAGTTCAAGACATCAATAGAGAGACAAGGGACTGGAGCTCGGCAAGTTTGATCATTCAAGACATAAAAGGAGAACTCCAGAATATGCCAAATTGGTCTATAAAACACATTCCTAGAGTCTATAATTGTATGGCCCATTGTCTAGCAAATGATGCATTAAAACTCTCTGAAGAGAGCATTTCTTTGGAGGGAGCCCCTCCTTGTATCCAACACTTGCTAAATTAATGAGAAACAAGTTTGATTACTCAAAAAAAAAAGAATTGAAAATCGCATAGTCTAAAGGCAGCACTAGATGGACTATCGATACAACTTTTTTTTCTTTTTCTTTTTCTTTTTTCGCACTACCAATACAACCTATCCATTATAGCAAACGCCTTTTAAGTGGCAAAAAGAGGCTTGAAAAGGAATCCAAATAAGAGAATTAGCCTAGTTTGGGTGTCAAAGTATTCTGAAATACTTTCAAACACTCTCATCACTATTCTTTATTTTATTATTACTTTTCATCTATTTTTATTACTATTCATTACGTTTCACCTACTTTTTATTACTATTCAATATTCTATTATTACTTTTTACTTATTTTTTACTACTATTCATAAACATTCTCAAATACTTTCACTATCCAAACCCAGCTTAAAGAGGCAAAACGAAAAATCCGCATGGACATGAGCGTTGGAGACTTTTCCCACCATTCCCTGTTGGCAAGCTCTCCTTGTTTACCATTATGTTACTCTTGCATTGTCAAGGAAGCGAACCAACTGAGTGAAGGTCAAGTTGGAGTTTGTATTCCCTCTTTCCACCAAACAAACCAAAATGAGTAATGGGTGGGGTTTGGTTTGAATGCGTTTGCTGCTAAAATGAAAGAAAAAAAAAACTTTTAAAAGATAAGACAAAAAAAAAGAAAATGTAGACTATAATATAATAACGTTATATACAGTTTTAGAATGTACAAATCTTATATATATTTTTTTTAAAAAGATTAATATTTATTATTAAAAGAATATTTTTTTACTGATTTACAAATACCTTCATTTGAAGCTATATCATTTTTCTCGAGTCGTGCAATCCAGAAATCCTAATACTCTTACAGATCACTTAAAAAAAACATGTGATTTAAGTGCTATTTCTGCATGTAACTTCAAAATTTAATATGTGATTTTAACCGATATGCAGTCAAGAACTTATCTTTGAATTTTTCTTCCCTTTTATAAAATTCTAATGGTACTACCTAACACAATGCCAGGCCACCAGACCTGTAGGCTCTCAACTCTTCAAGTCATAAATTTGCATTTCCCAACTACTACCACCGATAGTACTATAGAAGCCATAAACCCTACAGCCCCTCCTTTTCACCTTACTAAACGAGACCACAATCTCTCAATCCTGCAAAACTCCATAGCCATGAGCTTCACTTTAGCCACATTATTGTCGTCGTCGTCGTCGTCGTCAATCAATTCCCTCTCATCCTCCATCTCCACTACAAAACCATCATCTTCTTCTTCGTATCTCCGTTTTAACACTCCAAATCTCCAGTATCCCCACTCTCGCCTCAAAGTCTTTGCTTGCGCGACTCACACCCCAAATGTCACCACCGAAAGGAACCCCCATCCCATTGTTCGAACACTTGGTCGCTACACAAAAGCCGCACTTTTCGTCTGTGCCACGGCCGCAATGATAGCAAAGCTCTCGGTGTTGCCAGCCAGAGCGGAATCTCCTACCGCACTTTCCCAGCAACCCCCGATTCTTGAAGAAGAGCAGGACCAAGCTCAAGCCGAAGCCGAAGCCGAAGCCGAAGCTGCAGCCCAAGACCGAGACCTGTCCTCCCCATTGTCCGAGTTACTCGAATCGAATTCCGAAGCTGTCGAGACCTTGAAGTCGCTATTGCAGGAAAATCTCGAGAATGGAGAGGACGAGCAGGCTCTCAAGGTCCTCAGACGCCTGGTTGCTGCACAGCCCTCTGCAACCGAGTGGAAGTTCCTGATGGGGAGGTTGTTAAACGAAATGGGCGACGCCGAGAACGCGCGCAGGGTGTTTGAAGAAATTCTAGCTCTTGACCCGTTGTCGTTTGAAGCATTGTTTGAGAACGCTTTGATTATGGACCGGTGTGGGGAAGGCGAGGCCGTGATTAAGCGGTTGGAAGACGCGTTGAATATTGCGTTGGAGGAGAACAAGACGAAGGAGGCACGGGACGTGCGGTTCATAATGGCACAGATACAGTTTTTGCAGAAGAATGTGGATGAGGCTTTGAGGAGTTACCAGGATTTGGCGAAGGAGGATCCCAAAGATTTTAGGCCCTATTTTTGTATGGGGATGATTTATAGCTTGCAGGACAGGAATGCTGAGGCGAGAGATCAGTTTGCCAAGTACCGGGAGCTTTCTCCAAAGAAGTATGAGGTAGAGGGGTACTTGAGAACCCCATTGTCGAGGATGAAGCTATTTGGTTCGAATGATAATTAATTTTGGGTTGTTTAGCAATATGCAGCAATAATATGGCATTCGGGCAATCCTATGCCTATGTTCAATTTTGATGGCACTTTTTGACTTGGTCCGTTGCTGGTGATGGGAATCATCGTTGGGATAGCTACTTCACTCTTTGACTTGTTTTGTTGCAAGTGATGTGGATCATCATGGTTATTATTTTTCTTGGGGATCCTGTGAAGGTTTCTCTCAATACTGATGCTAAATAATCTGTTTCACCCGAACTTGGTTCTTCCCTGTTTTTCTGGTGCTTTGTCATTGCTGTGCTGTGTGATTTTAGGCAATTTTCCTAGTTTATAGATTAGATTCCTGTTATCTTTAGAACAGGTAGAATGGATGATCTAAGGCTACTGCAATGAAGAAACATGATGCCTGAGCACTTGGAAGTGCAAGAGTTATGTCAATTATGTCTGAAGGTGACGTTGGAGGAATAGGCCAAGACAAAGGTCTTGATTTCAATTTGCAATCACAGTTTGCTAAAACTCAAATCTTTGAATACTTCTTTTGGTAAATATAGGTTCAAATGGTGATTTTTGGCCAATTCAAGCTTAACGGGCAGATTAGTGTTATGATTGTTAGTAGTTGATTGTCAGTGGAGTATTAGTATTATGGTTTTTAGTAGTTGTTTTTCAGTGAAGCAATGATGTTGCTGGGTGATGTTAGTAATTGTTCTTATTGGGTTGCTGGTACGGCGAATAAAGTTTTGTAGTGAACTTGGGAGTCTTTAAGATTAATTATTTTTTCTCCTCTAATTGTTTGCAATCAAGATAGGTAGATCATAGGAGAAAGCCACTGCTTTCCGCTCAGCTATGGATGAACTACCGTATCGTGTTGTTTGAAGTGGAAGTCGGCAAGGCTGTTGAGCAAAACAATGGACGATCTCGGTTTTGATTAGTTAGCAGTAGTTTTTTTTTTTGTTTAAATCTCTAATCCCCTGAGGGGCACTTCTTTGAATAGGGAAGTATGAGAGTTCTCATAACAAAATAGGGAAGTTCTGATCAAACGACATCAAATTAATCCATGGCACCAAAGATTGCAAAAGTCTATCTTCTACAATACTAGAGGGTCACGAAGAAATGCCAATGGAAGATCGGGTGCTTCTTGCAAATGTGGTAACCAGCTCTACAAGGCACAAATTGAGCAGATATCTAGGGAGATGCAAGGTGGGTAAGTAATTTAGATCGCTGCTTAAGTATCAAGAACATGGTGATCTTTGGGGATATTATAAAGTCGCAAGTAATTTAGATCGCTAGTTCAGTCGAGTGGAAGTATCTTGCTCGTTCAGCATGTGGATTGTGTTGTTAGTGGGCCGAAGCAAAGGCACTCAGACAAGGGTTCAAGCTCCCTCCCGGGCATCTTCACTCTCGGCTATAACTCGGACTAGATTGGCTTTACAAAACAAAGCAACAACCTTCATAACAATTCTCGATATTAGACATGGAATAGGCTTAGACAAAAAGCCTCTAGTATTTTTTTTGTAGAAGAGAAGGCATAAGTCATTTGCCTTTAAAGTAAAGGCTGCCCCCAGGGAGGAGGAATTATTATGGGCAGATCAGTTTTCTGGTTGTTTGTTGAGTAATGATTTTTTAGTAGTTTTTACTTGTTAGGTTAGTAGTGGAGGTCGATAATGGAGCTCAAATTGTATCATTGACTAGTTCTTTTGGAGTATAAGCCATGTGGTTTGGACTTTCCATTGGGGCGTTACAAATAGTATCAGAGCCTATCCCAACCAGAAATGTGGGACTTAAGCCGTGCAACCTATAATGGATTGGCCCGACGAGAACGTCGGGAATTTAAAGGGGTAGATTGTGATATCTCATATGATAAAAATAATGGTAGGTGGTGTATGGGATCCCACATTACTTAGGAAAGAGAAGTTCTTGCTCTTTATAAGGATGATTAGCAAATACAAACCTGTTAACGGCTTTTCACTTCGTCATTAGTAAAAATATTAGTACTTTTGAGCCCCAATTTTCAGTCCTCGAATGATGATCTTTCGGATATTGATCGATCATCTTTCTTAGTAATGAACACATGCTTCTTTAAATAATAAACATCCTAAAGATTCCTTAAAAATGAAAACTCAAACCTTACACAATTGCTATTTGTTTTTCAATCGTGGATGGCTTCTGTTTTATATGTACAAGAGTTGATTAATCTACTCGATCAAGAATTATCTTCTATCTCATTTGGAAGTTGAGAGTCTTTATGCAGTAGGTAGACATTGATGCGAAGAAGACCGTGAAGCCAACCAAAACTCCAGCAACTGGACCCATGAAACCGGGATCATACCCGAACTGGTTTTCTACCTACCACTTAACAGTGGGGTCAGGTGCCATTCCTAGTACTTTAATGGTGCCCTCCACATCACCATATTGGGACACTATCAATCCATAAACAGTCCACGCTACCCAGTAATACCAGATCCACCAATTCGGAATTCTCTGAAATTTTAAACACTAACGAAATATGTGTCAAAATGCATGCTCAAGTGTAACACCCATTTCCCGTAAGTTAGGAGTGTCACGTATTTTTCATAAAATAAACCCGGCAAAAGATCATATATTAAATAATAAAACAAAACAATTTAGGATTTATTTCATAAAACTTTGTCTGATAAAATGTCTTCAAAAACTTAAATGATTAAACTGAATAAAAAGTCATGTCATAAAGTAATAAAATAAATTTCTTCTAAAAGGTCTGAAATTAAAATAAATGCTCCTTCTAATCCTGGCATGTCTGCTCGTAATCATCATCCTCACCTGGGTGGTTAAAAACATGAAAACAAACTAAAATGAGTCGAATACTCAATAAGAAATCTATCACAATGTTAACATATTAAACGTAAGGTTTTCATAAAAGTTTTCATGCTGAGAACTTAAAATTCATAATTGATCATACTGATATTTATGCATGACTGATTTAACTGTCTGAACTGATTTAACTGACTGTTCTGATTTAACTGACTGAACTGATTGGCCAACACACTTAACCCTGTGTGCGAGGTTGTGCACCGGCCCCACGTCCCGCGGCTGCGAGGGGAGCCGCTGATAGTATTCTGGCATACTATGGTGGACCACGCTTGAGTCCGTGGCTTGCACATCCACCCTGAACTGAACTGCATTAGTACCATGCATCTGAATAGCCATCTGACTAACTGATCTGATTTTATCTTGCATTTGAACTTAAGATAGCTTATGTGTCTTATGACCATGAGATGCATGACATAATACATACATAATTATAATTTCTGAATCTGAACATGATGCGGAAATGACATGATTGTATGCTATGCTGGATGACATGTTTGCATATGACATGAGTGGTACATAAACAAAAGCTATCAATGAATTGGCTTGAATAATACTTAAATATAAGTTGACTGTGATGATCATAATTTTGTGATCAGATAACTTACCTTGCTGCGCTTCTTGTTGAATCTCAAGTCGTAACTCGTTACCTATACACAAGATTTAAAAGTCACTAAATTTGTCTAGGAACCCGTATCCTAATATCCTACTTAATTAAAATTCATAATCTAGAAAATAGTTAAATAAATATTCTGCTTATCGCTATAAACAATAAATCTTAATATTTTAAATTACTTAAAAGTACTAATAACATATTATAACTTAGTAGAACACTTGGACTATTTAAAATAAGTCATAAAAATCTAAATTCTTAAAATAGATTTAATTTCTTAACATAATTATTTAATCTTATAAGAAATATATTAATTATCAATATTATTTAAATACTCTTAACATATTTCTTTATTTTATTTAAAGTATAACACAATAAATTATTATTAAGCTTTTATTAAATATATAAAAGGATATTAACAAAATATTGGGCTTAATAGTATATTAAAATATTTTCAGTTTCCTTCAACACTTTATTATAAAGAAAAAGTCTATGATTAATATACTTATTTAATAAAATTAAACACAACTTAAAGTATTAAGTTCAACCCATCATTATTTAAACTTAAGCCCAACAAAAATTACTAAAACAATAATATAAGATCAACTCCAAATTTAAAATACAAGTTCATTTAAAAACTTATGAGAGGTTCATAAAATATAGGGCACTTGGTTAAGTGTCAACAAAACATAACTATCACATGCAGTGTATTTAAAACCGACCCAAACATATTATGCCAAGTGATATTCAGTGAAAATATAAGAGCAGGTTACACGGCAAGTGTTAGAGGCAGCCAAGGGTATTATTGTAAACACACACTTCTGCATGAATTATTCTAACCAAGCCCACGTACTGATATTGTGAAGAGAACCGAGTGCTGTGCAAGGGAACAAAGGCTCACCGAAGGAGGTGTGTGCGACGGGGGATGGGCTGGACGGTGGCTCAAGGTGGCTGGAAGTGGAGTTGGTGCAGCTGGAGGCTTCACTGGGTGGTGCGAAGCCGAGGGGGGAGGGAGAGTTCTGTGAAGATGGGAACGACCGAGAGAGAGGAGGAGGGCAGCGACGGTCTTGGGTTTACCAGGATGAAGTGGGAACGCCGAGGTTGGGGTGGTCGGCGGTTTCTGGCTTCGTGGTGGTGGTCCAGTGACCCAGTGTGGTCGGTAGTGGCTGGGCCGAGAAAGGCTTACGGTGGGAAAACACTTCCCCTATTTTGGTGCAGCAAAAACAGAGTTTTTTTTTTCTTGGTGTGGTTTTTGACAGCTGGGCGACGGTTTCAGCAGGGTGGTGGTCGTGGCTTGTTGGGCAGCGGTGATGCCGATGAGTGGGGCTCACGGTTTGGCAACAAGAGGACTCGGATTGCATTGCTATGTGGCCTCTTGGTTTACACTCCAGAAACTGGTTTCGGTGGTGAGTTTTGTGTGTGTTTTACAGGAGGTCTCGGTTTGCTTTTATAGGCAATGGGGAGGAGGAAGTTAGCTGCACATAGAAGACCTAATCCTATGAGGATACCAGCACTAAGAGATCGATACAAGAGGCGTACGTGGTGTACATGTGCATGTGAGTGGAGACGTGCGGTGTGGGGAGGCCGAACGTGACTGGGTTGGTTTAGTCTGGAGTTGGGAGTTGGTTTCCCATTAGGAGTTTATTCAACTAGATAGGGGATAAGCACTGCAAGTCTACGGGTGGAGATGGGAGGAGAAAAAAAAACTGAAGGATTCTAATGGCTTACACGAATCGGTTCACACTAAAAATATGATAAAACTTTTATTAAAACAATTAATAATAATACTAAAATATCTGATAGTTATAATAATACCAATACTAATAATTATTAAGACTAATAAAATGTAAAATCAGATAGTAATAATAATAATAATAAAAAAATCGGTTTACCTAAATACCCCCAAAACTACGATTGGTATGTTACATCAAGTTTTCTCATGAAGTTTTATTTACACAAAAAATTATTTGAAAGCATGAGTGCCTGTGATAATAGAAATGCTACTTTCAGGTTTTGGGATAAAGACCCTGAGAAAAGACTGAAGAGAGCATAGAAAGCTGCTGCAAAAACTGATGCTACTTGATGGTTTGGTGTGATGGAAACAGTCATCATGCCGGAGTAAGTGAAGTAGAGGAAGGACAAGAAGGAAACGAAGAAAAACCAGAAGAACTTTGCGACTGTCCATTGAAAGCTCACCATGGCATACAAAATAAGTGTATAATATGTTGTTTGGACAAACACGTATGGAATTTCAGCAATCACCTGCACATCAAGTACTCAAAATTATATTATTTTTGTTTAAAAGAGTGAACAGAGTTGTGCCAATTGATTGGCACCTATAGAAAGTTCTCTTTGTGAAAATAGGGCTGGACGCTCTTTATTGGTTGGAAAATTTTGATGACTTTTCTAAGAAGTGGATTCTCCTAGAAAACTTTGACGCATAGAAATCAAAGATAATTTACGACATCTGCAACAATCTTCTGACATCCACACTTTTTTTGATAGTGCTCTACCATACAAAGCTCAAGCTTATAGTGATCTATTGTGTGAAAGGAAATTTAGAAATGAAGATGGTTGATGAACTCATTTAAGATAATTGGCCTTCTTCATCTATTGATAAACCTAGTCTTTCAACATAGGATTATAAATGCTCAAGGATCCCTAAATATTGGATACTCAAAAAGAAAGAGTCACAGAAGAAAGCATGATAATTTTCTAATATAAAATCCCTCCAACCTGTGCAAGGGCATAAGGCAATGCAGAGTACATCTCGGCAGCTCTTTCTTGATAAAATACCGTTCTTTCAACAGATATAACTGGTTGTATTGTGGCACAGTTATTAACTGCTACAAACAGTACATCAGCATACATTGCTCCAATGATGATCGAAAGATCAGTCGCACTCTCCCTACTCCATAGAACATTCAAGATAATGAGAAAATTAGCTGTAAGAATGATCAAGTTTCACTTATTTTCAGAATAAAATCAATGAGGTAGTTAAGAAGATTTGAACTGCCCCCATGTGGACTGAGAATATTGAGTAGAAAAATAGAAGTCTTTTGCCCCAGGTCTTGGTGAGCTTAACTCTTTCACCAAGGACTTGTTTCTCCTGCACATGAACGCATAGCCTAGCTTAAAATCAATAATCAATATAGACACTCATAAACAGTTAGTATTCCTAGGATTAATATCTCGACTTACTTATACAAGGATGATGATATATAGAGTTCAGTGAAGTCAATTCCCTGCCTGACTTCAGCTGCTACTAAGCTCACTTCGAGCATCCACGTTGTCGGGTTGTACTTTTCTTTAATTTTTGAGACTCCATGAATTGCCTGCGAAATGAGTACACGATCACATAATGCATTCCGCAGTTTGTAACTATTATTAATTAAACGCAGAAAAGAAATATACAATACCTCAAAATATTCAATGATTTTGGTATCTCGTACAATCATTTCCCGTCAGCCTCAAACAAAGCACGAGCTAGTGAGCCTCTGTTTTAGGAGGCCAAAAACAGCGTCAACCGTTGCACCTCTGCTGCCAATGATTGAAGCTTCCCAGCCACTTGTCGTCATGCACCATAGCCCAGTCGTGAGACACTACCCAGGTCGATCACCATTACATTGTCGTAAGCTTTTGTATCTTCCTCCCGTGTTCTCTCTTTCTCTCACTCTCCGTCTATCTCATGATGCTCTCAGGCTTCAAAAACAGGCAAGAAATCTCAGAGAATGCACGTTTGCAGAGAACATATAGAAAGTAAATGAAAAGAGATTCATGATTTGGTGGAGGAGACGTTTGGTCTTCCAACATGTTGCAGATAATCGGTGAAGTCGAAGGGTCAATATATCTGTGGTATATCCAACAGACATTCCAGTAGCCCTTCACGCTGAATGTTGTTTACTTTAATGGAAATACAATAAAATTTGTTAAACCAACAATTTCCATTAGATAGCCACTTTATATATATACTAGTAAGGGCAACGTGCGATGCACGTTTGCCCAGTTGATCAATTTTGTTATATTTCAAATTTTTAACTATAATACAATGACTTACAATAACCAAGTCACAACAATGTACATATTAAAAATATATACATTATAAGAACGACAATTTTCAAACGGACATATAATAGGCATTCATTAATTATAATTAGTAACAAGAAATTCATATGCTTGTCAAATAAACATATGAATAATTAGAGTAGTCATTACAAAGTAAATAGCACAAGCATCTTTTATATGAGAAAGATAAAAACATACCAGTTTATGGTTTTTGTTATGCTTTAAATGTTTAACTATAAACTGACAGAATTTTATCTATATTTTAAGAATTTTCTTTCTGCTTACAACACATATCACATATATTATCTCCAAAGTATTCATAACTATAATACAAACACTTCCACAAACATATAACTACAAGTAGATACTTTGTACTTATATATTACCAGCATTTAAGTTTTAAAGAAAAGATTTTAAACAGTTATGTTATTGTTTCTGTTTCAGGGAGAGTTTAACGTTATTAAAATTTATTATAACTTTAGAGTTAAGATTTTCAAAAAATTTTGTAATAACATTTTACATGGATTGGATTTGTCTGATATCCTTCATTCTCTGCTTCTCTCTCCCTCTCTCTGATACTCTCTCATCTCGAAAATCCCTTTCAACTTCCTCATTCTCTCTCTTTCTTCCCCCCTCAAATTGAGCCTCTCAGATGCTATGTTTCTCTAAACTTTGGTCTTTCTTTCTATTTGTTTTTGTGCTTATTCCGTTTTTCACCTAAAATTTTTGAAATTTATTTTAATAAGGGATAAAAAAAGGTGGATACAAAAATCAAAATATTTTTTTTAGACCCAGCCCAAAACCTTTCCCAGGCCCAACCCATAGACATACATGCATACATACATATATATATATATAAATATATATATATATATATATATATTATATATATGGAAATATAAAACACAAACAATGTTATAACTATTTATATCTAAAGCATGAGAAAGTAACAACTATTTAAAAAAAATTTTCTAAATTATATTAAAACATATAATATAATATTAAATTGTCTAGCAATAAGAATCCAACTTTCCATATTATAAATAACAAATAGTTATAATCGAGAATTACAAGTTTATATATTTGTTACAAAATAAATACAATAACTATTTACTTAACTGAGGGGAAATAAACATACCAGAAGGTAGGGGATAAATATAAGATCAGTGGAAGTAGAAGAAGCCAACAGTGAGCGGTATGGAGAGCACTGAAGTAAGCAAGAAGCACCAAATCTGTAATTATATTTCTTAAACAAGACCATATTAATATATTAACAATTACAATAGATTCCTCCGAATTTATACGAAATACTTAGTAAAGCTCCTACCACCTCAACCCTGTACAATCTTATTTAGGTATGAAAAAAATTTCAACTATTACTACTACTAATAATAACATTAAATATTAAAAAATTATATTAAATCACAGTATATTAAACACATTAATTGATTTAATAAAGTTAGAGGCCACAGTTGTAGATTTGGGAAAGTTAAAACGAGAGGACTTAATTTTATCAAATAGCAAACAGTAGGAAATGAAGAGATGAAAATCGCTCTTATACCTAGCGGTAGGCGGTGGAAGCGGTGGGAAATATATATAAGAAGAAAATAGTAGAAAAGAAACGAAGTGGTGGAAGCGGGAAAAAAAAATCAAAATCTGATAAGATGAAAACACGGAAATTGGAGGACGGTAACAAAATCAACGACAGAAACATAAATAGACGATTAAATCAGAGCATTAGCATTGGAAATATTCATACAACAAACATATAATGTCAACAATTTATCTTAACTATAGGTGCATGTATATAAATATAAAAAAATTGAATAATATTTTTTCAAATGACCTAAAAGAGAACATATCGGAAAATAGAGGACAAACAAAAGAACAGTGCAAATAGAGGAAATTGATAACAACCGAATTGATGAACAGTAGAGTAAGAGCAAAAGCAGCAAATTTGTAAAAAAAAAAATATATATTAGAAAAAATATCCTAACAATAATAATAGATTAAATAAATAAATTCAATATTTATACGAAAAAATTTTGGAAGGAAAAAAACAATACATTAAATGAAATTTATTATCAATATTATTTTTAATAAAACATATAAGAAAAAGAAAATAAAAACAAATAAAAGGCTGTAAAATAACCACAAAAATGAAAAACATTGGAAACGTTACTTTATTTTTTTTTGGTTTTCATTATAGTCTTTGTACTAATAAGTTACTGTTTATCAAGTTTTTGGAATTTTGCAACCAAAGTTTGGAAACAGAAACAATGCCAATGGTACTAAGTAAACTGTGATCATATAATACTGCACTTACAACGATAAACATGCATGCATGTACTCCCTCAAACTTCAGTTGCTAGTTTGGACTAAAACCATAAATATGTTTTAATCAACATATATGTTTTAAAAAATATATATAAAAAACATAATATAATAAAAATATAATTATATTTATTCAGTTTAACTATATTAACATATTAGGGATAATAATAAATACAATAAATTGGAACATATTATTTACTTTGTAATAGATATATCAATCGATTTCAATTATCAATAAACTATATTTCCATGTGTTATTAGGTTCCATGTACAATTCATATACTAAGTGAAAAAATTTAATAAATCTCATTTTAAAAATAAAAGAAGTATTCTTTATTTTAAAATGAGATTTATTAAAATAAATCAAGAGTATAATTTTAAAACTTGGCTGTATGACATGCAATTCATATTTATATGTATCCAATTAATTATATATAGCTTGATGGAGATATATAATGATCATGAACCGAGAACCATATAACATTCATATACATATGCAGTATTATCTATGATCAAATTTTAGAAATAAGCTTAAGAATTGATGTAATAAGAGATATGTTGCAGTCTCTATCGAGAAACCCAATAAATCATCAATCAACAAATAAATAATTTGGAAAAGAAAATTATTAAAGAATATTCATGACAAACGGGCTCAGTCCGTACCTGTAAAGGTCGTTCGTCCTGCAAGGCCCATTTGTCTGCGGTGATGTATCATGGAGCCCCCTCTGCGTGACAAGAACGCCAACCTCATTGCACATGAGGTGGCATTATTTTAGTGGATCAACATCAGTCACAGTGACCATTGCGGTAATATTAGCAAGAGCCACCAAATTTGAAGAATGTCTTCCACATTTCTCATCCGTTTCTGTCCTTACCTTCTCTCCCCCTGGAGCCCTTGATTTTCTCTCTCACCGTTTCCCCCCCTTTCTCCGATATTTTCTTAGGAAGAGTAAAATGGTGAGTAATTCGATCACCGATTCCTTCCTAGCCGAATGATGCTCACTTCTCTTTACCCATTTTCAGTTTCTTTGCAAGTTTCAATCCAAGGTTTTGTTCACATCTTTCTAAAGGGAAATCCTTGAAGGTAAGTTCCTTTTGATTCACTTTCTATTATGGTTTTGAATGGGTTTCGATTTTCTCCAAGTAAGATTACCAGTTGATGTTCGGTTTTTTTTTTTTTTTTTCACGCTATTTGGGTTTTTTTTGTGTTGTCAGTACATCGGTTCGTTGCTTCTCTCCCTCTCTCCTAAACTGCGAGCAAATCGGAAGATTTCCCTACTGAAGTTATGAAAATCGGAAGATTTTATTCACTGTGATTGGGTTGTTTTTTGGTGTGATGTATATCCGCATGGATTTGTTTGATTTTGTTGAGGTTATTTTCTGTGAAGTAGTAATCCACCTGATCAAATGTGAATATGCAAATATGGTTTTTATTCTGTTTGGATTTTTTTTTTTTTTTTTTGTCATGTGTATGCGTATGATGTGATTATAGTGTAACAAATCGACTCATGAAGCACGGAGAGAAGACAGAATAAGAAGCATACCTAGCACTGCCGAGATTCAGGAGGAGCATTTCGAAACACACAGAGGAAGTCAATAAGAGGAAGGGATAAGATCGAAAATGTAAAAAGACAATAATATTTAGGTGGTGAAGCAAAACGTGAAACAAAAGTGGTAATTTAAGGATACAAGGAATGGCAAAATTTGAAATAAAAATATTAGACAAAAATACTGTTCATCCGGGATTCACATTTATATATATAGTAGAATAAAGATATAGATATATTAAGAGAAATGCTTTGCAATAACTCTGTTGCTGTTGGGCGAAAAACAGCCCACCAACGGGCTGGCTACACCTAAGATAAAGGGTTATGTGGCACGATAGAATGGGAAGTAGCTGATTAATTTTTTAATAATAAAATAAAATATTATTAAAATATTATTTTTTAATATTATTATTATTATTAGATTTAAAAAAATTGTTTGTTTATTATATTTTGTATGAGAATGATGAAATAAGATTAGTTGAAATGAGTTTTGAATCCAAACCACCATTTTAATCTTTACTCATAAAACATCAAATTTTTTTCACATATGTATGACATATTTGAAAAATAATAGTTTGAAATTTAAATTTTTGAAATATGATTGATTGTCATTTCTCACTTGTGCATGATATGAGTAAAAGTTTAAATTTTAAATTTTTGAAAGATGATTGATTATATCTTTCACATGTGTATGTTTCGTTTAAAAATTTTGAAAAGTGATTGAAGTTCTTTTTGACATATACAAAAGATAAATAATTTTGTTAGAAAAATTTGAAAAGTAAATAATGTTCATTTTGTCATATGAAAAAAAGTAAAAGATTAAATTTTAAAATTTTAAAAAGTGAATAATATTGTTTTTGAAAATTATAAAAAAAAAATGAAGTTTTATTTAAAAATTTTGAAAAATGAATGAAACTCTTTTTTGACATGTGAATTTTTTTAAATTTAAAAATAAAATCTACAAAGCTTGATGCATAGATGAGTGGGGAGTTTGTATAAGGGATGAGATATGGTGTAGGCTAGTGCATAGTTAGTCACATAATATGCTGACGTGGTGGAATGAGATTGGAGGGCTAGTTAGTCTCATATTTTTTAAAAAAAAATATCAATTTACTAATAAACATTTCTTTAACCATTAAGGATTTAAAAAAAAAAAACAAGTATTGGTCAAATTGGGGATCCAATTCATTGGCCTCCCAACATTTTCCTAATTTAAAATATGGTTGTGTAAATGGTTGTGAAAAGGGTCGAATGTGTATCATTTTCCTTTATTAAATAGCTAATTATGTTCAATGTCCCTAAGAAATACGCCAATAACGAAGCACCCTTGCTCCTGCTAATTATTCATTGTAAGCCACAACTATACAGAGTATGAAGTTGTGGCTTACAATGAAATATCACCAAAACAATACATGAAGTGCATGAAATAATTAGTCCAAATCTATAATTAGCCGCCCTTGATGTGTTGTAGGAATAATTTTATGTTCGGATAATTGAATTTCTTTAAGAATGTAGGAAGAAACATTATATCTATCATAATGGGAGAAATGAATGGTCAAGTAAGACCATAATATCTTGAAACCGAAATGCACCCACTAAATGGGAGAATTGATGGGTTTTCTCCAAATTTTAATGTTTAAAAGGGTAAGAAATAAAATGAATGATAATAGATAGATAATGCTTTCAAGACAGTTATTTTATTGAGAAATCAAAGAAGATGCTTTGAAAATTGAGAAATGATATAGGTAATAGATGGCTGAAAATGAAAGAGATTTACAGGCCGTGGTCTCTTTTATTTAATATTTGCTTTATTTTGTGCTGAGAGTGCTCACTCTCTTCAGCTCAAAGTACATGAGCAGAACTCAAAACTTGAATAACAGTGCTTAGCAAGGACAAGTTCTCGTCTTCATTGATTTTCTTGTCTAATTTGCCATATTCGTTATTGCTCACTTTGTTATTTATCAATTTTCATAGCACGTATTTGAAACTAGTTGTTCCAGCACTTTTTCCCCAAAATTTCCAAATCCTGTCCCCTCAACCCATTAAACAAGTTTGAACCTTAGCCATGGCCATAAGGAGCCCTTATATAGGTTCAATTTTCCTAAAGAATGTTCACATTATACTTGGTGGAAAAGTACTTGCATAAATATCTTCACTAGCTTAGCAAAACCACGTCTTAGTTTTTACACCAGGATTGCATGATATTAAAAAAAAGCTGTTGTATAGGAAGCACAGGCTTTTTTTACACAAAACAAGAGACATGAACAAATTAAAAAATGACACCAAATACATAGGCAAGCAACAGAAGACCTCCCTCGTGCGTAAAGTATTTCAAATTTTAGAAGCACCAACCACAGCATGAAAACGAGTAAGGTATGCGACCAGTTCGGCGTATATACTCTGTTTGTTGCTCAGTTTTTAAAGCTTGCCGGTTTCTCTTGGTTTCAGCCGCTGCTCGCTTTTCTTCAGCCTTGTGCCTTGCAGCTGCTAATTTATTCATAAGCTTATCATGTGCTTGCCCCCTCATTCTTTCAACCTCTACCTGAAAACCACACACTGTCAAAAATACAGTGTAAACTGATGGGTTTTTGTGATATCATGTGTGAAGTCAGAGTTTACTATCATACTTGAACTTAACAAGTTCTTGGCAAATGAGATTTCAGAAGAAAGTGAATACTCATTTAACAAGCAATCTGCAATAGGTATAGTTAACATTCCAAAATGGTAATTTAGGCTTCATGAGAATCAAACTAACCCTAAAATACAGTGTAAACTGATGGATTTTTGTGATATCATCTGTGTGAAGTTAGGGTTTACTATAACACGTGAACTTAACAAGTTCTTGACAATTGAGATTTCAGAAGAAAGCGAATACTCATTTAACAAGCAATCTGCAATAGGTATAGTTAACATTCCAAAATGGTATAGTCATCAAAGCCCTCACATAATAACTGCACAAAATGTTGAATTTCTTTCATTTTTTTTTCCTACCAGAAGACTTCATACCAGAACACGTCATGCTATCATTCAGAGGCAAGAGCACAAGAATTTAGGATCCACCACTGAGACCACATTTCCAGTAGCACTTGGCTTCCCATGCTTGAGCAGCAAGCATATTTTCAATGGTTTGCAGTTTTTTGATAAGTAAATGGTTTGCAATTAATAGATTCCTCGTGGATCCATCTCCCAACCTGAAAACACAATCCAACACCACTGCCCAAACCATCCCCCACTCCTATTTGAATTCTTTCCCTTTCCTAATCACAAATTTCCATTCAGAGTCCTGAGACAAATCCACATGAGCCACTAACTTTTATTAAGGTGTCAATTACCACAGCCTGCTACAGCTCACCCACATCCAGGGCTTCATTAGTGACCAACAAGCCTTTAGCATCATTGCCCCTCATGGGTCTTCCCCAAAACCCCCGAGTAACTCAGATCAAAACAAATTACATAGTTGAATCATAATATACCCAGAAGGCAATGACCAAAAAAGACAACAATTGTAGATATTGACTTCTATACTAAAATAAGAAATACAAAGAATCCTAGAGTATATAATTACCATCATCTTCAACCATCGAATGATCATCATTGTCATAAAAAGATTTGTAACACACAAGTGCACCTCTGCTAATTCAAGGGGAAGTTCCTCTAGTCTGATGGCCCCTAGAAATTGTTTGCACCCAAGAGGATTCAAACCTTAGACCTGAAGGGAGCATACCACCAAGACCAAGGCCTTTACCACTTGAGCCAACCCCTAGGGGTTATATCCATGTTATTTTTAATAAAGCATTTAGAAATAACAGAAGGTGTTTACGTCTTGCTCAAGTTTGGTTTAGAAAGATTATGGCATAGAGAAATGATGGACAAGATGATGTAGGGTCTACCATCCAAAAGGAACTAGAAAAGGCTCATATTTGATTGCGGCTAAATGTTTGGTTTTGAGAAATCTTTTGCAGATTTTTCAAGGCAGAAACAATCTCTAGGATCTTGGATGTTAGGATGAAGGATCAATGTAGAATGAAGATGGGTTATCCCATTATGCAAAGTAATGTTTTAAGTTCAAAAGATTATAAGGGCTGTTTTTACTTGTTGGGGTTGGTGGTATAATTAGGTACAACTGCATCTCACTCAAATATGCAAAAGAAGAATATTAACCAAATCCAACTGTGGACAACACGTCACCTCAAACTTATTCCGAACTTTATAGGTTTCCTTGGTCTTTAAGAAAACCACTGATTTTGCCTTAGATTTAAGAATCAGCTCTGGATATATGAAAAACTTTCATAATGAATTTGAGGCGGGCATGCTTTTACAGCAGCTTCACAGTATATTGTAAAACCGATCAATCCCCCCCCCCTTTTTTTTTTATCATTCCCTTCTTTACTGTAATAACGTCCAGAAACATGATACTTGCGCATCAAAACGTCTACACTCATAGACAGGCTTCTATCGCAACATCCCAGTTACACTTGAGCTTCTTTTACAAGAAATGTCATCTCATCACCTTCCGAGATGATTCAGCATATCAGACAATATTCTTTCTTATATCTATATAATTTTTTTATTTTTTATTTTATTGGCACCGGGTGTTCAGAACAGCATTCCGACTAATCCCGGGGGTGCACAGGCCCTCAGCAAGGAGTTTCCTGCGAGTGCACCTCGGGTAATTTCAAGAGAAAAATCTCCCAGTCTGATGGCCCCTAGATTGTTTGCAAGTACTAAGATGTAATATCTGCTTTGCTATCACAACCACCAGATCCTCAGGTCCCTAGACATTAGGTGCTGAAGTACAAGATTCTGCATTGTTCTTGGCATGAAATGAGATATCTTATTGAAAAGGCCAAGCAAGAGATCATATTGAAGCAGAAAAGCCCAATTACATGGCTGATTGTCTAGAATATATATTTCGACAAGAGAAAGGCTAAATGTAAAAATAAATGAGATGATAATAGCTACAACAATAAAGGAATTGGCAAGAAAAGTATAGAGTACCTCAACTTTGCTCATCTCAGCTTCTGTTTTGGCTTTTTGATGATTCTCCCATGCCTGAATTTTAATCTCTTCACGTTTGAACCTGGACAATTTAAGTCAAGACATGCCATTTCATACCACATACAGTGAAGTAATTATAAAAAACAACTCAAGCATAAATGTATTTTAGATTTGCACTGGGTGTACTGGACAACGTACAACTCAAGCATAAATAATGCAGGTATTTCTTTATATGGTTCCGATGCTCCTGCTAATAAGTATCCTGTTCCACCAACCTGGTAGATTATAGTAGAAGAATTTTAGGCATAGTCTCATCTCTTATTTCCTCCCTTAACAGATGTGGTAATGTCTCCATACTTGCCAAGCAAAAGACGAAGTGCAATACATGAGCTTCAAAAGTAATACACACTTGGTCCGCTGTCCCTAAGTTTACAAAATGATCCCTACAATATTCTGCTCAATAAGGTGACTATGTACAAACAATAAGCTCAACAATTATTGTAACTGAACTAGCACGCTCAGGCAACACTCTTGTATATGTCCCGTATGCCTGGGCTTTTGCCTATTCTTATGATCAATAAAATTTTGTTTACCAATAAAAAAAAATTATTGTAACATTCATATCTATCACACTTATCCTCCATTCTGGAATTTGTTGGACCAGATGTTATATTATTTGATTAAAAAAAGTTTTTCTGACAAGTAACATGCAATAACTAGTCACTAGTTGAAATATAGAGGGTGAAGGTGCGGGACAATACATTAGCCATCCATATGGAGATTCCATAATGTTAACACTAAAAAAAAGGGGAAAATCTATGGCTTTGTGATTTCACCTGGCCAAATATTTGGCTCTCTCCGCCTCCTCCCAAGCTGCTGCACGTGTCTCTGTGACGCTCTTAGCTGGCTTTTCTGAAGCTAAAGTTTTCAGTGAAGTGGACGCATCCCTATCCTCCTCTTTGCTAGCCCAAGCAGCAATATTCATTTTCCCCAGCTGTGTCCCAAGAACCATAATCTCTCTCCTAGTTTTCATCTGTAGCTCCTTTTCAGATAACTCATTCCTGTTAAGTTCCAGATGATCATTACATGGATCAGATGGTGATGAAGCAGGGGCAGCTCTGCCTGGAGTAGTTGGCCTAGAAGAAATTGGGCTGCGAATTGGTGTTGTTGCCCTCACAGGTGTTCCAGTCCTGGAAGGTTCTTGGCTAGCAATAGGAGTCATTTCAGTGCCCATATCTCTCATTGATACAGACCGAGCTGTTGAGGGTGGCGGTATAAATGTAGTTGCACTCTGGATGGCTACAGATGAATCATGTTGGCTGAGATTAACTGCCAAAGAAACAAAAACATAAAGCGTTTAACCAATAATATCCAAGCAATTATTTTTAGTGCTTTTTCTAGATATATATATTTTTTAGGACAATGCTAGGGTGACTACCAAATGTACCCACCAAATATGCACACTAGTACAAATGAGTTTTTTTATTTTTCTTTTCTTTTTCTTTAAGCATTTTTTAAACATCCTTAACCATTAAAAAATATATATAAATTCACTAATAGTCACTTCCTTAACCATTAAGAAAAAATAAAAATAAAATAAAAACATATGAGTGGGCATATTTGGTAGTCATACTATCATTTTCCATTTTTTTTATATAAGTAATAAGAAGTTTTATTAAAGCAAGTAAATAGGCATAGCTTTTTCTAAATATATTATGCATGGAAGTTACTTCATCTTCAGAGACAATACTCCACACTACTTAAATCTGGAATCTTGTTGTTACAATACTTTCTCTGAAAGGAATTGCGACACTTTACTATAAGTTTCTTAATAATGGGACAACATTTCCTTGTTTTCTTCATATTTTGGAAATGCAATAAAATGAAAATCTCATTTATCAGTTCGTCTTCTTATCATATTTCAGCAAACTGTAATTCATTTTCCTCCAGAAAGAGTACATTGTTAGAATTTTTCATCAGCGCAGCCACTTTTTACAACCTTATGTCAAACTTGAATAAGAGAACCTGTAACTAAATTTGGCGGATGATTATGAAAATATTAAAATGTCCACAAGTAATGTTAGATCACATTAAATTTTAAAAATTCCACCAAAATGGGAATAGTAGTGAAACAGTTTGAGTATGATGTTTTAATGGGTTTTGGCAAAGGAGAGAGAAAAAGTTGAATAAGAATATTTTTAAGTTAAAAATTTGTTTGAATATAAATTTTTAATCTTATTTTTGTTTTGAAATTTGAAAATTTTGTATTGTTTTTTGTGTTTTATTTAGAAGTTTGGGAAAGTTGTGTTGGATTTCGTGTTTGGATAATGATTAGGTAATAATTAGATGAAAAAGTTGAAGATTTGAAATGAAAAATGTTGTGTGTTTTAGTGATGTTTGGGAAGGAAATTATGAGAAGTTTTAAGAATATCCAAGTGTCCAAACAATGCACAATCAATGAGAGAAAATGACATCAATTATGCTAATTGAACTTGACATTCTTTTAACGAACAAAAGTCATCAACTATCACATCCATACTAAATCTACCTAAAATTTTCTTTTCTTTTCAAATACTTTGAAGCTTACATGAATCGTCTAAAACACACACACACACAAGCATATACATATGAGATTTGAAAAAACTCAAATCAAGTGCTCCTCTACAACAAAGATCTCTCCTATCCTTTATGCAATATGTTAGAAGGGTAAGCTCAATGTGAAAGAGAGAATTATTTTCAATCCTTTTAATAAAAAAATCTTAAAAGTACAAGGAAAAGAACCATAGCCTTCAGTGCTACTCTTTCCAGTTCATTCCATTAGATTTCTCACAGAAAAATAGGAAACTAATGCTAGAAACAAAACAAAACAAAACAAGACAAAAGTTGCCAAACAAGTAGCAGAGAGAAGACAAAAGCAGACAATTTGATCTACAATGCAACATGATGTTGCCAGTCTCAAACAAAAAAAGAAAAAAGAAAAAAAAACTGGTTGGAGAACAGTTCTGTACAGCCAGGATCTCACTCTGCTGGTAATGATGCAGGGTACTTCAACAGCTTAAACTCTCAAGTAAAATAACTAGAAAGGTAGGGATTTGCAGGATTTAATTAGTAACATAACCAAGTCAAAAGAGATATGGGAATGCCAAAAAGAAAATCATCTTTTTTACTAGTGACACAGAAAATTATAAAGTTGTCACCCTCTTTTTTGACAAAGACAAGTGCCACAACGTTAGGTGATAAATCCTAGAAACACAATAGATACCGTTCTTGACCTCAGAGCAGACTAAATATTAATCCAATGTGATTACATTGTTGGAATTGTCCTGCAAAGAATGTAACTTTCCACAAAAGATAAATGAGAATATGAACCAATCTTTAAACTAAATTTAATCCTTACTCACTGACTCTCCAACAGAGTTCTCAATCATGAGGACAGGCTTGCCATATGAATCTGCAATTGGATAGGGGTGGTCTACTTCCCAACTGACAAACTTCATCCCCGCACATTCCATCTTAGCTTGATTTGTATCAATCTGCTTCGTATCTGGTTCTTCGAAAGAAGCAACTCTTTGTTCTGGAACTTCAACAACAACCTTAGCAGACAGCTGATAACCAACATTAGCCGCCTTTCGTGATCCAACTCCTTGCCCACCATGCACTTGAGCCTGCCCCATCTTTGGCCGGTTTGAAGTAGGGCTTGCAATCCACTTTTGGGCATCATCCCATTTGGATGGTGCAGGTTTTGAGAATGGCCCAAGAGGCACTCTCTGGTGAGCCCGCTCAGCCTTCTGAAACTCAAAGAGGGCTGAGGACACAGTCATGCCGTCATGCCCACTATCACAATCCAATGTAGAATCTTCTTGAGTTTTATGCCTTGAATTGATTAATGTGTTCAATCTGCGGTCAGTTACCATGTCTGAGCCTAATGAGTAGACTGCAGTTGAAGTGGAGCACTCAGGAAGAACAGTCACAACATCTACAACTTTGCAATTATCAGAACCGCTATCACCTGGCAAAAGTTTCCCACAAGCAATTAATGGATTTAAAAATCATCTCTTTGCTCTTTTACTTGGTAATTTTCTGTTCTGACATATAAATAAAGCATCCAAACATAGAAACTCAAGACTCGTGCACAAAATTTAGATCAAAACGTGGCAATGGTTTACATGGGAAATATTTCCCAGGAAAAATATGTATATAAAGGCATATAATAGCAGGCACAAACAAGATTTCCGCAAACCAAACAGTACCTATTCCTCCATTAGGCTCTCGAGACATCCCAGAAAATGAAAAGGAAGAAATGATAACTTTGACTCTTAAGGCCTGATTTGTTTTCACAAACTATCTTATCTCATCTAACCATTACAATTTTCCAAACTCCCAAACAAATTGCAAACAATAATTCAATTTTTTCAAATTTCAAAACAAAAATAATATTAAAAATAAATAAATGTTTTAGCCACAAAAAAATCCTAAAAAAGTAAATCTACAATCTAACGAGGTTTGATGTAATATATTAGAGATTGTAAAGTTAATTTTATTATAAAGTAGATTGAACGTATTATATGAATCTATGTCAATTTGTGAGTTTATTTTCATAAAATCTCATTGTGTATGTAGCACTTCCCTAAAACAATTATATTTCAATAATATTTTATTTAAATCTAAGGTATACGCGGCCTTGGTTGTCAAGTCATATGGATTTTCCACAAAAATATAAATCGACGCATAAAGTACACTAGAAATATTTTTTCTGTTTTTAGTAAGTGAAATAGTATTGAAATAAAAGAACAGAGTGTAGTAATAAACAATGTGACTCCTACTACGTTCAAAAAATTCAAAATTTTAAGAAAGTATTTCCGGTGGAGTAGAAAAGAAAGAACTCAATTTTAATAATCAGACAAACAAGGTAAACGCGTAGAAAAGTAAATACCAGCGTCATGAATCTGAGGAGAAGAAGAAGAAGAAGAATGAGATCTGGAGGTGAAATTAGAGCGAAGCCCTTCCTCTTGGATTGATTTCCTTTTCGCTCCAAGTAGCATGGTCCTCAACTTCCCAGGCGACAATCCCCCACCCTGGCCACCCCCAGAATCCACATTTACATACAAAAAATATGCATTTTCTATCAATTAATTAACAAAATCCCAGCAGATCAGATGCTATTTCCGGGATGATAAATACATTGGGAAACGGGAAACCATAAAGATCATCTGCAAATAAGATGTAAATGGTACACTCCCAGCTAGATTCCACGGAAATGGAGTACATTTTTAAAAAAAGAAAAACAAAGAAAAGAAGAACCTGAGGTTGTTGGATCCTTTCGTACTCCATGGTTGTGCCCTGTTCAGAAAGCCAAACTCATTGTAAAGCTGCGTTTTCTTGTTTAGTTTTGTTGATGCTGGGAAGCGGTCCCATGCTTAGGATATGTTTGGAAGGTGAGATGAGATTTTTGTGTTTTGTTTTAGAGTTTAAAATATGATTTTTTAGTTTTAAAATTTGAAAAAGTTGAATTGGAATTTGAAAAAGGTGTATTGAGATTTGAAAAAGTTGAATTATTTATTATATTTTATATGGAGATTTGAAAAAAGTGTAATGATGAGTTGAGATGAGATGAGAAATTTTGAAAAATCTTAACATCCAAACCTATCCTAACAGTCGAGTGAGGAGGAGAGAGAGAGACTTTTTTTTTTTTTTTGATAGTGAGAGAGAGACTCTTTGAGTGTACGTGAAGTTGTGAAGACCGAACTGAGCGGTCAAATCGCTTTCGTTCTATAGTTCTGACTTGCAGTCGCATTTTACTTTTGCTTTCCTCGCCCATTAAAAACAAATTAGAAAAAAAAAAATCATCTTTCTTTTTTCTCGACAATTATTTTTTGAAAAGACAGTCACAAAAAATTATATAAAAATAATTATATAAATTAATATTTTATGTAATTTATCAGATTTATTTTATAATTAAAATAATTTTATAATTAATAAATACATTAATTTATATAATTATTTTTATATAATTATTTTCTAATCAAAATATTTCTCTTCCCTTTTTCAAGCTCAACTTGCACCGGCGGTAGCAGCTCACAACTAGTCCTTTGGCAGATCTGAACTTATTTTCGGAATTTACTTCTTTTATTTTAAAATTTATTATTTTTAATTAATGTGGTCATTTAGATAAATTATTATTTAAAATAAAACTAATTAAAAAGGTATGATGTCAAATAACCTAATTAAAAATGACAGATATAAAAGGAGAGTTGCTAATATTTGTCCAAGCTCTAACACTTAAAAGAAGAAATATAAACACAAGAAGTAAAATTATAATTTATTTATTAAGTATTTAACATTATCTCAAATATTCACATGGAAAATAATAAATATTATAAATAATAAATATATACTTGACTAATATTTCGAGAGAACAATGATACTATTTTGGATGCGGCCAGCTGAGTTCAATTACTAACCTCCAACAAAGAAAGAGGGTGTTTTGGTGTGCCTGGTGCACCTCTGATCTCTAAGTTAGAAATATGCGTGTATTGCCTTAAAATGAGGGGTTTGAATCTATTACCTTGGGCTACTAACGTTGGTCCTTTACATAGAGATGGATTGTTTCTGATAAAGATAGTTCAACCCTTCCCCAAATCTCGATGTCTTGATTGTTAAATTTCTGGGATATGATTTTAGAATGAATGGATTAACATATCAAAGATAAACAATTCGAATATCTCACTGTTTCCTTAGGTGTAATATTTTTGATCGGTGACAATTACCATATTAATCTCATTGGGCAGTATGAACTAATGATAGCGAATGTATGGTACACATGCAGTTTTCTAGCTTGTTGGGCCCATTATATGGTACACATGCAGTTTTCTAGTTTTCTAGCTTCAATTATCCTGCAAATTTCTATCATGCTAGCATGGCGGGAATTTAAAGATTATGAAAGGTTCTTGCCCTTCATGTCATTAATTTTGGTTGGTTGTTCATGCTTTTGTGCCGAGGTGGGGTTGTAACAACTCTGCATTTGCACCTAGTCACATCACCAAATCATGGCATCTACACAGAGCGATTATGTTGTCAGACCACTCGCATTCTCCCAGGAGTATTTAGATCGTCATGCTTCTTGTTATAAGTAGTCATCTCCTCCTTCCTTTTACTTCTTTCACTCCTGCTTACTCCTATTCTTCACTGTTCGTGCTTTTCGTCGAAACCCAACTTCTTTTCTCTAAAATCCCTTATTTATCTCAATGGCTTGTCAGAATGCTTCTCACCTTTATTTTCGTGGATCTTCACCTTCTCCTCCGATGGGGTCTTTGTTAGCACCAAAGTCCTCCTCTTCCCGCGATGTACCCTATTACAAAGGTTATGATTGGTCGTCTGTTCTTACCAAGGTCGATCTTAGGAAGCTAATAGATTCATATGGAATCCTTGATTTAGTGATTCTTGAGATTCCTCCCCAAGGGGCTGTCAACACTGAGGTCTTTGCTAAGAATGTGGCCTTCACGACATGTTCCCTTTCTCATGGGTTACAGCTTCCTTTCTATCGATCATTGCACGACGTTCTCAACTACTTGAAGCTGGCGTCGGCTTAACTTCACTCTAACACCTAAAGAATCCATAATGTTGCTGCTTTGCGTGGAGAATAATTTTGAAACTCATCAGAGACGGGTATCCCAACTTGACCACCCATGAGTTCCTCACTACCCATGCGGTCAAGCCGTTGGAAGGCAACATTTGTAACTTTCGCTCCCGCCCTCGATATCTCCTTGCTCGATTCGAGGGTCACTATTCGAACGCCAAACAACGACAAAAAATTCCTTATTCTTGGACAGGGATGGGAGTTCCTTAGTAGGGCGGCCGATAAAGCTAAGTTCCCAGTTCGCGCCATTTGGGGAAAAGTCCTCGACCATAAAGCAATAACTGTTGCTCTCTCTAAACGAGAGCAAGCCTCTGCTTAGAGAGTTTACTCCTGGGTTGGGCACAACCATGAGTCTGTTTGGACGAAGGCTTTGTTGATGAGGGCCCACATTGACAGGTTATTGGTAATGCCCGACTGTTCTCGCGTGAGCAGTAGTCGCCTACCAAAGGAGCCCAAAGCTTCCCACGACAAGAAAAGGCTCACCGCAGCCTCACTAGAGGAGGAAGGAAAACGATCTCGCCATGAGGAATCAATATCTTTAGGAGCAAATTGTACCAAACAGTTGGGACAACTGCTCCTGCTTAGAAGCCCTGCTGTGAACTAGTTGAGGTCATGACGAATGCTGTTGAGGCGTGTCGTCGACTGGTGCTTGACCTGGAGGAGAAAAGTGAGGGAATTGGAGGAGTTGCCTAGCCAGCATGAGGCGATGAAAAAAGACCGCGATGGGATGGACAAAAGGCAGAGCTAATTGACAGATTCTATGCTTCACCTTGACAGGGGGGTTAAAGCTCGTGATAAGTGTATCAAAGAGTTGGAGTATGAGTTGCCCGCTTTCAACGAGGAGGTTATTCTTATTTCCCCTCAACTCTTGGCATCCAAGTTTGTTCGCAACCAGGCCTTTAGTTATTGCTAAGGTGCCGACTTGGAGAGGTTGAGGGCCTTCTTGCTGGCAAACCCTTAGACCGACTTGAGGATACTGAACCTCGAGTCTTTCAAGCCTAACCCCGCCTCTCACCTATATGTCGATTCCTTTGGAACGGATACGATGCCTAATGCATTCCCAACCCTGACTCCTCTAGCTCCTCTAGCTCCTTTAGCTCCTCTTGCCTGAACAAGGCTCCTCTCTCTTGGCCGTACTAGTAATCATTTTTGTTTTGAGTAAATGGACATTTTTTTTTCTCTTGGCTATACTAGCCATTTGTGTTAGATTGATATTTTGAGTAAATGCACATTTTCTCTTGTGTTAATTGATTGTAATAATTGCCTCTCGGTATTTTGTTTTGTACGTTTTACGTTTCAAGCGTTTGAAATTCTTAACACATTTATGGGTGTATGGTGAGGGTTGCGCAGTCTGAGGACAAGCGCACCCTATTCCTCACTGTGAGTCTAATGACTCGACATTGGTGAGCAAGGATTGTGCAGTCTGAGAACTTGCGTGTCCTATTCCTCATTGCGAGTCTAAGGACTCAACATTGGTGGGTGAGGGTCGTGTAGTCTGAGGACTTGCACTCCCTATTCCTCACTGCGAGTCTAAGGACCCGACATTGGTGGATGAGGGTCCCGCAGTCTGAGGACTTGCACCTCTATTCCTCACCGTGAGTCTAAGGACTCAACATTGTTGAGCAAGGGTCGCGCACTCTGAAGACTTGCGTGCCCTATTCTTCACTGCGAGTCTAAGGACTCGACATCGGAGGTGCACTATACACTTGCTATCATGGGACCATTCCGCCCAATAGGATTAATATGGTAACTGTCCTAGATCAAAAATATTTATCCCTAAGAAAATAGCAAGATATTTGATATGTTTATCCTCTTTATGTTATTACTTTCCTTCTGAAATCATATCCCGTAAATTTGACAATCAAGACCCCAAGATTTGGGGAAGGGATAGACTATCTTTATCAACAACAATCCACCTCTATATATGGGACCAACAATAGTGGCCCAAGGTAACAGATTCATACCCTTCATTGTAAGGCAATACACGCATATTTCTGACTTAGGCATTGGAGTTGCACCAAGCACATTGATCTACCCTTTTTCTTTGTTGCAAGTTAGCAGTTGAGATCAATTAACGGTGACACACATCCAACAAACACATATAAAAGCTCAAAATGTACAAGTTTTGCGTAACATTTTTATAAAAAAAAAAAAGTGGGTCCCACCATGAAAAATGTGAAATATTTACTTTTTCTTTATTTTTTTACAAAAAGATTGGCAAGACTTGTATATTTGGAATTTGAAAAATGTTAGTATGTCGTCTGAGTTTGCCCCCTTATTTGACCGCTCATGTATTTAATTTTTTTTTCTTTACTTAATGATTAAGGAAGTAACTTTTAGTGTATTGGTGTATTTTTTTAAAATATTTAAATATGTTACAAAAATATAAAAAATAAAAATTTGTCCTAATGGGCACGCCTAGCAATCAAAACTGGACGGCACACTAGCACCACCAACTTGCCCCTAGCATTACTTAAAGAGCTAAGTAACATCGAATTATATTTTACGGCTAAAATATTATTGTTAAATAGTTTTTACCATAAATTATTGAAAATCGCTAATTTGAAGAGCATGCAAATTTAAGATATAAATTGATAATAATAAATTAAAAATATGAATTGGTATTTATTTATTTATGTTCAAGTAACTTTTAATAAGTTTGTTGTATTTTTGTCGTGGTCAAGATGGAATCAGTTATAGTATGTTTAAAACTTTAAACTAATTTTTTTTAAAAGGATGATTAAATTAATTTTACTTTTTTCTAAAATGAGATACGGATAAAAGAAAGTATTCTGGGTGATACTCAAAAAGCAATCGTACTCTATAATTTGCTATGCCCCTCTTCATAAAGACAATGATACTCAATCCAAGGACCAAATATGCTTAATTTACATTTTGAGTTCTCACATTTACACTGTCCAATAAAAAATTGACATTATAGCTCTCTTTATTTTCCTAAATAACCCAAATCTGACGTTATCAAACTCTCATTTTCAAAGGAAACAGATTTAAAAGTCCAACTTTGAAATGATCAGGCCCTTTCCATAGAATTGAAGAACTCATCTTCCATTACTACTCAAACATTAAACCTTAAAAAAATCTTATTAATTTCATTTTCAAACAGTACTTAATCATAAAAATTAGTACAATTTTTTCAAATTTTAAAACAAAAATAATATTAAAAAATTACATTCAAATAAGTTTTTAAGTTTATATATGCAATTTCACAAATTCCAATACAATACTTTTTTTAAAAAGCATTTTTATTCAAGTTTTTATCTCTCATTTTCTAAAATTTAATATCAAAAAAATTCTTATAATTCTCAAATATTTCCAAACATTCTTAATATCCAAATATGTATACAGGATCGGAAAAGTGAATAATAATAATATCAATAATAATAATAATAATTCATTTGGTCCCACCCCAAATATTTCAGCGATATATTATGGAAAATTGCCTATTGTTCTTGAATAGAATTAAAATTTCTATGTAAATGGTTTTTTTTTTTTTTGTCTGAACCATCCAAGAATCAAGAAATTAAAGAAATGATATTTGTAATTCTAGAATGTACAAATCTCATGTACTTCCTATAAAAAAGGTGGATAAATTTAAGATTCATATAAAAAAAATATTTTCTTAATAATAGACTCTACTTTTTTTAAAAGGAGTGCGTGAAATTTGCACACCCTAAAACTGTATCTAGCATTACTCAAGAAATTGACCCCATCTTCTACGCACATCTCTCCGGAGGCTTTGTAATACTTTTGGATCTCTAATTCATTCCAATCGAAGTCAAACAATTTCAAAGTTCACAGTTGAATTCAAAACCTCGGTTAGAATATCATTAGGCCTTGTTTGGATATTGATATAAGATGAGATAAACTGAAAAATTTGTGAATGATCGTGAAGATAGTTTATGCATATTAGTAAAATAATTTGAGTTAAATGTTTTATGAGATTTTAGAAAATGAGAGAAAAAGTTGAATAAAAATATTATAAAATTAAAAATATTGTCAGAATATAATTTTTGTTTTCAGATTTGAAAAAATTGAATTATTTTTTGTATTTTGTTTAGAAGATTAAAAAAGTTGTAAATATTTAGATAATGATTAAATAAAAAATTTGAAAATTTGAAATTAAAAAATATTTATATATATAGTATTTAAATAATAAAATGAGATGATACGAGACTATCTTATCATTTAAGCATAAAGTGTAAAGCTTAACTAGTGTCCATTACTCTAACCTTTGACTCCTATCATAATAAAAATAAATAAAGTAATTTAGTATGGACTAAGCAAAACGCAAGTTCATATAGCAAGAACCGTTCAAGTCTAGTAAGTTCTCATTTTCTTCCTTTTCTTAGTCATTGCCACCAAACCAATAACCAAAGTTTGTAAAAGTTGTATTCATTTTTCGTGTTTAAATAATAATTAGATAATGATTAGATAAAAAAGTTAAAAATTAAAAATTAAAAAATATTTTATATTTAAATAATATTTAAGAATAAAATTACGATAATTAGGAGACATTTTGTAATGTCCAAACATGCATTTATTCTTTTTCTTCTCTCTAGCCTCGTTTGTCTCTCTTTCCTCTCGTTTTTTGAAAAGTGAGGCAACGAATGGACAAGGCAATTGAAGGAAACGACGAGAATGCGATGAGGCTGATTTAAAATGATCTTTGTTGTAGATGGTTTGCAGACTGATTGGTGATATTTTGTTATTGGAAATGTATATTTGCGGAAAAATATGAGAATGCAACTTTGTTATTGTATTTTCTTAGGCATTTTGTTATGCCACTCTTGGTTCTTTGTTTGGGTTCTCAGAAAGTGCAAAAAAGTGTAAAAAAAAAAAGGTCCAACTCCAAACTGAAATTTCAACTCCATTTTGATACCAATCAAACGGAATGGGACCAAATGTAATCCCAACTTGAATTCGGAGTCCAAAAGTGACTCCGACTCTAGTCGGAGTCAGAACTCAAAGCTATAGTTTCCAACTCGGACGGAGTTGAAGTTGGTGCCCACCCCTGCCCCTTTCCAGCTTTGTGCCACCCAAATCCTCACTATTTTCCCTCATTTTTATCATTAAGAACCAACAAGAAACTCATATATGTCAATCATTCGAAGATAAGAAGAGTTAAAAACTAAAATCAGAAACAAAACTTAGTAACGAGGGGATGTGAGCATTGAGATGTTTATGTTTTTCTTTTAAATATGTTTTCGACTGAATTTAAGCATGAAAATCTTGTGGACTATGACTTAACATATGATGTTTTATTCTAATGTAAAATTTCATAATTATCTTGGAGTTGATGAGATTTTGAAATTTTGAAATATTGATACCAACATTACAGGAGTTAACTAGAATTAATTTGGGGGTTTTATAAGCATGGAATTAAGAGGGTTCAATAAATTTCTAAAATGTAGACAGAAAATCTGGAATTTCCAATTTTACCATAGAAAACGTGGGGTTTTGATTGTAACCTAGGTTGATCAAGTCTAATGGGTTCTCATGAGATGTAAGTTAATTAAATATATGTGAGTCAAGGACACAACAAATTGGTTTGAGGTCATTTTAAGTTAATATGAATTAGACATGATATTTAAAAGCATTAAAGGTCAAATTGTATATTTCTGCAAAATTCTCATACTTGGACTAGTTTCACACATGCTTTTAGATGAATCAAAGGAGATCAAAATGCTTAGTAGTGAAATGATTTGTATTAATATGAGTCATGGGGTTTTGAGAAATGAGAGAAAAAATCCCATAAAACATATTAATATGTGTTTGTGGTTGTAATGTTTGGATATTGAGATGAGATGAGATGAGATTGAATGAGTTGGGACAACTTTGCTATTCAAACCAGGCCTTAAAGTAAAATCTGCCTAGTATAAAGTGACTAAGGGCCCATCTGGATGTTTAAAATATCTCAAAATATCTATGAATAATAGTAAAATAACTTCAGGGTGCTAACTCATTTACTTCGAACAATGGGATTTACTTCTTCTATTGGAATTGGAACTGAAACTCTTGGATTTACCCAATCCATATATTCAACCAAGACCCTGACATTAAGAAGAACTGAAACCCAAGAAGCGAAAGAGCCAATCGGCATCTGTATTTATAAGAAAAACCGAAAGTCTTGACACGAACAGATGCTTTCTTGAAACTAATTAATAGGCACTTAGTCTTATAACTAAATAACCAAAAAATTTTGCTTTAGCCAATGATCCAATCAGAGGAATAATTGGAACTATTGTATCGAGCTTCTTGGTAGCATTATTTATTATAAATGAATTTTCTAGCATTTGACTCCGCACCATTGAAAGATTTAGTCGTACACTTGAAAAATAACCCATTCGAGGGAATGCTTGGATAATTGGTTTATAAAAATCCGTCCCGGGTCTTGACCACGTAATCAAAGGCTTAAAAGGGTCTTTGAAGTCTTCGGGGCACAGTTGAATGTAGATATCATGGAAGAATAGTGAAGAACATTTTAAGCCTGTCAACCAGCTATAGGAAACGGAAACTTTATAGGTGTGGGTTCCAACCTGACGACAATTGTCTGGGGACCCTCTCTCTCCTCGTTTTTTTCTCTGTAAACCGAAGATCCACAAGTATAGCTGGGAACTTGGGATATCTCTAATCAATCCCGTCTTGTGCTTACAGTCGGCTACCATCCTGGAAACTTAGCACTTGTTTTCTTATTTATTCCAGGGGCGGCGGCGTTCTTGAATGAAGTCTATTCGAACCGAATTAGCACTTCTCAGATCAGGCTAGGCCTCTCCAGCTGAGCTGGGCGCCGCAGCCCTGGATGCGCTAGAGATTGGCACATAGGGGAGTGGTTGCCCGGGTTTCTCAGCCTGGGAGAGAAAAAATTGAATAAAAATATTATAAAATAAAAAAAATTAATAATATTTGTCAACATTATTTTTGTTTTGAAATTTGAAAAAGTTATATTATTTTTTATTTTTCTTTAGAAGTTTGAAAAAATTGTAATGATTAAGAAATTATTAGATGAAAAAGTTGACAAGACTAAAAAGTCTCATCTCTTCTAGCTTTGAGAGTAGGAAGAGGAGAAGTGGAGTCTCATTCTCTTTCTCCTTAGAATGTAGTGTGAGCAGTTTCACTCACCCTTATGGGTGCAGAAGCAAGATGGAAGAGCTTGAGAATATTTAGGATAATCTCAAACTATCAAAGGGTGCTATCGACACCCCCCAGGAAAGGGGGACCCCCTTCCCACATCCCTCCCTTGCATAGGTAGGGGGTTTGGTGCCCTGGTATCCAACCCCACACACCAGGGGTGGGGCCCCCCATCCGGATCAAATGGGCCCATAGTGCATTGGGCATATAACATGTTTCTAAACCCAAAAAGCTAGGAACATATTTCTGAACCATTTTGGGCCTAGATACCATTGTAAGTTAGAAATTTTAAGTCGCCTAATTTTTTTAACAAAAAAAATTTAATAACTTCTAAGTTGTAACTATTAATCCTAAACTATTACAATTGTACAAATTAGTCTAAAACAATTACAAATTAATCTAAAAATATTTCAAATTGTCACATAATTTAAATGAATAATAATAGCACAATTAAATAACAAATTGTAGCAAGATTACAATTGACTTTTGATTTCATTTTGCATTGACTTTGATATTGGAATTTGGGATGGTCACAATGGTGGGAAAGTGAGTGAGCTATGCTGTGAGATTGTGTGATTGTAAAACCTAAAACATTAATAGGAAAACAAATTAGAATTACAAACAAAAACAAAAGAATAAATACAAACATTACATAGATATGTAAAAATTACAAATATTAAAAGTACAAACTAAGATGAGATTGAGATCTAGATGAGATCATTGAGATTAGAATTTGACATATGATAGTGAGATTATAAAAGCTAAAAAATAAAAGAAAAATAATTAGAACTACAAACATTATATAAATACAAAAATTAATTAAGACACAAATTATACAAACCAATAGCAATGATGGGTCCAATGCAAACGAAGTCATAATACATCTAATGTAGGCGTAGCCTCATCTATCGCAGTTGACCCTACAACAATTATATTTGAAATTAATACCGGTTAAATGAATATACATAAATTAATATAATAACAAAAACAAATCAATGAACTAAAAATGATTACCAGATCCAGGCTATCACCACCCTCCTCCTCGTCGGCCTCCTCAAAGTCCCCCACATCTGGAATATGAACTAGGATCCCTTTGATCCAATTCTGAGTGCAAATCAATGCCTCTACAGTGGTAGGACACAATAAACTCTGAAATGGATCCAAAATGTGCCTTCCGATGCTAAAGGCCAACTCTGAGGTTACGATACTAGCAGGGATGGTCAAAATACTGTGGGTTATATCTCCAAGGACGATTTACTTGATGGCATTGGTTTTCATCCAAGATAAGATATCAAACCCTCGCATAAATAGGTGCAAATCCGATACCAAATATCTATCCAACTTAGACTGGGCCTTTGCAGGATGACGGACCAAGGGGTCTTGCTCCAATCTCTCACCCCACTTCAACCTATGTCATTTCCCCATCTCGACTTCAGGAGGATGCAATGTGGTAGGTGTAGGTGTCGGAATATTACTACCCTTGAACGCGGCAAACTCACCAAAGAATCTATCAAGAATTTTCCTAACCCTTGCCGCAATATGATCCGCCCATGCCTTCCTGTGCGTCAATCCTAAACCATACACCATGCCATCAATTTTGTATTGGGGGTCAAGAACAGTAGCCACTTATAGGAAAATGTGCATCCTACTCAAATCTCTCCAATATTTGTTATACTTAACCTTCATGCTTAATGCCATTTATTTCCCTTAGCCTAGTTTGTTTACTCCCGACATGTCATCCAATTCTTTTTTCATCTTACATACTTGCTGATAAAAATAATTAGATGTAGGATACAAAGAACCAGAAAGCATGTTTGTGACCTTGTAGAAAAGTCTAAAAAAGTCTACAAAATTCCCAACTACCTCATAATCATCATTAATAGGCTTGCCTAATCCCCTGTCATCCTCAAAATGTTGGACATATTGAAGGTCTTTGTCACCCATTAACACAAAGGCTTTTTATACTCTTGAGTCGTCTCCAACATTAAGAAGGTTGAGTTCCATCTTCTAGGAACATCAAGATAAATGTCTTTCTTGCATTCAATACCTCCAGCCTTCACAACAACCTTGAATTTCTCAAATCTAGTAGGTGAAGATTTCACAAACCTCACCGCACTTCTAACCCTTGCAACCAAATCATCAAGATCTTTCAAATTATTATTTATAATAAGATTTAGAATATGTGTAGCACATCTCACATGCAAATACTCACACCATGATTGATTTGTTAACCTTTCTAAGATAGGTCTTAAGATGTCCCAAAGCGACATCGTTAGAAGAGACATTGTCAACCGTTATTGTCACAACCTGCTCCAACTCTCACTCCTTTATTGTGGCCTCTAAGGCACTCTTGATGGTCTCACCCTTTAGAATTTTTTTTGTTTAATTCTCAATCACAATCTATAAAATGTGCTGTCAAATACATATAATTAAAATCTTGGATAAATGTCCATGTATCGGTAGTGATGCAAACTCTTTGACCCACCAATTGATTTTTAACCAAATCTTTTTCTACACCATAATATTTCCTAATATCCTGCGCCACCATGTGGCAAGAATGAAGGTTAAACCTAAGTTTCAAGTACTTAGAATATAATTGGAACCATTTGCCCTCAACAAATCGAAATAGTAGCTCATCCATTTTGATCATACGAGTTAGGTGTCTCCTACACTCTTCAGGATCATACTTTGTGAATCCGTTCAATGTCCCCCCTCCACTACTCTCATCTGCCATTTTTTTTTAATTCTAATCTTTCATCTAGATTGATTCTTTTCTTGTAAAGATATTGATAGTGGGCTCTTTTTGAATTGTTTTTCTAAATGAGCCTTCAATTGGGATGTACCATATCTCCTATAGTAACATCCATACATTTTACCACAATAGTTACACTTAACTTGTAGGTAATTGGAGTCATCACCCTCAATTTTGGTGAAGTGAGACCAAACAACTGAAACATGTTTCTTGCTTGGTGGGGGCATGGGGGTAAGGGGCATGGGTAGGTTTAGGGTTAGTGGTAGAGGTAGTGGTAGGGTTAGTGGTAGAGGTAGAGGTAGGGATAAGGGTTTGGGTAGAGGTAAGAGAGCGAGCACTAAAATTTGACTAACTATACATTCTCGTTGGCTCACAAAAACCTAAAATGATGCAAAAATAACATAACAAATAAAATCATACAATCATGAACATCACAACAATTTGTGTCTTTGATATCAAAACGCCAAAACAAAATGGGGTTTCAGATTGAAACCCTAAATTAATATCGGTTTCAATCCGAAACCTTAAGGGGATGCTTGGGGAATGAGATGGATGATAATTTTGTGAATAGTAGTAAGATGATTTGTGAATAGTTGTGAGATAGTTTGAGTTAAGTATTTATTGAGTTTGAAAAATGAGAGAGAAAAAGTTGAATAAAAAATATTATAAAGTGAAAATATTGTTAGAATATTATTTTTTAATATTATTTTTGTCTTAAAATTTGAAAAAGTAGAATTCTTTTTTATTTTTTGTTTAGAAGTTTGAAAAAATTGTAATGATTAATTTGAAAAAATGTTAATGATTACTTATAATTTTTTTTTTTTTTTATGTTTAAATGATATTTGGGAATGAAATGAGATAGGATGAGATAAGATGGAATTGGATGGAAATTATTTCCAAACATCCCTTTAGGGGTGTGCATCCGGACTGGATTTTTGAACCCAAAAATCAAGGTGAATCCAATTACAGATTTGGATATTTAACTAGTTATCCGTATCGAGGTATTTTTTTAAATTGAATTTTTATTTAAAACAACGTTGTTTTCTTACATGAAAAATGAAGAGTACAAAAGCTAGAGCTAAAAAAAGTGGAGTTAAAATCGGATACTGGTTACAATCCGAGTATCCGATTCTAAAACTAATTACTCGCCCGGGTTGTAACCGGTTTTACTCGAGTGGGTGTCTGCATGGTTTTAAAAATCTGGGTACGAATATGAATATTCCTTGATATCTGGATCTGTATCCGGATGCATAGCCCTACATCTCCTAAATTAATTTAAAGAAACCCTAAATTAATTTAGGGGTTTCAATATTGAAACCCTTAACATTATTAAGGGCTTCAGATTGAAACCCTAAATTTAGGGTTTCAATCCGAAACCCTAAATTTACATACACAATTTTTTCATGCAAATTTATAATAAAAAATTCACACAACAAACAACCCATTCTCCATAGTACACAATTCACAATCCCATCCTCCAAGTCCTCAAATCAATGTCATCCTACATAACTCAAACAAAACTCAAAATAATAATAAAAAAAAATAGTGGAGATTGGGGATACTTACAACAACGGTGACAGAGCTAACTTTAGGCCTCAACAACAATAGCAACCTCACGACGACTATGATGACGTGCGATGGAAGAAAGGATAGAGAGTGAGAGAGAGAGGGTAGATCTGAGAGAGAGTAAGACAGAGGTGAACGAGAATTGAGAGTGAGTGAGGCAGTCCTGAGCTTCGAGGGGGGGTGTAGTTTTATATAATAATTAAAACAACGCCGTTTTAATTTAAAGTTTAGTTTTTTTATTCACACACACACTAATTACACCCAAAGAATAATGCGGTAGTTGTAGCACAGCTTTGGGGTGTTGATTCCTCAGGGAGACAAACTAAAAAACACAATAAATAATAAAAATAAGTAAAGGAAAATATTTAATGATCAATAAGAAAGAATTGGTTTTAATGTGATTTAGTAAATAAAATTATAAGGATAAAAATATGGATTACTGAAATTACAAATAGTAAAGTATCAGGAATTCCTTACACAAATTAGGTATTTTTATTTATTCTTGATTCAATAATTTACACAATTGGAGATTTATCTAAAGTCCCCAATTGGAAGATATAGAACTACAAACCATTTTAATCGAAAGATAACTTTTTGATAAATCATTCACTACTTTTTAAAATTATGTGAATTATCATCCTTATTGATAAAACTTAGCGACTACAATATACCCAATGAATAATACTGCAGTAAAGAATTAAATCAATAAAGATAATGAATTAATCCAAACATAATCAAGGATCTTAACCATTCTATAGAAAAAGCATAACTGAATCTATGAAGGGAATCAATTCCTAGATTATTTGGAGATAAGAAAATACCATAGATAATTAGTGAATGATAAACAAGAATTTGCATTAATAAAGAACAATCATATGAATCAAAAATAAATTAAAAACACCCTCAATTGTGTAAGTTCATCCATAACTTTACTTAAGGACTTAGCTGTCCATTTGAAAAAGGAAAACTCTCAAAAATCAAACTGTGAGTTCCGAAACTCACTACAGTCCGAAACTCACTCTCTCGAATTGATTTCTCTCTAAAATCTTATGATTTTCTTCGTTCGTTTCAAGCCCTTTTATAGGCTTCAAAAGCCAACAAGAATTAGTGAAACATGCCGTGTACTCGTCCACTGAGAAGATATTCCATCTGTCGCTGGCCTATGTGCGTCTGTATTGTTCCCCACATGCAGAAGAATTGGCCTCTTTCCAATTCATCTCCCACTGCCCAGCGTCTACTCCGTTGCTGTCCGAAAAGCTTTTTATTCCACTGGCTTTTCTTTTATTTTTCTTCTTCTTCATTTCACGTTCCGTGTCTTCGTGTCCGTCCAAACGAAATCGCATGCATTTCTTACTTTTATGTTTTCATCTTGATTCCGTCAAGTTTTTTGCGTCTGTGCATCCTAACACTATAGCAAAAATATTCCAAACAAAGCCACTGGGGTCCCTACGTGAGTTGTCCATCACATGATTTTCGTCCGATCTCGCAGCATCCTTTAGCCTTTTATTTTCTTTCCCTTCCCGTGCTGCGTGAGTTCTTCTTTCTCGGCTTTCTCTCTTTTCTATTTCCATTTTATTATTTCTACTTTCCTCCATTACTAACTGAAAGAGAAGGAGCCGAGAGATACAGAGGAGGTTACTGCCTGCTCTGTTTTTAGGTGTTAAAAATAGGGGATTAGTTTGGTTTTGGTCGTGCATGGTGATGGCGAAAGGTGGTGCTTGGCAGCGTGGTTGGTCTTGGCTGCAACTGTACAGGAAGAGGCTGTGGGCTAGGCAGCGCTGGCTGCTATAGGTTGTACGTGTGCGTGGAGAAGGCTGAGCGGTGGCTTGCGACGTTGCGGTGCAGCGTGGTCCACTGTGGTGTATGGAGGTTCAGTGGCAGCGGCTGCTTGGAGGTGGAGGCGCACGGTGGCTTCGGACGTGGGAGTGCTACGGTGCGGAGCAGTGCAGTTGCGCAAGGTGGTTGGTTCTGAGGGACATTGGCAGTGAGGTGGAGGTGCTGCCGAGGTTGCTGCTGTAGGTGTAGGTGGCTGAGCAGTGGGGCAGTGGAGGGTGGTGGTCTGAAACGCACGCATGGAGTACGTGTGCTGGAGGTTGAAGATGACGAAAATGACTTGTCGTTTTTGTCTATTGACTAAACGACAAGTTGTTTAATAGACGAGAGTTTTAATTTTGACGGATAAACTTGTGGACTAAACGACACGTCGTTTAGCAAACTACAGTTTCAAATCCTAGAGAAAAACAACATGTCGTTTTGTCAATAGACAAAAACGACCTGTCATTTAGCAGAACCTGTAAAACAGAAAATAAAATAATAAAAATAAAACTTGGACAAAGCAAAATAAATAATTAAAGAAATAAAAATAAAACTAGACAAAGAAACTAAATAAATAAATAATTGAAAATAAAAATAAAATTAGACAAAAGATGGAGAATAAAATATTAAAAAAACATGTTGTGCATGTGAATAAATATTGTCCAATTAAATCACAAGTTATAAAATTAAGCATAAACTATACTCTTAATCAATTTAAATCACAACTTGGATTTATTCCTTTTAACCATTTTTCCATCTAAAACCAATAATAAAATAATAAAACAATTAAAATATATTGATTTTAAATGTATAAAATATGCAATAATGCAGCTCAATCACACACACACACATATCATAAGAGCCGGAGTTGGGCCCAACCTGTTCCTCGCACCTATGTTGAGCCTAGGTGCGAGTGGGTTACCTCACCCCTTGCATCTGGCGGATGGGGACACCGCTTCACCTATGCGGGGGTGGTATAGACAAGGGCAAGGTGCGGGTGCAATTCTGCTAGCCAAATCACACTAATGTGATTCATTCGCCCAAGGTCCTATTGCCTTCCCCTAAAACTATCAAAAAAAGAGAACACTACCTTCGAATTGGATTCAATAATTTCAAGTGAAGTGCTGCAAAAAGATGAGCGGAGCCTAGTTGGGATGATCTATGCAGAACGATCAATTGGCCAAAATTTGGAGATTGAGCAAGCTAGTAATGTTTTTAGAAATAAAAATAAATCTCTTTACTATTTCGTTTGCAACTGAGGCTGATAAATTGAGGATTTTGGGTGGGAGACCATGGTTATTCGATAATCATCTTTTAACACTAGAGTTGTTTGACGGTTTTACTCAACCACACTTGCTATCTATCACAACAGACGCTAAGTGGGTGCAAATTCACAATCTTCCATTAACCTGTATGTATCAGGAAATTGGAACTATTATTGGGAGTTCTATAGGAAGGGTACTGTAAGTGGATGTTAATGATGAAGGGATTGGGAGGGTAAGTAATTAAGAGTTAAGCTTGAAGTTGACTTGGATAAACTATTTGCCAGGGGGCACACAATCAATATGCAAGGAAGGAAAATTTGGACACCTTTGAGGTATGAGAAGCTCAATTGGGTGTGTTATAACTGTGGATGCATTTTACATGGATCTCATGGTTGTGAAAGGAAAGGAAACTTAAGCTCAAAAAATAAAGAAATAGAACAACAATATGGTCCTTGGCTGAGAGTAGAGTCCCTGAGGTTTAGACAAAGCTTAGAACCAAAGGTCTTCTTTGGAGATTCAGGTGATGGTGATATAATTTGCCACATTCGATCCCAGGATAGGGGGAGAAACCTAGACCTCATTTTAGGAATGATGGAGAATGGTGATGCATTGAGTGATACAGGTTCAAGAACTAGCAAAAATTTCTATGCAAATAAAGGAATTTTAAACTATGAAAAGGATAATGGGCGACCAAATGAAAAGGAAGTGGTTGAGATGGACAAGGGTACTAATGATAAGCATCAAATGGGATCAGGGGTTATTAAAGAGAATTTTGTGGAGAATAATAATGAAGCTACCAAAATTATGGAAAGAAACAACTTCCCAAGTATTGAGGGAAGTGTTGGATCGATGAACTAGGTAGAGATGGGCTTTCATAATGATCTAGTGCATGCAAATGGGTTTGCCATCAAGCCCATTTCTAACAAACAAGATTTGAATGTGGAGAATTCAATACCCAACAAGGCAGCAAGAGAATTAAATGTGGTTAGCAAAAGTTGGAAAGGAGAGCAAGGGATAAATGTAAGAATTCTGAATATGATCTTTTTTCATCTGTTAAGAAACAAAGACATGAATTTGAGAATTTTGAGCACAATTCAAAGAAGACTAGATGTGAAGATGATAAAACTCCTCTAAAGAACAAAGGGAGTTGGCGGTGGCTGCTAGTTAGCCTTGCCAATCACAATGACACTCATAAGTTGGAACTTCCGATGACTTGTAAACCCTCGAAAAGTTTGAAACCCTCGAAAAGTTCAGAACCTATACCTAATGGTGAGGGATAAGAAGCCAAAAATTTTCATTTTAATTGAGACAAAACTCAAGGAAGATTTGAATTTTTGAAAAATAGTTTGGGGTTTGATAGTTGTTTTGTTGTAGAACCTATTGGAAGGAGTGGGGGACTAGTAATGTTATATAAGTATGAAGTGGCGGTGGAAATAGTCAACTATACACAATACCATATTAGTGCTTGGATTAATAATGAGGATCTTAAATTCAAATGGCTATCTTTAGGATTTTATGGCAACCTTGATCCTTCAAAATATCAGAATCGTGGGAACTATTGACAACCATTAAACCTACAAATCAGTGTGCTTGGTGTGTAATAGGTGATTTTAATGAAGTGTTATATCAGGATGAGAAAGTAGTGGGAGACAAAGGCCAAAATCACAGATAAGGGCATTTAGAGATGCGCTGGAAGATAATTAGTTACATGATTTAGGTTGGAAGGGTGATAAGTTTACTTGGAGTAATTTGCATAGGGATGAAACATTTGTTAAGGAAAGATTAGATAGTGTTATTGCTAACCTTACATGGTCAAAGCCTTATCAAGAAGCATGGGTTGAATGTCTTGTTTCAAGAACTTCAGACCATAAACCAATTTTATTGTCTTTAAATAATTCTCAATTGGACTTAAGAGCCCAACAGAGAATCTTCATATATGAAGCTAAATGGGAATTAGAGGAAGATTGTGGTAGAATTATTGAGTCCTTGCGAAGAGAATGTGCTGAGGGACAAAACCCCTTAGAAAAAATTTTGAATTTGTTGAAGTAGTGTGAAGGTAGACTAAGCAAATGGAGTAATGAGAAATTTAGAGATATTGTGAAGTTGATTAGAGAAAAATCAGAGAGGTTGGCAGGGCTTCACGCATAAGAAGATCCAGAACATGTTGATGAAATAAAGAGAATCAAAATTGAGTTTGGTGTTCTTCTTGAACAAGAAAATGTCAAGTGGAAACAAAGCGCCAAGAGAGCTTGGTATCAATTGGCTGATAAAAAATACTAAGTTTTTCCATGCATGTGCTACACAGAGGAGGAGAAAGAACCAGATTGAAAGTATTACAGATTCACAAGATAGAGTTTGGGAAGAGTCTGATGATATTGAAAGTTTATTTAACAGTTACTTTGAAGATTTGTTCACAACTGACCAGCCTTCAGAGGAAGATATCACATAATGTTTAAGGGGTCTTGACACAAAGGTAGAACTTGAGGCTGCTATAAAGAATATGGCACTTTTAAAATCTCTTGGACCTGGTGGCTTTGGAGCTGAATTTTATAAAACTTATTGGGGCACGGTGGGGATGAGGTATGTAGTGTAGTGAAGAATTTTTTTAGCATGAGAAAATGTGTGAGGCTTTAAATTTTACTTATATTGCATTAATTCCTAATATTAATATGCCCAAAATTGCTAGTCATTATAGACCTATAAGCCTATGTAATGTAATGCATAAAATTATTTCAAAGATTCTAGCAAATAGACTTAAACAGGTGCAACCAACAGTTATATCAAGCAACCAAAGAGCTTTTATCCCAGTTAGATTGATTACAGATAACATAATGATAGCTTATGAGATATTACACACTATGAAGACAAGACTCAAAGGAAAAGAGGGAAGTATGGCAATGAAATTAGACATGTCAAAAGCTTATGATAGAGTAGAGTGGCCTTATCTTGATGTTGTGTTGAGGAAGCTTGGGTTTAGAGAGATGGATAAATTAATTATGGAGTGTCTGAGATCTGTATCATATACAATACTTGTAAATGGGAAGCCAGGAAAAAAGATTATACCATCAAGAGGCTTGAGAAAAGGGGATCCACTATCCCTTTATCTATTCATATTATGTGTTGAGGGTTTGACCTCACGAATCAATTCAGTAGAGAGAAATGGAGATTTAAGGGGTTTAGCAGCAATAAAGGGGAGGAACTAAAACAAGTCACTTGTTGCTTGCCAGATGACTGTATTATTTTTTGCAAATCAAAAGTGGCTAAATGGAATAGAACACAATAGGTGCTTGATTTACATGGAAGATCTTTTGGGCAGATATTGAACAAGTAGAAAACGTCATTAGTTTTTAGTACAAATTCGAGTGCAGCAGACAAGACTCATATTTTACAAGCTATTGGTTCAATTGCATACGAGTGTTATGAGAAATATTTGGGTTTGCCTGCTATTGTAGGTAAATCAAAGTATAAGACACTTAGATGCATAAAAGAAAGGATTTGGAAGAAGTTAAATAACTAGAAGAATCTTTTTAAGTCATAAGCTGGAAAAAAGGTTATAATTAAGGCTATCCTATAAGCTATTCCAACTTACTCAATGAGTGTTTTCAAATACCAAAAAAACTATGCAAGGAAATTACTTCTGGATGTAAAGATTTTAGTGGGGTTATAAACAAAATGAAAGAAGGATTCAATAGAGATGCAGGAATAGAATGGGGTTTCAAAAGAGCAAGGTGGGATGAGGTTTCGAGATATAAAGTGTTTCAACAAATCATTGCTAGCTAAACAGTGCTGGAGGCTTGTTCACAATGAAAACTCATTAGTTGCAAGAATAATGAAGGAGAAGTATTTTAGAAGAGGGGATTTTTTAGAATAAAAAATTGGTAAGGGGCCATCCTTGGTCTGGAAAAGCATACATAATTCTCTAGATTTGCTTAAAGCAGGACTAAAGTGGAGTGTGGGAAATGGAAAGAAAATCAAAACTTGGGGAGAAAAATGATTGCCCTAACCAATCAATTATTTTTTGATTTTTTCTCAACCTCTAACACAACATCTATCTTATGAACTAGAGTTGTTGAATGAATTGATAAGACTTCAAAATGCTGGAAGGAAGATTTAATTGTAGAAAACTTTTCGACAGATGAAGTTACGGAGATATGTACTATTCCTTGTTAGTGAGGTAGGAGCCGAAGATAAATTGATATGGGAATATTCAAGAAATGATATCTATATTGTGAGTAGTATGCCTACCATGTGGAGCAATATAGGAACAAAATTGAAAAGGGGGAAATCTCCTATGTTGATTTGAAGAGAAGAGGTTGGAAATCATTACAGGCTTTAAATGATCCAGGTGTGGTTAAAAAGTTTCTCTGGAAAGCTGGTAATAACTTACTGCCTACAAGGAAAATTTTACATATGAAAAAAGTTATTGATAATCCTATGTGTCCTATATGTATGCATGAGGAGGAAACTACGACCTATGTAATATGGGTCTATCCAGCTGCTAGTGATGTATGAGGGGCTGATATAAGTCCTCTTAAAAAGTGGATGATAGAGGAGATGAATTTTTTATAGTTGTGGGAAAAGCTTGTTACTAATTCGAGTCAAGATGACTTGCAGTGGTCAGTAATGACAATGAGAAAGATGTGTCTAAGAAGGAATGGACTAATCTTTGAAAACAAATTTGCAGGCCTAAGAAGTGATTCAAGCATCAAAGTTTGATTTAGAAGAATATCATGAAGTTCAACTGATAAAGAAGAAAGGGCAAAACACTAATGTGGAAATGGAAGGTAGAGAGACAAGATGGAGGAAGGCGAATGAAAACTCTGTCAAAGTGAATTGGGATGCTTCTATAGATAAGGAAACAAAGATAATGGAAATTGAAGTGGTAATAAGAGATTCCAATGGGGATTTGTTATTATATTTATGTGCAAATAAAGAGGTTTATAGCAAATCTAGTATGGCATTGTGAAGGGCAATGAAAGAATATCAGGAAATGGGGTTTTCTTCCACCATTTTTGAAGGGGATGCTCAAGCTCTAATAAATGACATAAATAGCAACTCTGAAATTTGGACAAGTGTTGGTAGGGGTGTAACCGGTCTAGTTCGGTCCGGTTTTGTACAAATTTTAGAACTTAACCGGTTACATCGGTTTTGCATTTTCAAGAACCGATTCTGCATCGGTTACTTTCCTAAACCGATACTTCTAGTTTTATCCGTTTCGATCCGGTTTTTTTGTTTTAATCAAGTGCCAATTTCATATAAAAAAAAACGGCTACAAAAAAATATGTTGTATAAAAAGTGATTTAATATAGTACTAGTATTAATATTAAATCACTAAGTACTAGTACAGTACTAGTATAGTATTAATATTAATATAGTACTAGTATTAATATTACTATATAAAAGTGATTTAATATTAATAAGTTATATTGATTTAATATAGTATTAGTATTAATATACATTAGTACATTAATGTATACCAATTAATTAAAACGAAATATAATTAATATACTAATGTATATTAGAATTACTAATGTATTATGTATTTATCAAAATGATTCAAAGGAATATGTTGAAAATTTATTAGGCCTAAGAATCTAATTAATATATATATTTTACATTAATAACATATGATCAAACAAATGTTCATGGTTAATATTATTATTTTCTGTTATAAATTATAATATAAAATTATTTCATATAATTATATATATAATATTTTATATAATATTAAAAATTAATTATATATATAAATATTGAACCTGTCTAGTCCAGCCCTGGAAATCCTAGAAATGGAACTAGACCGGTTCTATCTGGCTTGTGGAATCATGGAACGGTCCAGGGGCCGAACTGGTCCAAAATCGGACCAACTGGTCTAGTCCGGGCCGGTTTTCCAGTTTAAACTTTCACCTTTAAGTGTTGGACAGGTTGTCAATGATGTTAAATATTGTAATGACCCAATCTAATAATTCTAAGGTCGGAATATTGATAAATTTATTGGGCCTAAATTATATTTAATGAGCCATATTGGATAAGCTCACGAGCTATAAATTATTAATGTTGATTATGAGTTTTAATTAGGCTCAATAACTAGGTTAAATTTCATTTAATATTTATTGAATGAGTTAGACTCATTTTAGAATTTAAAGATCGGCCATTAGAAGTTTATTTCAATTTAAAATCATCACTGATTAAAATTTCCTACACAATCTAAGTCATTCCCAATCCCACATTAAATGAACTATTAGACTATGTTTTTAATTTCAAAAATATTAGAATTACAATTCTGGAATCATCTTCACCTTAAAATTCCTAAACCCAACCCATACCATCCAATAAATAGAGTCTCATGCCCTATATGTGCACATACCTCTTCAAGCTTGGACTTTTTGTTTCTAGCTCTTTTTATCTTCAGCATGTCGTAGCCTCATCTCCCCCAAAATGAAACATGGCAAGGCCACCATCGTCTCTTCCTCTCTCCTAATCACAACCACCGTCATCTCTCCATCGCACCAAGATTGATTTTGTGTCAGAAATTTTAGCAAGCAACACTATAAGATAAGTAGTTTGATCATAAATTAGGATCATCATACGTTAGCTAGTTATGTACTACGCATGTCATGATATTTGCAAGCACGTCATTCATCACAATTTATGATCATATATCATTCCGCACATTATAGTTATGTATATATTATGCATCTCATGATGTATAAGACACGTAAATTTTTATAAAATTAAGTGTAAGATAAAGATCAGATTAATCAGATGGCTATTCAGATGTATGGTACCATTTTAGATAGGGTGGATGTGCAAGCCACAGACTCAAGCGTGGTCCACCATAGTATTTTATTATATCAGATCAGCAGTTCCCCTTGTGGCCACAGGATGTGGGACCGGTGCACAACCTTGCACACATGGTTAAGTGTTGGTCAGTCAAACAAGTTCGTTAATCCAGATAAGTCAGATAATTCAGATCAGTCAATATACCATAAACATTTTCAAGTCATGCATGTCATCAGCATATTTATGAACAATCATGATTTTAATTTTCAACATGAAATATTTTATGAAAACCTTATTTTAAGTATGTTTACATTATGATGGGTTTTTTTATTGAGTCATCCACTCATTTTAGTTGTTTTTATGTTTTTAAACAACCACATGTCAGAATATTTATGAAACTTGGTCTAAGGAGGCGTGATAGAGGCCTAGATCATATATACAGATTTTAAATCATGATTTTTATGGCATATATTTTAAGAAATTTTAATAAATGTTACCGCGCACTCCCTCTTATGATCTCAATATTTTTTTTTTTATAAAAAACGATTTTATAGAATCTTTGTATCTGGTGCAATTATAAGAAAATATTTTAAAGTCAAGTTCAATTGTAGCATACCGATTCCCCAGAATTTTCTAAAAATGAATTTATTTGTAACCACGGGGAGCGGGGTGTTACAAATATATCATGAAAAGTGGCATTTATGAAAGATTCAGTTTATTAGAAGGGAAGCGAATTCTATTGCTCACCAGGTAGGGAAAATAGAACTTTCTATGGAGAATGAACAAATGTGGATAGATGATGGTCCTTTTTCTATTCTAACCTATGTATTGAAGGAAAAACATTGTTATGAGTTTTCTTGATGAAATGAAATCATTATTTTATAAAAAAATAAAAGTCAAAGATTTGGAATTGAAAAATATTTTGTATTTGAATGATATTTGGAAATAAAATATTTGAAAATATCTAATAATACTTTAGAATACTTATATTCCTAAACGCATCATAAATGTTAGAATGTATGGGTTACGGGCCTAGAAATGCTTGGTGGATGATTATACACTACTATAACCATAAAGGGGTTAGGATAAAGTAAGATAAGGTGGTGTTTGGATGCAAGAGAATTATAAGAATATGCACAAAATTTCGAACCTAACTTGCAAAGTGCTAAGAATAGTCTATGTATGTAGTTTTTTTTTTTTAGAAAGAATAATTTTTTTGCTCAACAAGTCTTACAACATATCTTGGGATACAACTGATTGAATACAAAATGAAATTTCTTCCATACCTATAAGATCCTCTTGTAGAGATAAAACTTTCCAAGCAAGAACATGAGCTACTTGATTGCTAACTCTTCTAATGTGTTAAACTGACCAATTAGCAAAGGAATTAAGCAAAGCTTTGGCGTCCTCAATTAACCAACTTGCCTGGCTCCAGTCTATGTTTGCACTTGATAAATTATTCATAACTTGTAAAGCATCTCCTTCTAATATGAGTGAATGAATGCCCATGTATTTACAAAAGTTAGCTGCCACCATAACTGTTATAGACTCAGCCACCTGTGGAGTAACATCTACATCTCTGGGAGCACAAAGAGACCCAACCACCTGCCTTCCTCCATCACGAATAATCACACCTATGCCAATATTTCCCTTTTCCTTATTGATAGCAACATCCCAATTGACTTTAAAAACTAGATCAAGAGGTTTTATCCATCTTTGTTGAATCTATGCAACCTGCTGCTGTGGAGGCTTGTTTGGGATTTGAGCATGTTTGAAAGCTTGCCAATTCTCCTTTGCTTTGTTAAGGGTGAAGGTAGGATGTTCAAACTTTTTGCCATGGATGAAATCATTCCTTCTGTGCCAAATCATCCTTGCTACGATTGCTGCTTCATTTAGCTCCTCTTGCTGAAGAATATTGCATAATCTACTCCATATGTCTAGAAAAGAAGTGTTGTGAAATGCCATCTTTTGAATCTTTTTACTGCCTTGGCTCCCTCACAACTCCAAAGAGCATGACCCATTAATTATGAAGATAGCTTACATATGGGACATAGATCTTCCTCCATAATCTTCCTTCTGTACAAATTAGAAAGCGTAGGTAAAGCATCTTTCTAGGCCCTCCATAAGAACATTTTTACTACATTTTGGACATTCAGCTTCCATATAAAATACCATCCTTTGTGTAATGCCACACAAGTCTGTCCTCCTTTCTTTCAATGCAGAGTGTAATGCTTTGAATTAGATTAGTCTATTGGGGTGAGAAAAGAAGATTCAACTTACTCAGATTCCAAGCATTCATTTTATTATCAATAAGCTCAACTACCCTTGCATCTTCATTGGCACTCATCATAGGAGATGGAATCATCAAAGAATGAGGTTTTGGAATCCATTGATCTTTCCAAATTCTGACTTGTCTTTCATCTCCAATCCTTCATAGCAAACCATTCTACAATAAATTTTGCCCTACTATGATACTCCTCCAAACGTATGATGGCCTATTCCAAAGTAGCCTCCAGTAGATCTTTGTGTGGGAAATATTTCTGTTTAAACACTGGAGTAGGCAAGGATTCAAAATTTTTAAGAATCCTCCAGCTTTGTTTGGCCAACATGGCTAGATTAAAACTTTTGAAATCTCTAAATCCCAACCCTGCTACATCCTTAGATAGACCGATCTGATCCCACTTTATCCATTGAATCTTTGTATGTTCTTCATTCTATCCCCACCAGAATTTCCTTACATTTTGTTCAATCTCTGAGTGATAGAGGAAGGTAGCAGAAAAATACCCATGGTGTAAGTGGAGATGACTTGAAGAACTGCTTTCATTAGAATCTCTTTACCTACAACAGATAAAAATTTGGTTTTCCAATTGGAGAAAATTTTGGCATGGCACGTATGATAACATATATACATACAATTTATTTCCTTTACTCATCATAAATACACAGTCAAATAATAATAAGTTAAAAGCTACTTTACCTCGGTCTTCACGTTTCTAAGCTAAGTCAAGCGCAAACACGAGGAATTGAAAATAGTGATTTCTAAAAGTTAGAACTTAATTACTAACAATTAGAAATATGAAAAAAATACTAACTTAGAACAAAATTACTATTTTACTCTCTACATGTGAGAAAATGACTATTTTACCCATAACTTAAGGATTTTGAATCCTAACTCTAAAAATCACCAAAATTTACCTACATCATGTAAATCTTGTCCTAAACTCAAATATCAAATCAGAAAAATTTAAAATTAAACACAACTATGAAATCTCAATAGGGGCCGAAACATGTATAGGCTTTTTCCCATGATTTTTGTTGCAATTCTTTCAATTTCAAAACACATGATCAAACCAAATTTTTACAATAAAGATCTTCCTATCCTAAGTTAAAAAAATCCACTAAAAATATGCTATTTATTAACACCAAACTTTTTAGAAAAGATCCAAACTTTTTAACTAAAATGGCAAACCCTTGAATCATATGGTTAATCTATTTCAAAGCATCTCCAAGAACTTCAAAAAAATCCAAATCTTATTTCTAACATATTCATAACATATTCTTATGAATAATCATGTTTTGAATCATGAAAAAAAGTCATCAAAATCACCAAAACTATACTTGAACTTTTCGGTTATTTCTAAGTTCAAAAATAGATTTTTGTTTCTAACTTGTTTTGATTAACATCTTGATCCATGACTTATAAAGATGTGATCTTCAAATCAAAACATTCCATGGTTTAAAACTGTGTCCTAAAACATATCCAAGCTTCAAATGCAAGATCACATGCTTAAAAATAAACAAAAACATGAATTTAGCCAATAACATCAACACTTTGGCCTACCCGAATATCTCCTTGTATAAAAATTCATATATTTGAAATTAACATCAAATATCTTCAAAATAATATTATAACATGTATATAAGAGAATTAGGGTCCTCCAATAAAATTATCAAAGACATTGGAATAGGTTTAAACCATAAAAGATCTAAACTTTCTCAAATTATAAACTGTTTTTCCTCTTCTAGTTTCTAAGTTTCTAGATCTAAAAAAATATTTCATCAAAACCTTTAATCATACAATAAATACTCAACAAATAATCATATACACATGTCAAAAATACTTCATAAAAAGTTCAGACCAAAATCTATCCATTAGGTTGGTCAAAAAATCCAAAATATAACATACTCTCCAGTTTATCGCCCAAAATGACCTTGCTGAGTTAAACAATATTTTACTGATAAAAAAATATTCAAATAGAACAAATAAGGTATCCATGTAAACTAGATGCAAAAAGAAACAACTTTCATGAAGAGAACTTTGTGAGTAAACACTTAAAAAAGCTTCGAATCAGGTGTGCAAAAAAGCTTAGAAAAGCTATCTGTGAGTGTTTTTTTGTGTCCTTTCAAAGGAAAATGTAAATGAGGGGTGATTTTCTTGGAAAGTAGGCTGAAGATCTTCTTGCACAAATTATGGAAGAGGATAAAGCTGAAATGAAACTTGAGTGTTGGTCTTTCTTACCCATTACAATACACAAAATCAGCCAAAGATATTTCCTCATAGTAGAGTGTAGAATTGAAAGAGTGAGATGGCCTTTTAGTTTTTTACTTCAAGTACCCTCTAAGCCCTCTTGAGAAAATCTGGTCAGCCATGTGGGGGGTGAAATGGTTTAGTCCAGAAGCAATGCTAAGGTGACCAAATTCGTGAGCCTTATTAGGCCTAAACTGAATGATCAATTTTGAGTTTTAAAAGGGCTTGGTTTGCTATCAAGTCCAAATCCAATTTTCTTAACCCAATCAAATATCCAAGGTTAAAAAGGTTTGATAATAATATTCTAACATAAATTTTAAGGATTAATAGCATTTAGAACTAATTTAATCAAGTGATTAAATACAATGCTAAAAATCGATTCAATTAAGTATTGGAGGTCAATTTTATGATTTGGATAAAACCGTTTAGGATTTCAGTTTTAACAATGGTTTTGGGTTCTCAGTTGGATTCCAACCATAAAGAGTTTTACTAAAGTGTAAACTTGCTTTGGTTTGGCACAATTTGATTGTTCGGATGGAATATAGTTTTTGCTTAGGTGGCATGATCTCACAGTGTGATTCCTTCAAATCCATCAAACGTTACTCATAGTGCCAAGCGTAATACTATTTACTATGTGTGGCTAAGATCTTGCTAAGTATCTAAATACAATTTTTTTAATGTAATTTGGACATTCCACACTAGAATTTTGAAAACACTACACTTAGTGTGCTTATCGATGTTACTATTCACTCTGAAAAAGTGCATAATAAATTTAGTACTGAAAAATCCTAAATATTCATATTAACAAAAATTGAATATCTTTTATTGAAATTCAACTCTGAAGTGGTCCTAAAAATAAAAACACAGTTTCGAATAAGCGTTTTGTCCGAACATATGAAAATGGATTATAACATCATAAAATTCTAAATAATCAATTGAGTCTAATGTCACAGAGCATAACTCATTTTGACACTTCTAACTACCTCAAATAATTAAAATTGTACTTCTAAAACCATAGTGAGTGATAACATTGATTATGTTGACAAATTTAAACTTATGCGATTCAGTCGATTGGTAAAAACTTATGAAATTTTCACAAGATTCCTAAAACCTATAGAAATTCCACCATTGAATTTCTGGTGGGCTGGAGAACACCATGCAGCAAACAAATTGATAAAAAGCATAATGCAGCAGAAGAAAAGTGTAAAGCACTGGCACAGAAAAGTAAAACAACAGAAGAGAAGCATGGGGCGACATGTCAACTTGAAAGCTGCACTGATTATGCACAAAAGAAAATAAAGTAATGAAAAGCAACAACAAGGAAACAGACTGCAGCAGATTTCTTGTAAATCAGTAGAAAATAAAAAGTTAACTTTAGGACTCTTCCTTTTGATCTTTTCCCTTCTGTAATGTATATATATAGATGTAACAGAACCTTGTAACAACTTAACTCAATGGAATGAGATTCAGTCTTTCTCCACATTGAAGTTCCATCTCAATTCTCGATTCCACTTTTAACATGGTATCAGAGAAGGCTATTAGTCCTGCTGTATTTGTTTAAGATTTGCAAACTAATTTCATCTCTTAAGCCATGACTTCCTCCTCTTCTTCTTCTCCTGTTTCCATTGCCGAGGACCCAAATAGTCCATTTTTCTTACATCACAGTGACAATGCTAATATTGTCATTGTGTCACCTCCATTGACTGGTTCGAATTATTTATCTTGGAGCAGGTCGTTTCTGCTCTCCATTTCAATAAAAAAACAAACTAGGCTTCCTAGATGGGACCATTAATACTCCTGAGATAACAGATCCCTCATATGTGTCGTGGCTGAGATGTAACAACATTTTGTTAGCATGGATCCTGAATTCTGTTTCAAAGGACATTGCTTCTATTGTATTTTTCATGACCTCAGCTAAGCAAGTTTGGGACAAGCTCAAAGAAAGGTTTACTCAACCTGATGAAGCTCGAATCTATCACCTCCAGCACAAGCTCAGTAGCATTGTTCAAGGGCACCTCTCTGTAAGTGATTACTTCACACAACTCAATACTATTTGGGAAGAACTACACACTTATAGACCACTCCCTTGTTGCACTTGTGGAAAATGCACTTGTGATGCTTTGAAAACTGTTGGTGAGGTTCAACAAAGAGATTATGTCTTTAAGTTTTAAATGGGCTTAAATGATAGCTATGATTCTGTGAGGGGGCAAATCATTTTACTAAGTCCCTTGCCTTCATTAGACAAGACCTTTTCACTGATTTTGCAAGAAGAAAGACAAAGGCAGGCAAGAAATATAGCTATACCTGCCTCTGAATCTTTTGCCCTTTTAGCCTACCAAAATCCTCCAAAGAAAAGGAAAAAATCTGCTCTGACTTGTCACCATTGTGGAAATGTTGGGTACACGAAGGATAAATGCTATAGATTAGTAGGATTCCCACCAAACTTTAAGTTTACCAAAACTAAATTTGGAAATAATCCCACTGCATCATATTCTGCAAATCAAGTTGCTGCACAGGTTGTTTCATCACCTCAGGAAGCACCTGCTCCAAGTGCTTCTCAGGCACAAGCACAGCACCTCATGGCTCTTGTCAATGCTCAATTCCCTCAGCTGAACTTGGGACAAGCCAAACCAACTCTGCCTACTTTGCCCATTCCTGCTTCTGCTTCTACTAAACCAGACACTCCTGAAACCAGCTCCTCCATCACATCCTACTCGAACTCAGCAGGTAAATATCACTGCCTCACCACTCTCTCATTGCCTGCTACAATCCCATCTCAGTTCCATAAACCACTACAAACACAACTCACATTCTCAAAATGAAGAATCTGATGTTCATGACACACCATGGATCATGGATACGGGAGCCACTAATCACATGGTGTGCTCCACCTCATTTTTTACTGATTCTCCCTGTTGCATTCAAGCTTTTGTACAACTTCCAAATGGTACAAAAGCTCGAGTCACAAACATAGGCACTGTTAAACTTTCAGATTCTCTTCTTCTGGTTGATGTTCTGTGCGTTCCCTCTTTTGCCTTCAATCTCATCTCAGTCAGTAAGTTTACTCAAAGGCCAAACACTTGTCTGTTTTTCTTAAATAATCTCTGTTTCATTCAGGTTCTCTCTTCATTGATGACGATTGGACTTGCTAAAGTCCATGCTGGTCTTTATTACCTGATTTCTTCACCTCCAGACAACACCAATATTTCATCTTCAAGCCCATCTAGTCTAACTCGAGTCAACCAAGCTGCTGTACATCAAGATTTTGACTTATGGCACTGCAGATTAGGACATTTATCCTCTCAAAGAATGAATTTAATTCATTCTAATGTACCTAATGTAAAGTCCAAAGAAAAATCTCATTGTACAGTTTGTCATTTGGCCAAACAAAGGCATCTTTCTTTCCCTTCAAGTGTATCCTCTAGTTCACTCCCTTTTGACTTAATACATTGTGATATATAAGGACCATATTCTCAAGCCTCACTTCAAGGTTTTCATTACTTTCTAACTATTGTGGATAACTTTTTTAGAGTAACTTGGATTTTTCTAATGAAATCAAAATCTAATACAAGATCCATTTTACAGTCATTCTTCCAGCTTATAAATACTCAATTCAATAAGAAAGTAAAGAAAATCAGGACTGACAATGGTCTTGAATTTGATATGGCAAGCTTTTATAAAGATCATGGAATTATTCAACAACAGAATGGTGTTGTTGAGAGGAAACACCAACACCTCTTGAATGTGGCCCGAGCTCTTCTCTTCCAAGTTGGATTGCCCATTCAATTCTGGGGAGATGCAGTTCTAACGGCTGCATACATTATCAATCGAATTCCCACACCCATTCTTTCAAATAAGTCTCCCTATGAAGCTCTATTTTCCTCACCACCTTCATATTCTCACCTTAGAGTCTTTGGATGCTTGAGTTATGCTAGCACTACCAAGCACCACAGAACTAAGTTTGAGCCACGTGCTAAATCTTGCATATTTCTGGAATATCCTGCAAATGTTAAGGGTTATAAACTTTATGACCTGGAAACTCATTCCACATTCATATCCAGAAATGTCACATTCCATGAATTTGTGTTCCCATTTCAATCTCCCACCTCCATCCCTTCTCCTCCTCTCTCATTCCCTCAAAATCTTGTACTCCCTCTTGCACTGCTAGATGACACATTCTCATCCACTTCCATGTCACAACCTGTCCCAGTAGATGACTCACCTCCACCCAATCACATGTCACAACCCATCTCACAATCTGAGACACCTCAGCCCCTTATGTCTTCTACTCCTACCTCCCTTGAATCATCTCCTCCCTCACCCCAACAACCAGAGCTGCCTATCAACCCATCCATTCGAAGATTCACAAGAGAGAGACATCAACCTGCCTATCTCCACCAATATCACTGTCAAACAGCAGCCTCCTATCCTTTCATCAATACATCCTCTTCAACTCTTCACCCACTCCATCGACACTTGACTCACAAACACCTTTCTCCATCTCACCATCCCTTTTCTGCTTCCCTCTCATCCTTTTTTGAACCATCCTCCTATAGTGAAGCTGTACAATTCAAGCATTGGCAGGATGCCATCAATACTGAACTTAGTGCCTTAGAAGAGAACAACACTTGGACTGTTGTTTCTCTTCCCCCCACCAAAACTGCAATTGGTTGCAAATATATTTTCAAAGTCAAGCTCAAATCTGATGGCTCCCTTGAAAGACATAAAGCAAGGCTTGTAGCAAAGGGTTACACCCAAAGAGAAGGGTTTGACTTCCAAGAGACCTTCAGCCTAGTGGCCAAGCTTACTATAGTTCGAGTATTCCTTGCCTTGGCATCCATTCAAAACTGGTTTTTGTCTCAAATGGATATTCATAATGCCTTCTTGCATGGGGATCTTGATGAGGAAATTTATATGGATCTACCACCTGGCTATCACATTCACCGAGAGCAGCTTGAGGGGGAGAAACTAGTATGCAAGCTGAATAAGTCCATCTATGGACTTAAACAAGCATCAAGACAATGGTTTTCAAAATTCTCCAACTCACTCACTGCCATTGGTTTTAACCAATCTAAATCTGACTACTCCTTATTCACCAAAGGGAATAAAAAAGGAGCCTTCACAGCTCTATTAGTTTATGTGGATGACATCATAATAGGAGGCAATTCTCAAAGAGAAATTGATCTACTCAAAGCCCACCTCTATGAAAAATTCAAGATCAAGGAACTTGGACCCCTTAAATACTTCCTAGGACTAGAAATTGCAAGATCATCAGCTGGAATCAATGTTTGCCAAAGGAAGTACACCCTTGAAATTTTGAAAGACTCGGGATTGCTTGGCACCAAACCTGCCTCTACACCTATTGAGTTAAACCACAAGTTGAGTCATACCACAAAAGAGATCTTACAAGACCCTACAAGCTATAGAAGACTCATTGGAAGACTCATCTACCTGACCCTTACCAGGCCAGATATCACATATGCAGTAAATGTGCTAAGCTAGTTTATGGATAGACCATCACAAGCTCACCTACACTCAGCTTATAGAGTCCTCAGGTATCTAAAGGGTTCTATAGGCCAAGGCATCTTCATGTCATCAAAGTCACCTTTACACTTGAAAGCCTACAGTGATTCTGATTGGGCTGCTTGTCTCGAAACTAGGAGATCAGTCATAGGTTTTTGTATATTTATTGGGGACTCATTGGTAAGTTGGAAATCAAAGAAACAAGTGACTGTTTCTAGATCCTCAGTAGAGGCAGAATATAGAGCACTGGCCTCTACAAGCTGTGAAATCATTTGGCTCCTCGGTTTTCTAAAAGAACTTAGCATTGATCATCCACAACCTGCTCTCTTGCTTTGTGATAACCAAGTAGCCATCCATATCACAAAGAATCCTATCTTCCATGAGAGAACTAAACATATAGAACTGGATTGCCATTTTGTCAGAGAAAAGGTTTTAGTTGGAATCATCACACCCGTCCACATTGGTTCAAAATTCCAGCTAGCAGATATTTTTACTAAGGCCTTAATAGTTTCTGTTTTTCAGTTCTTATTATCCAAGATGGGAATACTCAATATCTATGCCCATCTTGAGGGGGAGTCTCACGAAACTGAAGATGAATGCAAAGAAAAGAGACTTGAAGACACTGCACAAGTACACTGTAGCATACAGAGAACACCATGCAGCAAACAAATTGATAAAAAACATAATGCAGCAGAAGAAAAGTGTAAAGCACTGGCACAGAAAAGTAAAACAACAAAAGAGAAGCATGGGGCGACATGTCAACTTGAAAGCTGCACTGATTATGCACAAAAGAAAATAAAGTAATGAAAAGCAACAACAAGGAAACAGACTGCAGCATATTTCTTGTAAATCAGTAGAAAATAAAAAGTTAACTTTAGGACTCTTCCTTTTGATCTTTTTCCTTATGTAATGTATATATATAGATGTAACAGAACCTTGTAACAACTTAACTCAATGGAATGAGAATCAGTCTTTCTCCACATTGAAGTTCCATCTCAATTCTCGATTCCACTTTTAACAACTAGTACGTCAAATGGTGTGACAAATTTTTCCACACTCAAGATGTTATTGAAAATGCTACTAGGGATTTCCTTCTGACTTCTCCAAATATAGAAAGCATTGAAGAATTCCTTTTTGCTAAGAGTATGATTCAAATGCTTGTATATCATATTGCCTAGGCATTAACCTGTTGAGTAATACTAAATATAGTCATGGGTTATTCTCAAGGACTTAAGTAGGCATTAACCTGCTTTCTCTGATAAATCCATTAATAAATATGTTAGGTCAAAAAAGAAGTCTGTTCGCAAGGACTTAAGAAAAAAATTTAATTTACTTATTAAAACAGTCCCTCCAGGACAATGATGATAATTCTAACAACAAGTCCAAGACATCTTTTAAAGCTTTTGTAGATCATGGTAATTCCTATAAAGATGATCTATTCGGACATGATCCAAGACTAACCCAAGGTTATCTAGAGATTGATCCTTACACTCTGTGATTCTTTTTGTTTTTTCTTGCTTTCGGTGAATTATTATTGCTGAAAACTATGATTGCTGCACTCCGAGATTCCTGTTGCTTTTTCCCTACTTTCGATGATTGTTGCTGAAGATTATTATTGCTGCACTCCAAACTTATTATATATATATATTTTTTTAACATGTTTTCTCATGTTTTTAATTATTTCTTTTTTATATGTTTTCATTAATTGGATCATGCTCTTTCATGATTCATCAATACCCAAATTACCTCTGATTTTTAGTTCAATTGCATCTTTCATTCTGCATGGTGAAGGAATGGTCCACTAAAATAATAAATAAAAAGAAAAGATTTTTGTAATTATGAATTATATAATTACTGCATAATCGTTTTTAAATAAATGAATAAAATATGAGGCCGCATGAAATTTTCTTTTTTTTTTAGTAGTTAGGTACGGCGTATTGTTAAATAAATAAAAATGCAATCCGAGCCATACCCATGTATTGTTTTTTTTTATAGGTAATACCCGCGTACTGTTAGTACAGTGAAATCTCCGATCCGTCACCGCACCTGATCATCATAAGTTGCTTACAATAGCCGTCTTTGACCATATCAGCACCTCACCTTCGCAGCTCAGATTCGGCTCCTCTCTCTATCTCTCCTACTTCGCAGCTCAGATTTAGGTTTCTAGCTTCCGATGGAACGCGAATCGACGAAAATGTGGGAAATGGGCTTTGTTCCTTCTAGCGATGGTAATCCTTTTTTTTTGGGAAATTTCTCAATTAGGTTATGTTGATGGTTTTTTCCATTTTCTCTGCTGTTTTCGTTTCTGGTGTTTTCTTTTTCCGAATTGGTTGAAAACAGTTGCTTTGGTACCTGATCTGTCTTGCCCGTTTACTTAAAACCCTAAGTCACATAATTGAAATTTTAATTGTTGTTTGAATTGTGTTACACGGCTGCTGCTTGAATATTTTGTTGCCGATTTGTTGAAGAGCCAAGGGAATTGCCGAAACAAAATTTCAGACTCTAGAAGCTCTGCTGTGCGTCTCAAAGAGCCAAGGGGCTTCCTTATTTGAAAACAGTTCCTGGACACAGCTGGTGTACATGCCAGTAAACCCTTATAAATCCCTAAGTTTGCCGACCGTTACTGATTATTCGACACTATTTTTTATGTTTTAAGATGTGGACGAGACTGTAGACCGAGTGAAGTATAGAATTGGTGTTTATCACATAGACTAATTAGGATTTTATTTTAGGTCAAATAATATGATTGCTGCTTTTTGAAGTTTATATTGTTAATTTGGTATGCTTCCTCTAGGTCTAAGGTTTGAATCCTCTTGGGTGCAGACAATTTCTAGGGATCATCGAATTGGGGAAACTTCCCATTGAATTACCCTAGGTGCACTTGTAGGAAACTCTTTTCCTAGGACCTATGCGGATTAGTTGGGACTTTGTTCTCGTACACCCGGTGCCAATCAAAAATAAAAAGTTTATATATTGTTCATGGAACTCATTTTTTCATTTTTTAAGGGTGTGTTACACGGGAACTATTGTTTTTATGTGATCGAACAACACCTTATCGACATCCAATCTTGACCTCTAAATAACTTTTTACGGACTACACATTTGTAACTAAATAGATCATCAATAAAAACTGAAAACTCCCTTACTTAGAAACAGCACTATGCTCAGTAAAGGTTTGTGAAACAGTTCTGCAGTATTACTAGCCCCAAGTATATTAAAACTTGGTTTAGTTCTTACATGGGACGTCGCAATATTTCCACAAAATTGGAAACTCAGGCCAACCTTATATGATTGAGGTCAATTGGCTATGTGGATTAGAGTGACATACCTCGCATAGTGTTAGTGAGATTGTTGCCAACTGGCTGATTGAAAGAACATGGGTGGAAGTTGTGATATAGTGCTTATAAGACCACAAACCAATGAAGAAATAATCTTAAAGGGTGTTGATCTGCTGAAAATCTTATACAACTATCTGTAGAAGAAATTAATATGTTTGCAATGACAGTGTTCTCGTTACTTCCTTTCAATATTCTTCCCATTACTTGCATGTATGTTGAAGTGATAATGCATTGTGTATGAGGTGTTAAAATAATTATAGCCCAAGCTATAAAGTTTGACTACCTTGTCAATCTTGCACCTGTGATCGTAGTAGTGGCTAATGGTTTTTCTCAACTGGTGCAGATACATTTTCCAAACCTGCGTCTGGTTCTGATGAACCCCAGCAGAGTGGTTGGTTTCGGAGATTTACAATTGCTGCTTACAAACCATACTTTGATGTCGACACTTCAGATGTTTTGGACAGGATTAAAGAATCACTCTTTCCATTTAGGGGAGATTTTAATGAAAAAACTGCTACCAATCCAGATTTGTAAGTATAGTTCTGTAACTGATCTGATACTTGTGACTTACGTGTGAAAAAGAAATAGTTTGGGTTGAAATTCGAATGCTAAGTTTCTTGGTGAAGGTTTGGGGGATTGTTAAGAAAACTGTAATATTATTATTAATTTGACAAGAGAATGAAAATTTAATGATTTTGCTGTTCTGTAATTTTTCAAAGTTATAAATTTAAGTTGTATAGGATTTTTAGGGGATTCTGTACGCGTTGATGGGTGTATGATGCTGTAAGCTTGTGTATAGAATTTGCAAATATATTGATTCATGCATATATTTTTCTTTCTAAACGTTATTTTTTAAGTAGTACATACTTCTGTTGCTTAAATCATTAAGTTTAATTTTCGGAGTTATGATCTATTCCATAGCAGTTAACCTCATGAATGAAGTATACTTTGTTGCATGAGATGTATTTCATTAGGATGGATAGACCAGAAGTTAATTACACAAGCATACTGCCTCCTGTTTGAGAATCAGTAGTGGTTTCAAGCAAGATTATTGACCTCCATGAAATGCGCCTAAAAAAATTCTGATCTTAATTCTTCATCTTTGAAATGTATTAATGAAGGGCCTCTTCGACTAATAGAATAATTTTAAATTTGGGATTTGCTCCTCTCTCACTTTCTCTCTCTCCCTAACTTGCATCTATGCTATATGATTAGTATTCTGAAAACTAACACTAGATATTCTAGTTGTAATGATACCTAGTTATTGACTTATGTTGGAAAAAGATCTTACATTGGTTGATTATCTCTTTCCTTCAGTCCTGAGGTTCAGATCTTCTTTTCAAATTCTCTTATATACAAAATTAGAGCAGACCCCTCTTTATTTCTCAATTATATAATTTTTGAAAAGTAGAGTATTTTGTCTTGCTTAAGTTATCCTTATACAGATCCATTTAATTCCCTTTTATAAATTTTTTTTAAATTCAACTTTTATGGCAATCTTCTTTACACTTGATGCCATCGCTGCCTTGGTAGTAGTGAGGTGTGTTTCATTCACTAGGTGTGTTGGAAGGTGAATGTTGTTAGAAGTATTGGATGTTTACTTGAAGAATTAAGAGTTCCTTTTACGAGTCAAGATTAAATTAAAATTTAGTTTCATTCCACTCGTTTGTGTTCATCCTCCATATGATTAAGGCACCTCTTGTATAATTCTGATATCAAATGCCATGCAGGTATGGACCATTTTGGATATGCACTACCCTGATATTTGTAGCAGCTTCCATTGGCACCTTTGTGACCTACATAGCACACAAGCTGAAGAAAAAAGAATGGAACTATGACATAAATTTGGTAACTTGGTCAGCTGGAATGTTCTATGGCTACGTCACAATTGTACCTCTTGTATTGTACATAATCCTCAAATACTTCTCAGCTCCATCTGGCCTTGTTCAGTTGTTTTGTCTCTATGGCTACTCCCTATTTGTCTTTATTCCTGCACTGGTAAGTCTCTTGTTCTCGTATATTTTCCTTTTCACCATAAGCTACTAGCATGAATTATCATCTTTTACAAGAAAAACCTCATGTTTATAAAGAAGCCCTTTCCCTTGGTCAATGAAAGAGATTTTAAGCTTATCTGAAGATTTGCAGAGAAATTAATAAGCCTTCAATGGCAAAAGGGGGAAAACAAAAGCCAAAATATTTCTACAGAGCATTTTTCCGAAGCTGTACCTGTAAGGAAAAAAATGTGACCCACCCCTGTCCTGTAGATTACTTTTTTCTTTTTATTGGCATTGGGGGCCTGAAACAAATTTCCAACTAATCCCAGGGTTGCACAATCCTCGGCAAGGAGTTTCCTGCTCCCATCCTATAGAATACTGTTAAAATGACATCTCCTATTTGTAAATTATTGTGTAAGGTTATTAATCCTGACAAGAAGAAGTTAGTATAATCATGTCACTTTGGTTCTCCACAACGAATTGGCTGTGTAACGGTTTTAAATAAAAATAGTTATCTTTGGATTTCTGTGCTATTTGGTGCTACTCTTTAAAGAGGATATAGGGAATCCTGGAAATTTTTCATTACATCTTTCGCCAATTAAATTGATTTACCATATCAATGGTGTCGTTGGCTAGATACTTTGTGACTAACTAAAATGGTTTGTGGTTGCAGTGCCTCTCTGTTGTGCCGTTGGAAATCTTTAGATGGGTTGTTGCAGGTGTTGCCGGGTTCATGTCAGCAACTTTTGTGGCATTAAACCTTCGAGCCCACATCAAGTCAGCTGGTGAAAGGTGGTTCTTCATTGTGGCTGGCATCTTTTTGTTGCAGCTGGCTCTGGCTGTCGTACTAAAGCTCTACCTGTTCACTGTGACAGTGTAAGATTAATATTTGGCTGGTGGCATTGAGTGGAATTGTAGATCACGTAGAAACAGTTCTTTTGTTTTTTGTTTTGGTCGTCCCTTATGGCTCCTATTGCCAAAATTCTTAGCTGCAGCCTGAAATATTGTCCTCCGATCAAAACCTGATCTTTATTCATTCATTTATGGCTTTCTGTTTTACAATTATTAGCTGAAGTATTATGACCCCACCAAGGCCCCATTTTTTGTTCATTTGTGGCAATAAAAATTCAAATGAGATTTACAATTATGTTCTCTTGGGCATCAGTGTCACGCACCAAACCCATAGGGGTGCTATCCAGACCCCTTCCTCGCCTGGACGGGATGGCAATTTTCCACCCTGCCATCGATCCACACAACCATGCATCTAACCACCAGCCCAAGTTGGCGGGGAGGGGGGATTTTTTACCCTCACAATATGGCCTCTGCACTCCAAACCCGAATAGGCAAATATATCGTAAAAATAAAGATCCAAACTCCTTGAATACAAATCCAAAACATATACTCAGATCTAGAACTAAAAAACATATATACAAAGATATGTGTTGGAGACCTAAAGCTAAAGTTGGCCATGGGGCTGTGCTAAAGCTCTTGCCCAGTACAGACCAACGGTCATGTCATATGTTTGCATCCCAGCGAATAGGAGGGAGGAGAAGAACGAGAGGAGGCGGAAGAGGAGAGAAAGGGAGAAGAAGTGTAGAGAGAGGTATGCGGGCCAGAAAGAAAGCAGGGGAAGTGAATATATTAGTTTTTTCCTACTCTATAAATGTATGTGGCTGCCCACCCACCCCACTTTATATTTACAATTTGTCTTGACTCTGCCCACCCCTACCTCAGGGCGGGTGGGTTGCCCGCTCATTTCCTACTAGGACGAGCAGATTGCTAGGGTGGGGTGGGTCTAAGAGCACTAATAGTGGGTTAGTTAAAATCAAATTTTTGTCAAATAATAGTTAAAAGTATAAGATAAAGTGTAATATTGGGTTAGTTAAATGTACAGTAAATTTAGCTTTAGATGAATGGGTTGGCAAAATTTGTTGAGCCAAAGGAGGCTGATCAAATATTACTTTTGACTAAAATATTACATTTCCCTCTACTTTCACTCCTGCGCAGTAGAAAAAATCCAAGTGGTTTGCTGGGAATCCCATTGCAACACTTCTTCTTCATTTCTCGCTGTTTGGACGTAGAGCATCGCAACACCTTCATTCTCATCGCAGGTTTGCTGGGAATCCCAGGTAAAGAAACAACTTGCTATATTTTTTTTGTCCCAAGTTTCAGTTTTTTGAAACGACCACTCAGTTTTTTTTTTGCTTGTTTTGTGAACTATATTTTATTGGGAGGAGGAATGTCTTCATCTTCTTTGTTATTTTCATGCTGCAAACATAGACTAAAGTGGTCCAGCCTTTCACACATGAAGACGCACTTGTTTTAAGAGCACAATATTTTAATTAATTGTTGTCTTACATATTTTTTTGCTTTTTTTTTTTTTTCCGGTTAGTTCATGTAAAGGTATTGCTTTTTATTTTTTTGGGTTAGTTCATGTAAAGGTGCAGTACTTCTATCTATTAAGGCATTCATGTAAAGGTGCACTTGTTTTACCAAACAATATCGGTTGGTGCAGTATTGGATATGCCTTCCTTGTGTTTGTGAAAATGCTCCATAGGATCACCGATTCTAATATACACACTCAACAATATTTTCATTTGGCAAAACCTTAAAGATATGATTAGTTATCAAACATTCCTTTCACATTAACTAGGTAGAACAATTTATCAAACCAAAAGAAGTTTAAATAAGATTGCTCTAGGGATGACCTACAGTTTCCATTTTATAAGACATTTTTTTAAGTTGTAAATTTGATCAATTTTCACATTTCTTATTAGGAATGGATCCATCCACTCACTGTGATGCCTATTAAACAAATCTTCTAAACAATAATGACTTTTTGATGAGTGCCACAACTGAGATTAATGGACAACAACTCTCTCCACCCCGAGTTGAGATTATTGAAGTTGAACCAAGTGGACGAAAACCACAACGAGGTAATAATTTTACTAACGAGAAAAATTTAATACTTGTGGAGGGATGACTTGAAATTTCATTAGATGCAGTCAAGGAAAATATCAAAAGCACACAATGTTATGGAAAAGAATTCATAAATATTTTGAGGAAAACAAAAAATTTAACTCTTTACGTAACTACTAATCTTTAATGAATCGGTGGTCGACAATTCAACAAGCAGTAAATAAGTTTTATGGTTACTTGACACAAGTCGAGGGAATGCATCCAAGTGGTTTTAACGAGCAAGACAAGGTATGTTCTCCGCCTTTTAGTTTGACTTTTTAACATACTAGTAATTTTTTAAAATACTTGATCTTATGGAGTAACCATGGTGCTTTATGTATGTAGATTGGCAAGGCAAAGGTCATGTTCCTGGAGTTAGAAGAAAACTTTTAACTTTGATCATTGTTGGCGGGTGTTAAGATTCCATCCAAAGTGGGTGGAACATATGGAAATAGTGCAACCGAAGAAAAAATCAAGTTCAAATGGTTCGACACCAAATTCAATAAATTTATGCGAAGATGAAGATTTTCATACAGTATCTTCAAATTTGGATTGACCAATTGGCTGTAAAGCAGAAAAGAGAAACGAAAGAGAAAAAAATGACAGAGTCCGATTCTCTTATGTACTAAATGAGATGAAAGAAATAAGAAAGAGTAAACTCGTACTTATGCAAGAAGCACGTGATAATGACAATAGGATGTTGTGTCTTAGGCAAGAGGAAATGAGTCTTAGACAATCAGAAGTGAGTCTTAGGCAAAAAGAAGTGTGTATTCAGTTAAGAAGGTGCTACTTGAGCAGAGAAGGTACGAAATGAAGAAAAGAAAGAAGATGAAAGAATTATGGCATTAAATACAAGTACCATGCTTCCAATGCTACAATAATACTATCTTCAACGACAAATGGAAATAATTGTAAGTCGTGCTAGGAAAAACTAATTGATTATGTATTTTATGGAGTAATGTTTTATTTGTGATCTGAACTTATGAGTATTTTATGTTTGTTTTATTTGTGATTTTTTTATTATGTTTTATGAAGTAACGTTTACTTGATGTGTTATCTTCACATTTATGCTTGTTAGCTTTTTTAATACAACTATAGAACAAGAACCATAAAATCTAATATAACTAAAGAATTTAATACAACCATAGACTTTAATACAATCATAGACTCTAATATAACTATTGATGGTGTGTTTAGCGGGTCTGGGCAAATCCACGTAGGCAGTGCCGCGATGTGAATTTATTGGAGCCCTTGACGGTGTTCCGGTGCGACAGTACGGTGATATTTTGTACATCCATGGTGGGGAATAGAAAATAAGTGCAATAAAAGAGATGAACACTAAGATTTACGTGGTTCGTCAATATGTCTACATCCACGAGGGTTTTGGGAGGGAAGTCTCTACTATAATATATCTATTTACAATCACTCATGGATCCTCATATCTCACTTTACAAAGAAAGTTGGATCTCTTCCTTAATATATTTCCCTCGATCCCCCATTGATCTATCCATCATCTATTCTCTATCCTTCCTCAATAATAATCATCCATCAGTATATCAATAATAATCCGTCGTTTAGGTTTTCTGGACCTTTCTTTTTATATGTTTGCCTGCCCTTTCACTGTACATGCCAGCCTGCCATGAGTTGGCAGGTCTCCCTTGCGTGAACACATTTCCTTCCTCTTCTGACCCTTTGATATTTATAGCCCTCATATCTTCCTGGTCTCCCTTTTATCTCTTCCTTGTCCCCTTTTTTGTCTCTAGTGATGACTTGGTGGGTGGGGCCCTATTCATGGGCTATGGGTATTTTTCCCTCATAGAAGTCCGCTAATTTTTAGCACACTTGTGGGCTGAAAATTGTAAAAGTTTTTTCTTATGAGAATTTCTGTCCTGGGTGGGCATGTTGAAGGTGAACGGGTTTTCGAACTGATGTCCAGCGTTAATGAGTTCACATATGCTGCGAGCGGTAGATGGACTCGACCGTGTAAGTGCGAGTGTGGAGCTCGAATGGTGCTCGCGAGAGTCTAGTGACTCAGTTTTTATTGTGTGCCTATTTCCTCAGCATTCCTTAGCTTTTGTTTCTTTAGCGTTTCTTTCTATATCCTCAGCTTCTATTTCCTTAGCTTTTCTTTCTATATCCTCAGCTCCTATTTCCTTAGCTTTTCTTTCCTTCCTATTTCCTTAGCTTTTGTTTTCTTATTTCTTCAGCTTTTGTTTCTACTCTTATTTTCTCAGTTTTTCTTCCTGCTTCTATTTCTTCTTGCTTCTATTTTCTCAGTTTTTCTTTTTGCCTTTTTTTTTTTTCGCTGATGGAGATGATGGAGATTTGGTTTTGTACCAATGCACGAAGCTCGAAAAGTCCTGTAGAATCACTGGTGACTTGTATTGAGAATAGCTATTAGCAGGTCAGAGCTCGTGGCTCTATTCCTATGCTTTATATTTCGTGGCCGATCCAGAGATCAGGCTTGTTTCTGGTAGGTCGGATGGTTCTCGACCTTTTGCTTCTGTGCTACCGTGTAGAGCAGGATAGTGCAGTTGAGTGGAGCAAAATAGTAGAGCATAGCATAAAAACTGAGCTAAGCAGAATAGCAGAGCAGAGCAGAAAGGGCGAGAAAAGTCTGGTCTGGTTTGCCATGGGCTTCCTGTGCATGTAGTTTTCTGAACTGAGTTTCGTGCAAATTTTGTTTACCTTTGTGAGTAGTTTTATCACTGTTGAACCCGTGTAGGTGGTTATTGAGTTGAAGAGCTGAGCAAGTCGAGGGACCTAGCTGGGGGACACAGTACCACTGTAGAACTCTCATTTACACAGTGGGGCGCACATGGGGTGGGTTGACAAGGGTGCCCGTCGGTGGTTCATGTAACGGCTGAGAAAGTGCTGGTGGTTTACGCAGTGACTGCCAACGAGACCACCGCGCTTATGATCGGACGCCGATCGGTTTTTGTTTGTGTGCATGGCTCCGTGTGCTTGGGTATTCGGTGAATGGCCACCGCGGGCCGGCCATGGGTATTGGAGATGGCACCAGCAAGGTTAGACATTGCTGGTGGACCAAGAGGACCTTCGGTGACACCTTTTCCATCCGCCACACGGCTGGGCTGTGCGTTGGGTTTCGGTGCTACGGGATGTGGTCCATACAGAACCACACCGGAGGGAGTGGCCGATCACTAATTGGCTCATAGGAGACAAATGACACAGGTGCACCATATGGTGGGCGCTGGCCCTTTCTCCTACCGTGTAGTAGCTAGGCTACGGCGTGAACGCCGTGCGCACTGTTCACCTCCCCTGGAGAGGGTCGTGGCTCTAGAGCCAGTGTCCATCGACAGCCCAAGAGATGACTGCCAGTAGGTGACTGGGCTTGCGGTGTGGCACTGCAAGCTCAAGGGAGGCTGTCCCCATGCACTCGCACAGTGCATGGTGGCCTTGCGTGAGAAGTGCATGCATGCGGACGTGCATGCTCATGCACTGTGCACTTAAGTGCACAGTGTTTCATCTAAGTTCTGTGCGGAAGCTTCACCAAGTTGGGAGACTTTGTATGGGTAGTTACTGAACGAGATTTCTGAACTGAGTGAGCCCTTACATATAATTGTCGAGCAGAGGAGCCCCGTGCAAGTACTTACCTAGTTGAGGAAGCCGTGTTGTATTTCACGTGTATGTGAGTTTCCCATGAGAGTGAGTTCTCAAATTTGTAGTTTACCGAGCTGGGTTCCTGAGCTGATTTTCTGAGCGAGCAGTTGTTTCCCATGAGGGTGAGTTCCCGAACTTGTAGTTACCGAGCTGGGTTCTCGAGCTGAGGGAATTCGAGTTGCTTTTCCGAACAAGCAGTGGTTTCTCATGTTTGTAGTTACCGAGCTGGGTTCCTGAGCTGAGGGAATTCGAGCTACTTTGATCCCGAACTGGAGGATTTTGTGCAAGTTTTTCCCGAGCTTTGTGTGTAATTTTTTCGAGCTGAGTTTCCAAACTGAGGAGCCTGAGTATGTTGTTTCTGAGTAGGTGGTGCCGAGCTGGAGATCGAACCATTTCAATGGCATTACTGACCGTGGTTCGCACGGAACCATGTCGGAGGAAGTGGCCGGTCAATGATCGGCTCGGAGGAGACAAAAGACGTCGGTGCACCACATGGTGGGCACCGGCCACCTCTCCCATTGCATAGCAACTGGGCTACGACGTGGAGCCCGTGTGCACGACGTTTGCTTAGGGAGCTCCCCACTCGGCCCCTGGCAACAGGGGCCAGCTGGTCAGAGACAGAAACTTTCGACAGCATAGGCTGTGGCCGCCGGAAGATTAGGTGGGCTCACGGTTGCTAGCTGTGAGCCTTATGGTCTTGTGGTAGCCCCGTCGTGGACGACGTGCAAGACTTTTGGTTCCGGTGACCACCACGGCCACGACAGAAAACTTCGACGGCTGTTGCGATGGCCTGGAGTCATGGCTTAACGCCCTTGGCCGCACATGACAGAGCCGGAATGCCTCTCGGGTGCACAGGATGTGCAACTGCCGAGCCTCCATGACGTGTACGATATAACACAATGTTCTAGTTTGTGCATAAAACATATCCTTGAGCCTGGAAAGTAAGTGGCTCGATCATTCAGGTTATAAGTGTTGTGCACTTGTTTGCACTTAAGTGCACAGTAACATGTGTGATATGCACAAGACAGTGCTTTGGTGGGCACTGCTCGGCTAGGCATTCAGTTATTGTCCACATGTGCATTTGCCTATGTATAAAACATACTCCCGAGCCTGGAAAGTAAGTGCCTCAATCACTTGGGCTGTAAGCAATGTGTTATCTAGGCGACATAGACTTTATTCGCCTGATATTTAAACTAGTTTAATAAAGAATAAAAGTAATAAAGCATGGAGTACTTATCTGGAGGATGCTTCCTTCATTATTCAGAATTTATTTCGTGTACTGAAAAATCATCATTCTTCCACCTTTATTGAGTTCTTTTTCTGTATTTTCGCAGATTTTTTGCCAGCTCTTCCTTTTATCACTTTAGACTATTTTTCTTCACATCGCGAGCTCTAAGAGCATTTCATTGCCGGCCTACAAAGGACACGCTAGTTACGGGACAACAGAGATCCCACAGACAGTACCACTGTTGATGTTGTGTTTCGCGGGTCTGAAAAGATCCACGCATGCAGTGCCGCGATGTGAATTTATTGGAGCCCCCGATGGTGTTCCAGTGCGGCTGTACAGTGATGTTTTGTACGTCCATGGTGGGGAATAGAAAATAAGTGCAATAAAAGAGATGGACACCAAGATTTACGTGGTTCGACAATATGCCTACATCCACTGAGGTTTTGGGAGGGAAGTCTCTACTATAATATATCTATTTATAATCACTCATGGATCCTCATATCTCACTGTACAAAGAAAGTTGGATCTCCTTCTTAATATATTTCCCTTGATTCCCCATTGATTCGTCCATCCTCTATTCTCTATCCTTCCTCAATGATAATCATCCATTAGTATATCAATAATAATTTGTTGTTTAGGTTGTCTGAATCTCTCCTTTTATATGTTTGTCTACTCTTTCACTGTACATGCCAGCCTGCCATGAGCTGGCAGGTCTCCCTTATGTGAACACATTTCCTTCCTCTTCTGACCTTTTGATATTTATAGCCCTCATATCTTCCTGGTCTCCTCTTGTCTCTTTTTTGTCCCTTTTTTTTTTTTTTTGTCTCTAGTGATGTCTTGGTGGGTTGAGCCCTATTCATGGGCTATGGGTATTTTTCCCTTCACAGAATGTCTTGTTTCGTAGGCCTGGGCAAATCCAAGCAGGCAGTGCCACAATGTGAATTATTTGGGGCCCCCGACGGGGTTCTGGTGCTGCTGTATGCTGATGTTTCGAACGTTCATGGTGGGGAATAGAAAATAAGTGCAATAAAAGAGATAGACACTAAGATTTATGTGGTTCGGTAATATGTCTACATCCACGGAGGTTTTGGGAGGGAAGTCTCCATTATAAGATATTTATTTACAATCACTCATAGATCCTTATATCTCACTGTACAAAGAAAGTTGGATCTCTTCCTTAATATATTTCCCTTGATCCCCCATTGATCCGTCCATCCTCTATTCTCTATCATTCCTCAATAATAATCATCCATCAGTATATCAATAATAATCCGTCGTTTAGGTTGTCTGGGCCTCTCCTTTTATATGTTTGCCTGCCCTTTTACTGTACATGCTAGCCTGTCATGAGTTGGTAGGTCTCCTTTGCGTGAACACCTTTCCTTCCTCTTTTGACCCTTTGATATTTATAGCCCCCATATCTTCCTAGTCTCTCTCTTATCTATTCCTTGTCACCTTTTTTGTCTCTAGTGATGATCTAGTGGGTTGAGCCTTATTCATGAGCTATGGGTATTTTTTTTTTTTGTAAAATGCAAGTACTATGAATGTTATTACGATATTCTTCCGCCACAAGTGAGGGTTTATTAATAAACTTGGGCAGGGGTCACTATTGGACATGTGACTACCTTCTCTTAATTAAAAAAAAAAACCATAGACTCTAATACAGCTATAGACTCTAATACAACCAAAGACTTTAAAGTATTATAAGGCACTATATTGTTGCCATAATTGCTTGACGAGATTTGCTTGGAGTTGGCAATGGATTTTCCTATCCTAAGAGCATGATCACGTTGAATGAACTCGCTAAATTTAGGTGTAGGGCCAGTTGACTGGAACATGTGTGCTTTCTGCCAACTGTTCATATTCGAACTCTTCTTTTTCGTTGTCAGTCCGTTCATCTTCAATGATCATATTATGTAAAATTACGCATGTCATCACAATATCGTTGAGTGTTTCAATGTGAAAAAATCATGCAGGTCCACAAATTATAGCAAATCATGCTTGAAGCACACCAAAAACACGTTCCACATCATTCCTTGCTGACTCTTGGGCTGCAGCAAAATATTTTTTTTTGTTTCCTTGGGGAGCTGAGATGATCTTAACAAATGTTGCCCATTGTGGATAAATGCCATCAGCAAGATAGTATCTCATTGCATAGTTATGATTATTAATAGTGTAATTAACAGTTGGAGTAAGCCCTTGAGAAAGGTCGGAAAATTTAAATGATCTCACAAGCACATTTATATCATTATGAGATCCCAGTAATCCAAAAAAAAATGCCAAATCCATAGATCGTAAGAAGCCACTGCTTCTAAAATAATTGTTGGTTCATGGATATGACCATAGTACATACCATGCCAAGCAGTTGGACAGTTCTTCCACTTCCAGTGCATACAATCAATGCTCCATAATATACCTGGAAATCCAAGTTTCTCACCAACTGCGAGCAGTATAGCAATGTCATCATTGTTAGGTTTCCTTAAGTACTCTCCAAGAAAAATTGAAACAACTGCTTTGACAAACATTTTTAGGCTTCTTAATGCAGTAATCTCTCCAATCTTCAAATATTAATTCATAAAATCAACCATGACACCATATGCAAGCATCCTCAGAGCAACTATTATTTTTTGAAGGGAAGAAAAATCAAGCTTTCCAGAATTATCTCGTATTTGGACAAAATAAGGTTCATGGGCTTCTACCTTAGCTTGGATACGAAAAAATAGAGAACGACTCATTCAAAACCTCTTTCAAAAATATTTGTGAGAATAGATTGCAGGATCAATAAAATAGTCACGAAAAAGATTTTGGTGGGCTTGCAATCGATCACGCCTTATGAATTTACATGATTTTTTAGAAGAACCACGTGATCTTGATCCTTCTTCTTCCAAAACAAGTTGTCTCACTATCTCAAATTCTTCATCAGAATCTGAATGGATAAGTGTCATTTTGTGAAAAGAAGAACGATCCATTGAGAGGAAATGAAAAGAAAAGGTTTCACAAGGACACTTGAGTTGAAGTGAATGAAATTGTTGATGAAATGTTATGTTTTATAGTGGAAGAATATAACCGTTGGAGAAATATAGCCATTAAAAAATATAACCGTTGGAGAAATATAACCATTAAAAAATATAATCGTTGGAAAAGTATAACCATTGGAAAAATATAGCCGTTAGAATATATAGTTGTTGGAGAAATATAGCCGTTAAAAAATATAACCATTAAAAAATATAATCGTTGGAGAAATTCAAATTACAATTAGAATTAAAATAAATGAAAATTTTAAAATCAATATTTTAATAGAATAATGAAATATTTGTTGAGCCTGTTATTTGATGTTGTGAAAAGTGGCTAGTTAAAATTTGTAAAAGTGGATTTCTTAGTCAAATTTTGACAAAAGTTTGTTGAGCCCACTACTAGTGCTCTAAGTGATCTACACCTCACCTTTAATATTTTAAATATGAAGAAAGAGAGTTTCAACAACAGAAATACTAAGATATGTAATTATTTTACAAAAGCACTAAAACAAAGAGCATCATGACAGATAATTTGACTATCAACATATAACCAGACCATATTTGTAACATAGCGAATGGCATTACAAAATTTGAGGAATTAATTCCTAACCACAATAAAATTCATTGAAGGGTTCAATCAATCTCTGCACATCTTGCAAGTGTTAAAGCACAATCTCCATTAGGCCCAAGATAGAATGAAGAAGTATGTGGTTTTAAAGATGATAGAAAGAGAATATGTTGTGGGGGATTGGGTCTACCTGTGGTTCCAACCCTACAAGTAGGTTTTAGTGGCACACCGGAGGGATCTAAAATTGGCACCAAGGTACTATGGCCCCTTCCCAGTGCTACAACAAGTATGGGCAGTGGCCTACCACTTGGATCTACCCCTTCGGCCAATATCTACACCACTTTTCATGTCTCTCAATTAAAGAAGAAATTGGGGGCAAAGGTCATGCCTTTACCTTCATTATTGCCAATGGATACGAATGAGGCCTTCAAACCAAAGCCCAAGGAAATCCTAGCTCACCGCATGGTCAAACAATAGGCTAGTGGTGGAATTGCTAATCCGATGGTAGGGACAAAGACTGAAAGATGCCACCTGGTAACCTTGTACAACCCTGAGGAGCTCTTACGCTTACCCTTTGGACACGTGTGTTCTAACGAGGGAGCATTGTTACAAGTTAAAACATGAAGTAAGGGAAGCACGAGGTGGGAGGAAGAAGCTTGGGAGTGAAAGATGAAAAGAATAAAGGAGTCTGTCTGGGATAGTGAAGGATGAACTGCATAAGTCAGAAAAGGGTCTTAGTCTTAGTTCTCGGCCATTCGATCAGTCAGATAAGGAGCAACAGGAGAAGACACATGACTAGAGGAGTCTATTACTTTTATTCCGATTTATATTCCTTTCAGTTGTATTCTTACTAATGTCACTTTCTATTTCTTTATATTTCCATTGAGCTGTAAAATGCCTAGTGGCTGGCACCAATTTGAAGGCATTTGGTTACTTGTTGTCACTTGGGTGAACCATATAAGGGAAGAAAGCAACATTAGTGTTAGGGGGATTTTCCCCCTATGTCGTAGGCCCAAGAGGACCAGCCTAGACCAGCGTTGATGGGATCCCCCACCCCTGGTGGGGCCCGAAAAGCCAAGTCCAAACCCATAGATTCCCTCAACGACCCGACCGAGACCCGCAACCCATGAAAAATGGGCGTGCAAGTCTGGGTCAAGATGGGACATTACGCAGAAATCTCGTAAGGCCAAACCAGCAAAAGGGAGGGAAGCACGCTAGAGGAAGGGGATGAAATCGTAGAGCAACACCAAGAGATCATGCCGCATTAAATGAACCCACCAGGAAATCACGCCACATTGATTGCTTCGTCTAAAGGATCATGCCACATTAAAAGCAGTATGGTGGAGGGACTTTGAGAGGACATCCCTCCACCCAGGCCACAGGGTATGGCTGTCTGACCCTAGGGGCTGAGTATAAAGGACCCCCACCCATCAAGTAAAGGGATCAAATTCTCAAGTAAATAAGTTCAAATGTTAAGTTCTCTTTTTCTCACATTACTAGAGGGCTATTGCTGACTTAGGCAACGGAGGTTCCTCGAGCCACCCTAGGGCCGTCCTTTGCCAACCCATTCTCTCTCTCTTTCTCTTTGATCGCAGGCCCACCGGATCGAAGACCCAGATTGCTGAGAGCCTGGCCCTTAGGCGTACGAAACATGCCGTCAACAGTGGCACCTTCTATGGGATCCTGAAAAACTTTAATGTGTCCTTCGTATGCCCGCAAGGACCCATTCTCAATTGGTACAGGACCAAGAAGAAGCAGTATCGACAACCATGGAGACTAGCATAGCTGCCATGGAACAACTCGTGGAAAGGTTAACTAATGAAATGAGTGTTCTCCGTGAGGAAAACCAGGCCCTAAGGGGAGACATTCAAGATTCGGCACACCACGGAGATCCTGGCACCACCGAACATTAGGAATCTAGAGGGGAAGAAGGAGATGACAACAAATAGGAAGAGCGGAAAAACATGCAAGATGAAGTTCATGAACTCAAAGGAAAGTATGAGGAGACGACAAGGAAGATGGGTAGCTCGTTGTTGATAGATTAGCTGCTCGTTAGCACGGGTCTACCATATAGTGCGAAGGTAATGGTGGTCCCATTACAGCCAAAATTCTAGGTTCCCCCATCGAAGTATATGACCGGACTCGAGACCCAGTGGAGCATTTTGAAACGTTCAAGACCCTCATGACCTTTCATGGCTTTCTCAGGGAGGTGGCTTGCAGGGCTTCCCGTTAACTTTAATGGGACTCGCGAGAATGTGGTTCGGCTCCCTAACGCTGGCATCCATAGAAAACTTCAACGAGTCGGCCCGTCTATTCCTTACCCACTTCATGGCCAGCAGAAGGAGAAGGTGCCCTGCGGCATTCCTCCTCACCATCAAGCAAAGGGAAGACAAGAGCCTGAAAACTTGCTTGGCCCGATTCAATAAAGAGCGGATGACAGTGAAGGACTAAGACAAGAAGATTACCCTATCAGCACTCCTAGGGGGAGTATGGCACCAGTCCGCATTCATGGCAGAGCTAGCAAAGAAAACTCCCACAACTCTCCAGTAATTCATGGACCAGGTCGACAACTTTATCAATGCCAAGGACACCTTCCGCACCCTGGCCAAACTGAGGAGGAAAGATATAGAGTGAATGGATCGAAAGGGGAAAGCCCCTGCTATAAGCCATGTTAGCGAAAGAGCTAAATGGAAGCCACAAGAGGCAAAGAAGGAATAGCCTACCTAGAGGAATACGGCGTACCGGCACGATTGATTGGCGTTCACCATCCAAAGGGTGGAAAGACGACCAACCCAAGAAGAACGTCGCTATTGCACCTTCCACCAATCCACCACCCACAACACCGATGACTGCCAATTGCACAAGGTGGACTAAACAGCACCTAGACACCCCTCACCCCGACGAGAAGAACGGCCATGGAGGGATGCTCTCGGGAGAGGAGCCTCGAAAGGGGATATTGATAGAGGAGAGCTGAAAGTCCGACGAGAAGGGAGATTGAGTGAGAACCTCTGCGCGCTCCCCCACAGCAACCACAGGCCCCCCCAAGGGAGAAATTCAAACTATAGCAGGTGGCTTCGCTAGCGGAGGGGCGACTTCGTTCGGAAGGAAAGCACACGCCAGGGAGGCCCGATATCGGGAAGTCTACTCGGCCTCATACTGCCCCACCAAGTACAGAAAGGGTGAGCCTGTCCTTATGATCTCCTTCGGAGAAGCCGACGGGGAAGGAGTCCTTTACCCACACTACGACGCATTGGTGGTGATCATGCAGATCGCCAACTTCATCACAAGGAGGATTCTCATCTACAACGGTAGTTCAACATAGATCTTGTTTTTGGAAGTGTGTACCCTCATGTAGATAGACACGGTTCGACTCCTACTAGCCCCAATGCCACTCAAAGGCTTCTTCGGGGAGACAATTTAGCTAGCTGGGACGATCACCATGTCGGTCCTAGTGGGTAGTGCTCCTCGCATTGCCCCCGTCATGGTTGACTTCTTGGTTGTAAGAACCCCTTCCTTATACAATGCCATCATCGGACCGCCGACTCTCAACAAATTGAAGGGATCACCTCCACCTACCACTTGAAGGTGAAGCTTTCGACAGCCCAAGGGAATGGAGAAATCCAAGGGGAGTAGCCTCGGCACATGAATGCTACATGCAAGAGCTGAAGCCAAAGACCAATGGAATGAAAAATAGCATAATATGGGCCACTCATGAAGTTGTGACAAGCTCTTGACAGAAATGCTAGTTGTCCTGGCTGAAGGGGAGGGAGAGGGGCGCATATAAGGAAAAACGGAAAACAACCCAGATCCTCCTGTAATTTTGTGAATTTTATCTCCTACTGTATAAAGTCTATTTTAATGAAAAATGCTAGTCTTTTTCAGGAATTCAGTGAACATATCTCTGTCAACAAAAACCTTCTTCAAAGAAAAAGCTTCACCAACCAGTTACCTCCCCATGGGAATCAAAGGAGATGGGTGTAATGCTAAAGTGCTACTCAATCCCTCCCTCGGCGGAGTGTAGGTTTGTCTTCAACAGCCTAACAAAACCTACCTTTCTCGTGGGCGTCGACTGACAGGAGTGGGTTTAGTAAAACAAACTGCCTGAATATATTACCTCCCTGCGGGTACCAAAGGGATGGGTGTAATGCCAAAAGGTTGCTCAATCCCTCCCACGGCGGAGTGTGGGTCTGTCTTCAACAACCTGACACACCTTATCTTCCTCATGGGCATTAACTGACGGGAGCGGGTTCAATAAAACATATTATTTGAACAGATTACCTCCCCTCAGGATACCAAAGGGCGTGATGAGCCAGAGGCCATCCCGACCCCCCACGGGGGAGAGTGGGTTTAGCCCTGAGGTTGCCCGAACATTACCCCATTCCGCCACGACAAAGGAGTGGGCATGGCACTAGCCTGACCCTTACCTACCTTCCCTATGGTATCAAAGGATGGGAGTAGGTCCAGTCAGACATACTTCCTGAACAGACTACCTCCACATAAGGGTCAACAGGCAGGACTAGCCCTACCTTCCTTGTGGAGGAGAGCAGGACTAGCCCTGAGGCTGCCCGAAAAAATTACCGCATCCCACCGTAGCTAAGAGAAATCTAACTCTAAGGCCGTTGACTAATTACCTCCACCGAGGGCGTTGACCGATGGGAGCTGGTTCATTCAGACATACTACCCCAACAGATTACCTCCCCTTGGGATACCAAAAGGCGAGATGAGATAGAGGCCATCCCAACCCTCCCGTGGGGGAGAGCGGGTCCAGCCCTGAGGTTGCCCAAACATTACCCCATTCCGCCACGATGAAGAGTGGGCATGGCACCAGCTCGGCCTTCACCTACCTTTCCTGCGGTATCAACGAATGAGAGAGGGTCTAGACAGATATGCTGCCCAAATAGACTACCTCCACGTGAGGGTCAACAGGCAGGACTAGCCCTAGGCTAGCCTGACCTCCCCATAGAGGAGAGCGGGACCAGCCGTGAGGCTGCCCGTACAGTTTACCCCATCTCGTCGCGGCAAAGAGTAATTTGGCTCTAAGGACGTTGACTAATTACCTCCCATGGGGGGATGAAGGGGGAGAGAGTGATTTGAGGTGCCTCTGTCCCTCCCCCAGCGAAGTGCGGGATAGTCCCAAGACTACCTGACACAACTTTGTAAATGACTTCCTTCTCCAAGCGAAACAGTGACTCAGAGCTTCCTCACACCAGCCCGGCAAAACATGTTAGTGGACGTCAGACAAATAGTCTATATCATGGCTTGACCTCTATAGGGTACATAAGAAAGTAGACCTTGCCAAGCGTGAGGGTCAATGAGGCGAGCTTGGTCATACATACCACTAGACCTTTGTCAGAATATTCGGGCGAGCCGATCATACATACTGCTCGACCCTCTCTCGCCAAGCGCGGGGGGGGGGGGGGGGTCAACGAGGTGTACCCAGCTTACAAGCCGCACAACCTCCACAAAGGATTTCCCTGAAGGATCTGGGTGAGTTTGGCTTAAATGCAGCTAGGCCTTTCTCGCCAAGTGCGAGGGTCGATGAGGCGTGCCCAGCTTACACGCCGCACGACCTTCACGAAGAATTTCCATGAAGGATTTCTAGGAGAGCCTGACTTACACGTCGCTCGACCTTCGCAAAGGATTTCCATGAAGGGTCAACAAGGCACTCCTGGCTTACACGCTGCTCAACCTTTGCAAAGGATTTCCATGAAGGATGTATAGGCGAGCCGGCCATACATATCGCTCGGGCCTCTTTCTCCAAGCTTGGGGGTCAACAAGGCGTGCCCTACTTACGAGCTGCACAACCTTCGCAAAGGATTTCTGTGAAGGATCTGGGCGAGTTTGGCTTAACATGCCGTTAGGCCTCTCTTGCCAAGCACAAGGGTTAATGAGGACCTTCGCAAAGAATTTCCATGATGGATTTCTAGGCAAGCCTAGCTTATGTGCCGCTCGGCCTTTCTCACCAAGCGTGAGGGTCAATGAGGCATGCCCGGCTTACACTCTGCATGACCTCCGCAAAGGATTTCCATGAAGGATGTATAGGCGAGCAGTCATACATACCGCTTGGCCTCTCTCGCCGAGCGTGAAGGTCAACGAGGCTTGCCCGACTTACACGCCGCATGACCTCCACAAGGATTTCCACGAAGGATGTATAGGCGAGCTGGTCATACATATTGCTAGGCCTTTCTCGCTGAGCGCCAACGTCAATGAGGCATGCTTGGCTTACTTGCCACACACCCTCCACAAAGGATTTCCACGAAGGATGTATAGGCAAGCCAGTCATACATATCGCTTGGCCTCTCTCGCCAAGCACGAAGGTCAATGAGGTGAGTTCAGACTATTACTGCTCAACCCCCACAAAGAGTTTTTGTGAAGGATTCCTGGGCGAGTTTCGCCTATGTGTTGCTCGACCCCTATAAGGAATTTTTGTGAGGTTCCCATGAGGAATTTAGCCTATGCGACCTAAGTAATGATCAACCCTTGTAGAGGATAACGAGTAAGTGAGCCATTTGGCTCGATGGGATAATCTTAAACACATGGAAGTGCCCTCACAATAACGAAAACTTATTTGCTCCACAAATAAAAATAGTGTCAAGCCTCAGTGAACAATTGGCATATTGCTATATGAGAAGGGCTCACACAGAATATGGGCAAGCGAAGCAAAAAAGAACGACAATAGTAAAGGCATAAACAAAGAGCATTTTATTCATCAACTGTCGAAATCCTTACAAAAGGAAAAGTTACAACATATTCAAAAGAAACCATACAAAGAGAAAGAAGTCAAGAACGATCCGCAAGTAGGGTCAAACTTGGCTAGGTACACTACAGTACCATCGGCAAAAAAAGACGACATAGGAGGGTCGTCAAAGAGGCACCATCCCAGAAGTATAGAGGAGGTGAAGACAGGAGAGTGAGAGTAGGAGGTAAAGACAGGAGTGCGAGACCAACCCAAGGGCCCAAGGCCCACAACCTTCAAGGACAACCAACAAGGAAACCAACCTCAGTCAAAACTGCCCCCGCACGGGCTAGGGCACCATGTGGAAGTAGCAAATAGAGGCTTCATCCCCATGGTCGCCGCCCGAGTCAAAGGTGGTAGGGCCCCAAGGAGCTTGGATTGAAAGAAGCCCTATTGCCAAGGAAAGGGCCCTCTCTCTCTCCCTCCCTGGCCAAAGAGGAGGTGCCTAAAGCCCAGGGGTTCAAGACATCAGAAATCCCCTTCGCCTGGCAGGCCTGAGTGAGCAGCCCTGCTCTATCCTGATCACAGGAACAAATTGAGATGTAATGACGAAACATGGACTGCACAATGAGTCCTGAGATAGGGAAAACCATCGAACAACATGGCCACAAAGCTTGACACATACCGCCTTCACAACACATCTAGCGTTAACAAAGGGCAACACGATGGACTGCCACGCAAAAAGCTTAACTGGAAGTTGGAAGTGTCATCAAATCCAGGATCGGCTAGAAAGAGCCAAGCATGAAGAGAAAGGAAGACTTAGAGCGCTGAAAGAGCAGTAAGGGAGATTTGATGGCAAATGGCAAGGCAGGCAGGGTTTAAATAGGCAAGGGGTAACGATTCGTCCCCTAAGATTTGGGGAACATACATACCCTACTACCCTACCAAGCCTAGCAAGAATCTCGCAAATAGCTCAGCAAGAATCCTGAGATGCATGCAACGAACACCCTCTGATGCCATCAATGCTAGGGAAATGTAATGGGTGGGAATTTATGGCCAATTGCCTGAGTACCTCGAAGGTTCCCAAACGACGCCTCGAGTGACAGGCTACTTTTGGTGGGAAGCTATGAACGAAGTATGAAGCATCACAACTCTTCCCTTGAGGTGAGCAAAATGAAGCATCACAACCCTTTCCCTGAGTCAAGCAACCTAGGCCAAACATGCTGCAAGATGAAAAGAAATATAAAAGGACAACCACACACAAAATAAGCGTACAATAATGTGGCAAAAGAACAAAATGTACATGCAAAATACTGAGCTCCATGGGTATACAGACTAAGGACCAAAGGCAAGGAATATGCATTAAGAAGTACAGGAAGAAACTAATAAATCAATCGAGGGGGACATCAGGGCTCATCTCGGAGTTGGTAGGGCCTACCTCGGGGACGTCTGGATCTGGCCTATGCCCGGTAGGATCGACCCCAATCCCCTTGAAGCAGCCTCACTCTAGGTGAGCACCCACGATGTCCCCATGAGGAAGATCGAGAGGATCGTCATCCTTTGGTAGGAATGCATCCAGAATCACACCCAATCTCACCCGCATGATTAAGGGTAGCCGGATCAGGCTCGAGGTCTTTAAGGTCGACGGCCCACAAGTGTGCCTCCAACACCCCCAAACTTTCTTGTGGGTTTAGGATGACGTAGTCGCGCATCCTCTCAAGGCCTTCGAGATACCCGTGGGACTAAGAGTCATCTCGAACGTAGAGGGCCCTCCCTAGCTGTTTACTTGAGTGGTTGGCAACCTCTTGCACTAGTGACAGGTCGCTCAGCAGATCTCGGATAACCACATCTTAAGCAATTATCCTTTTCTGGGCTGCTCCTAATTTGGCCAACACCTCTTCCTCCCTAATCCTTGCTGCGCATAACAAAGCTCCTCAGTCCTTTGCAATGGCCAACAAGGCTGAGCGATCCTCTTTCACCATCTTGAGCCGCTGAGCGTCAAAATCCTTGAGGCCCTTCAGCCTTTCGTTCTCTGCCTACGACGAATCCAATGACTCCTCGAGCTTGCTTAGCGACTCTTGGGCCTTCACAACCCACTTTCTGGCCATGGCCAACTCTGCCTTCATGCAGTTTCTCTCCTCCCTCTCCCTGCTGGCATAATGGATAGTCATCATCACCATGGACCGAAGCTCTTGATTCTTCCTCTCAACGACTCGCGGCCATTCATGATGTGCTCGACCAGCCATTCAACCCCTTATAGACTCCGCAAGCAGAAACAAGAAGGTAAGAATGAACGAGGAAGGTAGGAAACAGAGTTAAAGAAAGGGCAGGGAATGAGAAAAGACCTCAGAGAGAAAACAAAATAGTAGGTCATGCAGGCATTGTTGAACTCGGGTGCTTGACACCAGCTACCCTTGAAGTTGAAGTCAGCGGCAACACAGGGTTGTTCCTGTCCCCATCATGCTCTAAGCAAGCTTTCTTCCCTTCACCCTTAAAGGGCAAGCTCAAACCCCTTTCCTATACAAGTCAAAAGATGGGCGGATGGGGGTGCTGCAAGCGGGGAAGCAACAACATGACATACATGAGGGAGGAATGCCGCAAGATTTTCCTCCCTAAGAAGAACCTCCGAGTGGATGAGAAGAGGATGCTAAGTCGCCCAATCCCGAACGATCGCAATAGGTTGCAACTCGTCAGGTGTGGCGGTTGGGCGCACGACCCTATCACTAGGTACAACTCCCCATGAAGCCCTAATCGGGAACTCAGTGCGACTGATTTGACCAACCGGGAACTCCCATCCATGGCCAGACACGAAAAAGAACTTATCGGTTCAATCTGCAACCTTACGGTATCGCGACTCTAGCACCACGAGACTGCACATTCCCCTAAAACTGCAGATGTCCTTGGCACCCCTCTTCACATTGTGAGTCAGGAGGAATTCACAATAAGTCAAGTTAGCATGTTTGGGGTCGAATTTCAATAGTGCCCACCCCTACAGGATGCAACAACAAATCAGAGTCTGCCAGGCGTTTGGATGGAGTTGGGTTGGGGCCAACCCAAGGTGGTGCAAGACTTCATGGACTGGGCAAGGGGAGGGCAATCTTAGCCCATAGGAGAACATGCTGGGGAAGAGAACGACACGCGACACCAAGCCATCAGCGTTGACAACCCCCTCTCTAGGCGCCGGGGCCTCTAAGGCCACCATGTGAGGAATGCGATAGGTCAAAACCAGCGATTGAAGGAATTTAAGGGAGGCCACTGAAAGCCAAAGACGGCCAGTGTAACCCAACTCCAAAACTCACCGGTTCTGCAAATCTCCAGGCAGCCATCTGGAGGGAAGGAGTGCGGCGAGAAATGGGGAGAGCAAGGAGGGAAGAACATGCTAAATGGGAAGAGAGCGGCAAGAGTATGACAGAAGTTATGTGAGTGACAATAAGTATTCAGAAAGCACGAAGTCCAGGAGGAAAGAACTATTTAAAGCCCCGCACATGCAACATAACCACGGAAGAAAGAAAACGTCTGAAAAACTATTATTGCGAAAAAGATGGAAAAATCGTCATCGGGTACCAAGATCAAATCCCTAAAAATCTCATCAAGAACGGCGGAGGGAGGACTAAGGTCTAACATGTGGAATAATCATAAAACAAGTATTTTTGCTCAACCAGCTGAATAGAAACGACAAATGGCAACATAAGTAGAAACAAGGAAATTCTCATTGGCCTAGTTTGATGAGAATTGACGGGGTAACTATTAGGAAAATTTTCCCCTATGTCCCAGGCCCAAGAGGACCAGCCTAGACCAGACATTGAGGGGATCCCCCATCCCTCGATGGGGCTCGAAAAGCCAGGTCCAGGCCTAAAGATTCCCTCAGTGACCTGTCCGAGATCTGCAACCCATGAAAAACGGGCGTGCGGGTCTGGGTTAGGATGCGACCTTACGTCGAAATCTCAGAAGGCCAAACTAGCGAAAAGGGAGGGAAGCACGCCAAAGGGAGGGGACGAAACCACAGAGCAAAACCAAGAGATCATGCCGCATTAAAAGTAGTATGGCGGAGGGGACTTTGAGAGGACATCGAGAGGACATCCCTCCACCCAAGTCGCAGGGTATGGTCGTTTGACCCTGGGGCTGAGTATAAAAGGACCCCCGACCATCAGGTAAAGGGATCAAATTCTCAAGTAAATAAGTTCACTTGTTAATTTCCTACTTTCTCACATTACTAGGGCATATCGCTGACTTAGGCATCGGAGATTCCCCGGGCCACTCTAGGGCCGCCCTTTGCCAACCCACTCTCTCTTTCTTTGATCGTAGGCCCACCAGATTAAAGACCCGGACGGTTGAGAGCCTGGCCCTTAGGTGTACGAAACATGTCGTCAACAATTAGTGTTTTTTATGCAAAAAATTAATACAACAGTTAATTCCTCTCTTTCCACCTTCACATTCTCTCGCAATTTCTAGAGGCTTTCACCCTCTAATTAGTGAGAAATTATTCTTACAATTCCAACTAGGTTATCAGGAAGGTTACCATACTTAACATTTAAGAGGGTGTTAATTAGTACCTTGATCTCCATATTTTCTAACAACTTGAAAGTCTCTCCTTTTTCTCATTTGTTTATGTGGTTTTTGTGAAAAACCTCAAGTTTTGTTTCAGTGGAGAGAGATGCCAAATAGTTCTTTATTAGTATACCAAAATAAGCCAACATAAACAAAATCATAACTTAATGGTTTTTCAACCTCCTAAAAGATTTAGTAACCTTTATAAATCCGTTGGTTCCAAAACTGAAAACGCATGAGTTGAGAATCTTTTCAGGATCTAGTTGTGTTTCTACTTGTGGTTTCTCGATTATACTTAGACAAACATGATTGAGAGTATGCACACTATTTCAATTTAGTTGTGGGTTCATGTTCTGATTTTTTATAAACTGAAATTATAAAAATCCTTTTCAAATATCGTTTCGTTTATTAAATGAATCAATGGGGATTTTCATGAAACTGATCTTTTTTTGCCATTTTTTTTTGCATACAACTATTTTTTTTTTTTTAATGAAGTGGTACATTGTTTATGCTTATTTCAAGCAAGCAAATGCAACACAACAAGCGTTGTGGAGAAAGCTTACTACTCGTTATGGCTCGAACATGGAATTGAGTTTGTCAACAATGCGTTGCAAGTGTCTAGTACTTCGTGAACCCTTTGAGCGTGTATTTAGTTGGCCAAAGCCTCTATATAATATAAATAAGATGTGATATTTCAAAAATAAACTTTTCGAAACGATATAGAGGTACATAAATGTCATGCACATCCAATTTTATTCTTTTTGCATTCGGCACGTGAATCACAAACTGAGCCAACATCTTGAAGTGCTTTACACTATGATTTTCTCCAAGCATCAACTCATACAATGATATCATGTTAATTAGGCTAAGGGAAACTCGATTAATCACATATGTAGCACATGCCATACCTTCTACCCATAAAACTTTTGTAAGTTCTTTGCATGAATCTAGTTCTTGCAAGTCTCCAACAAGTGCTGAAATTTCTTTCCGCCCCATGATTTTGTTGTGGTGTGTAGGAACATGAAAGCTCCTTTTGTATGCCATGATCTCAACAAAAAATTTGAAAATTATTCTCTCCTATTGTCTGTTTGAAATCTTTATCTTTTTGCTGAGCACACTTAATTTCCACGGTTACCTTGAGCTTTTTGAATTTAGAGAAGACTTCAGATTTCTCTTTTACAAAGTACATCCGCGTAAATTGTGTATAATCTTCAACAAGAACAAGCATATAAAGAGAACGCAAATATGATGGGTGTAGAAGGAGGCTCCGTCAAGTCACCGTGAATAGGCTCTTAAGATTATTTGTGTTGAGGTCATGTTTCGCAGCCCGAGCAATGCCACAGTTGCCAATCCTATGCCACCTACAACAAGAAGAGAGAATGGGCTCCGGTGACTTCTGGGGTCACTCTGATGCCAAAGTTAGCAAAGAATCCAAAATTAATAGGTGAAGCTTATGGGAGTAGAATGAATGGTAAAAGTTCATAGAGCCTTCCCGTGAAAGGGATGGCTGCTATTTATACTTGATTTGGACTCTTCTACCGAGAGAGATCGTGGGGTGCCAAGTCGTACCTGACCTGCCACCACTCCTCCCTGCTGTGACAGTGTGTCAGTCTGTGGCTCAGACTACCGTAGGAGGTTGTGGCGCGTTAGGTCGTGCCCGAGCTGTCCTGTGTACTGTGACAATGCGTCATTGTGTGCTTGGCCTTCTGACATGCGCACCGACTACGACGTTCCTTGGGTCTGACGTGCCCACAATCGAGCCCGCCCTGTTGTCCACGTATCATAGGGTAGCTTGCATGGTACCTCGAATCAGGGCTCGACCTACCGAGCCTCGAGACGGGACTCTTGGTGTATCCAAGCTCAGTGCTAAAGCTATCCAAAGGTGTTTATGGTTATGGGCTCGGTGCGGGGTCTCCCGGTCTAGGCTTCGAGCCCACGTCAAGGTCTCATTCAAGGGCCTGGGATTCCCGTAGCTCTTTGGGCCTGGGCTCTACTGAGATGGGCCCCCCTCACAATTTGCATTATGAAAGAGGCTTGTTAAAAGGAAGACGATGTGCCTTCCCATATTGACAACCCTTACAAACTTCCTCACTATCAAAGGTAGTCAATTACATGGACAACCCATTAACTAAAATTTTGAAAACCATAATTTTCAATTTCTCCATGTTAAGATAGCCCAATCTAGCATGCCAAATTGAAGTTACATCATTTGTACTCATTTTATTAATGTATGAGATATTAGAGGATAAGTTGCCATTTGGATAGTAAGTAGAGATGAGATGAATTGAGATGAAAGTTGAAAATTAAATAAAATATTGTTGGAATATTATTTTTTTAATATTATTATTGTTTTGAGATTTGAAAAAATTGAATTGCATGTTTATTATATTTTTTGTATGAGAATTTGAAAAAGTTGTTATGATGAAATGAGATGAGATGAGATGAAATGAAACACTTTCACTATCGAAATGGAGTCTTTGGCCCCGTTTGGATGTTGAGCTGAGTTGAAATGAGTTGAATTCTTAATGAATGGTAGTGAGTTGAGATTGTGGAGTGAGTTTTGTGTAGCACACCTAAGATCAGTTTAGATGTGTTTGAATATTAAGATGAGTTTATATGTATTTATGGGAAGTTGAAAAAGGTTGTAGGTCCTCTGTGTAAAAAGGTGTTGAGTTGAAATAAGTTTAGTGATTTGAGAGTTGAGTGTTTGAATGTTAGACTCAGCATAAAATTAGACTGAATTTAGTTGATCTTAGTTTAGTCTAAGTTCCGAATGGAGCCTTAGCATTAAGTGCACCAAGAGATACTATTAATTCAACTTTCCTTGCTGAATGTTATGCTATGAACAGAGCATTGAGTTTGTGTGAGGAGTTGGGGCTAAGGCAAGTTGTTTTTGAAAGGGATGAAAACGCAATGTTAGATGCTGTGAAGTCTGAGATTGAAGATACTTCCTGGATGGGTCAAGTGATTGAAGACACGAAGAAAATCTTATCTACTCAATCCTTAGGGTTCACTTCATTCACTTACACAGAAAAGGAAATGTTGTTGCTCATGCTCTTGCCAAATTGGCTATTAAGGCAGAAAGAGAGTCCCCCCCCCCCCCCCAGGTCTATCACCTCATTTTGAAAGATAAGTCTTGTAATGATTGAGGTTATCACAAGGCCCCAGCTATTGCCACTGATCATTGAGGATGGCATTTTAGAGCTATCTTCTCTTAGTTCTTCTATACTCATTTGCTAACATCATTGCTTCAACACCAAGCAATTACCATAATGTTGTACTCAATAGAAGTAATTTTCCTGCAGGTTTCATTTTGGGGCGGCATCTTCGTCCTACCAGCTGGTTTGTCTTCTTAAACTATTTTGCATTCTTGTATGATTTTTTGAATCACAATGGAGTTTTACTTCTAATTTTCTGACAAGAAAGCATGCAATTATTGTTAGAAAAAGGATAGCAAATAGAGATTGAAATTGCAAAACAGTAAGGTGATTGTTAATTTATTTCTTAGACAAATATTACCTCCCACTCATGAATTGAGTTTTGCGAAAGAGAATCTGGCAATTATATCCTCAGCATACAACATTGTTTATATAACGTGCAGATTGCAAATTCTGAACACTAATCTTAGAATGAACAGATGCAATAGCAGCAGATGCAACATTTCATTTCAATTTAAAATAAAACGGTTTCTGTCGAAAAAGGTATGAAAATAAGTATCATTGACAGTTATTAATAATTGTCAAAAAAATGAAGAAAGAAGAAACACATCACTTCATTTGAAACAAAATATTTAGTCACTTGTGACGATGTGTAAGTGCTAAGTGCGTCGTGTGTGACGCGCGCACATGCGGTCAGTGCTTCACACTGGGTGACATTACTATTATGTGTTACCCTTTTATTCTATTTTATATATTGTGAAATCTATTCACTTATAAACCACAATTTGTTTGTCTACCCAATGTGAGAAGTCAAGTTGAAGGAAATATTTGAAATAATCCAAATATTATTGCGTGTCCACGTGTGTTCTTTTGAATTACAATTAAAGTGAGGTCCGGTTTGGGTTTTGTTTGGGGTCTTCCTTGTGAGTGAGGTTTCGTCTTTGCTCTGAGCAAAGTGCGTCTCTGGAGTTTTAGTGGAAAACTGCAGAGATACGGATGGAGACTGAATTAGAAAGGTTATGGAGAGGATTCACGTTAACAGATCAGGAAAAGCAAGGTTTCTCAGTTACTAAAGCAGAAGTTGTAAAGGTGGCAGTAGAAAAAAAGTACTATCTATTGCTACTGGTGGTTGCGGACAAACAGGTAAACAAGGAAGCTTTTAGAAACACTATGTCAAGGATCTGGGGTCCAGTTGGCTGGATACAATTCAAGGAAATGGGAAATAACAAGTTCCTGCTGGAGCTCGAGCTAGAACAAGACAAAAAGAAGATCCTACAGGGGCGTCCTTGGACCTTTGACAGATTTCTAGTCTGCATGGAAGATGTGGATTGGACTATTCCTCCTAACGAAATCACCTTTTCTCACGAATCTTTCTGGATTCAAATACATAACATGCCTTTGGGTAGCATGAACACAGATATTGGTTCTCAAATAGGAGCCAGCATTGGAGAGGTATTGGAGATAGACACTGACAGCTCAGGCTATGCATGGGGTCATTTTCTACGTATGAGAATCCGCATCAACATCACTGAACCCTTGAATCGTGGCAGACTTTTGAAGGTAGAAGACAAAACTCTGTGGCTCCCATTCAAGTACGAGAGACTACCAACATTTTGTTATCACTGTGGCGTTATAAAGCACAAAAAAGATGGATGTGCAAGCGTAGCAAGGCGTAGACATGAATCTCATACTCTCGAGTATGGTCCTTGGCTTCGTGCTAACACGCCAAAACCAGATAGCTTAACCTGGAAGCGTTATCAGGGAGAAGGAAGGGGAGAAGCAGAATCCTCAGGGCGGGAAGCAGAATCCTCATGGCGGGAAAAAAGCTCAACAGAGGTTACTATTCATGGTTTTAGACACGAGGGACACAATCGAGGGGATATCCTTTCAAATCAGGGGGCAGATAGGGTGACATCTAAGGACACTGCTCATGAACAGTGTGGTGATTCAAAACAGCAACAACAAGGATTTGTTTTCAAAGCTACTCAAAAGCAAGAACCTGTTCTAAATTCGGAAAACAAGCCCCTACAGGACACTGCTACAACTATGCACTAGTCTAGGCCCGAGGCATCAGGACCTGCTAAGGAAAGGGGTCTTACTGCTGTGAAGGAGGGGACTAACAGAAATACAAAGTCCCTACGAGATACGGTACAGCAAGGATTAACCCCTCTCATTAATTCAAAATCATCCTTGGCTAAACAGGTTAGCTCCCTTAACCTATTCATGCAGTCACAGATTAAACTTCTTAATTCCCCTAATAAGCCCACATGGAAAAGAAGAGTAAGAGAGCAGACTCTAAACATTAGAGAGAATGGGAAGGAAGACCTGGTTATGGGGAGTGATGAGATACCTTTGAAACAAAATGGAGAGTGCCATTCTATCAGTGAAAGCTTCCAAAAAAAAAAAAACAGAAAAAAGATGAGATTCAAACTGGGCTTATTAAGCAAGAAGAAATGGTGGAGGCTGCTAGGTAGCCCCACCAACAACCATGATTTGCTTAAGTTGGAACTGCCGAGGGCTTGGGAACCCTCGGACAGTTTGAGAGCTTCACCATTTGGTGAAATCAAAGTTCCCTAGTCTCATTTTCCTTATGGAGACTAAATGCAATAGAAACAAGGTGGATCTAGTTAAGAAAAAACTTGGCATGTCACACAGCTTTGTGGTGGACAGTAAAGGGGCTAGTGGGGGCTTGGCCTTCATTTGGGATGACTCGATTAATGTTACTCTGCTCAACTACTCTCAACTACTCTCAACACCATATATCTCTTAATGTGATCCTTGTTAATGATAATCAGTCTTGGACTCTCTCGGGATTCTATGGTAACCCAGTTCCTAGCAAGAGGAAATTAAGCTGGGCCCTCCTCCGTGCTATGAAATCAGATGTCAGTCACCCATGGCTTTGCTTGGGGGATTTTAACGAAATTTTTCACTATGGGGAAAAGTGGGGGGGTGGCCAAAGGCCTCTTTCTCAATTGGAGGACTTCAGATTAGCCCTCTCAGATATTGGTTTGCATGATCTAGGCTATAATGGTGAACTCTTCACTTGGTGCAATAACAGGGAAGGTCACCAATTCACAAAAGAGAGACTTGATAGAGCTTGTGCAAACTCCCCTTGGCTGCTTTTATTTGGAAATTCCTCAGTCACTACAGCAACTGTTAGCAGTTCAGATCACAGCCCTCTGGTGGTGTTAATTTCTTCAGAGGAACAAGTTGTATCCAGAGCTGAGAAACCCTTCAGATATGAGGCCAGCTGGGCTTCAAAAGAGGAATGTAAGGAGATAATTGAGGAATCTTGGTGCAGAAACTCGATGACATCCAATAAGCTAATGGTGGTTACAGAGAACCTGAAGAGAAGTAGAGAAAAGCTGAGTATGTGGAGCAAAAACTCAAGGCTGCCGAGTACTAAGATATTACACAACAGGTACCTGAAGCTAAAAGACCTCCAAAAAGCAAACATAGGGGACCTCAGTGAGGAAATTAGAGCCACAAAAAAAGAGATAGAGCAGATACTCGAAGAAGAAGATACTTATTGGAGGCAAAGGGCCAAGCAGAAATGGCTCCTAGAGGGTGACAGAAATACTAGATTTTTTCACCAATGTGCAACCCAGAGAAGGAGGAAGAATATTATCAAGAAAGTAGAAGATGATTCAGGTGCCATAGCTGCTACACCAGAAGGAATTAGTGCTAAGTTTAATTCCTTCTTTAAACATCTATTCTCTACTTCAGACCCTCAAGGCATAGCAGAGGCACTGCAGCACCTAAAACCTACCATTACAGAGGAGATGAACAATAAACTCATGGGGAATTTCACAAAACAAGAGGTGGAAGAGGCTATTTTCAACATGAACCCTCTTAGCTCCCCGGGACCTGATGGCTTTCCCCCTACCTTCTATCAAAACTACTGGCCCCAAGTGGGAAACGAGGTTGGTGAAGCTGTTTTCCATATATTAAACTCAGGGGGTCAAGTTGATTTAATCAATGCTACTCAAATTGTACTGATTCCTAAGAAGAAAAACCCAATTTCAGTCTCAGACTATCGCCCTATTAGTCTATGCAATGTCATTTCTAAGATGGTGTCCAAGTCAATTGCTAATAGATTGAAATCTATCCTGCCAGAAATTATTTCATACACACAGTCAGCTTATGTCCCGGGAAGGTTGATTTCAGATAATCTCATTGTTGCTTTTGAGGCTCTACACACAATGCAAAGCAGACTAAGAGGGAAGGAGGGCTTCATGGCATTAAAGCTCGATATGAGCAAAGCATATGATAGATTAGAATGTCATTTCCTGAAACAAGTAATGCTGAAGATGGGCTTTGCAGCAGAATGGGTGCAGTTGGTTATGAACTGTGTGGAGACAGTGTCCTACTCAATACTTCTTAATGGCTCTCCTCAGGAATCTTTTAAACCAACTAGAGGCATTAGGCAGGGAGACCCCTTATCTCCCTACCTTTTCATCTTATGTGCAGAAGTGTTGACATCCTTGCTTGATAATGCTGAAAAAACTAAAGCCATTACGGGTGTTCCAATTGCTAGAAGGAAAATTACCATAAACCATCTGCTGTTTGCTGATGACAGCCTCTTATTTTGCAAGGCAAACTCTCTTGAATGGAGTAGGTTGCTGCACGTCCTCAATATCTATGAAAAAGCTTCTGGCCAACGGCTTGACAAGGATAAAACTTCAATTCACTTCAGCAGCAATACACCCCAGGAAAATCAGAATCTGATCTTGAGTATAGCAGGGATAAAATCCTCTCAGACCTATGAAAAATACCTGGGACTTCCAGCTTTTATGGGCAGATCAAGAATGAAATCTTTCAAGTCTATTCTAGACAGAGTCAGGATGAAACTAAGCAGCCATAAAGTTAAATTGCTCTCACAGGCAGGTAAAGAGGTTTTCATAAAATCAGTTATCCAAGCTATGCCAACCTATAGCATGGCAGTTTTCAACCTCCCTCAGACTCTTTTGAAGGAAATAAACAAGCTGATGAGGAATTTTTGGTGGGGTCAGGTCGAGAAGGAAAAAAAGATCCATTGGATCTCATGGAAGAATATGAGTAGGGCCAAGCCAATAGGGGGTATGGGTTTCCGAGAACTTCAAAAATTCAACCTTGCAATGCTAGCAAAACAAGGTTGGAGGTTAATCCAACATCCTCAAGCTCTTGTTTCAAAAGTTCTAAAAGCTAAATACTTTCCCCATGATCAGTTTATGAAAGCAAAATTGGGTTACAAACCCTCTTATATATGGAGAAGCATATTGGCAGCAAGAGGTTTGATAGAAAAAGGGACTAGATGGAGAGTTGGCAATGGTGCAAGCATAAATATTCTGCAAGACAAATGGATACCGAGGCCTACCACATATAGGGTCCAAATCCCTCTGGCTAATATAAGCACTGAGGCTAATGTCAGCTCTCTCATTGACCAGACCTCGAGACAGTGGAATTACCAGCTAGTAAATCAACTTTTTTCTCAAGAGGAGGCTGAAATTATCCATCAGATTCCACTTAGTATCTCTAACTGCGAGGACAAACTGATCTGGATTGGTACCCCTCATGGCACCTATTCGATTAAAAGTGCATACCATTTGCTAAGAGAGTTGGATGAGTTGGAGAAAGGCCAAGGGTCAAAAAACTCTCAAAGGGAGCAATTCTGGAAAGGGCTGTGGAAGTTGAAGATAACACCTGCTGAAAAGAACTTTTTGTGGAAAGCATGCAACGAGGCATTACCTACTAATATGAACCTGTTCAAGAGAAAGATTCTCGACAAGCCTCTCTGTCCCATATGCTTGCAAGCTGAAGAAATAGTTGTCCACGCCCTTTGGTCCTGCCCTGCAGCACAAGACATCTGGCACTATAGCTCTCGACAACTCCAGAAGTTAAAGTCGAACTGGCACTCTATCCATGATCTGTTGGTCTCTCTAAACACAAACGGTCAGCAAGAGCTAGTAAAGGAGTTTGCGGTGGTGGCAAAAAAGATATGGTTTAGAAGAAACTCTTTTGTGTTCACACAGGAATTTAAGGATCCCAACTCTATAGCAGAAATGGCTAAATCGACCCTATGGGACAAGTGGTCCTTGCAGACTCATTCTTCAGAAAAAAACCAAAGGCAGCAACCTCAAAACAACACCTGGTCCCCTCCCCCTCCCAACTCCTACAAGATCAACTGGGATGCTGCTATTGATAAAGTTAAATGCAAAGTTGGTATCGGGATCATAGTGAGAAATCATGCAGGGCAGTAGTGGCATCCTCCAAACTTAATAGATCTCTCTACCCTGAACCTTTCCTTGCAGAAGCTATAGGTGCATTGGAAGCCTCTCGGCTTGGCAACCAACTGGGCCTCACTAAGATCACACTGGAAGGAGACTCTCTTCAAGTTATTCAAGCTATCAATGGAAGGGGAGATAATTGGTCCGCAGTTGGGATGATCATCGATGACATAAAGCGAATCCTTAGCTCGTTTGAAAGCTGGTCAGCAACCCACATTTGTAGAGAGGGAAACAAGGCAGCTCACACGCTTGCCAGGAATGCTCTGTTAAATTCTACTTCTTCTTTAGATGTAGACCATGTTCCCTCTTGTATTACGAACTTCATTTGATAAGTTTGAATGAAGTATGGAAATTTCAAAAAAAAAAAAAAAGAATTACAATTAAAGTACGAAGGTGCAGCAAAAGAATGTGGCAGAGGACCATCTATATGGGACACGTTCCCCATAGATATCTAGGTTCTCTCTCTCTCACTGCCCAAATATTATGAAGTTTTGATTTACAATCGAATACATGTTAAGGAAAACAATATCTCTATAGAAGATTTCTACCGAAATTCTTTATCCATTTTTTAAATTTTTTTTAGTTAATGATTAAGTAAGTGTTTTTAAATGAATATATAATTTTTTTTTATTTTAAAAAATATTTAAATAGTTTTAAAAAATCCTCTGTAGAAGATTTCGGTAGAAATCCTGAAAAGAAAATCCCTCTTTTAGGAATTGTGACGGGAGTGAATAGCACTGAAGAATTCAAAAATTGTTGAATCATGAATGAAGTTTATTTGATCCGCCATACCTATATTGCACTGCTTCCAAAAGCTCAGAATCCTTTCTCAGTGTCGCTTTGTTTTAAAAAAATAATAGTTGCAGAGAATGTTTCGTGGCTATCACCATTGATATGGAAAATGGTGTACGAAAAATTAGAATTGGCCTTCATCATCGAATTGTTGGAACTAATATCAAGGAGGCATTGGGCCAATCCATTAATTTAAGCAAATCCACTATTTAGTTGAGCTAGAACATTTCGATTTGCTCATCATCTTTCAACTCCATAATCTTTCTCCCGGCTTTCCAAAAGTTAAAATTTTAACCGTTTGGACAGTAAGATGAGATATGATGATTTTAGATAAAAATTAAAAGTTAGGCTCCGTTTGGTTGCAAGACTCAGTTGAGATCAACTAAACTCAATCTAATTTTAAATTGAGTCTAACATCCAAACACCCAACTCTAAAATTATTAAATTCATCTCAATTCAAAATCTCTTTACATTTGGGACTCACAACCGTTTTCAACTTATCGTAAAAAGTACTAAACTCATATTAACATTCAAATATATTTTAAATTCAGTTTAGAAAGATTTTATATAACTTCATTCACTGTTCAATTCATTATTATTCATAAAGAATTGATTTTAACTCAACATTCAAATGCAGTCTTAAATAAAATATTATTTTTTATTATTATTATTTTAAAATTTAAAAAAGTTAATTTATTATATTTTATATAAAAATTTAAAAAAATTATAATAATAAAATAAAATAAAACACTCGTCAAAATGGTAAAAAAACACTGATTTCCCGATACCCCGACTCTCGCGCCCCCCGCGCTCTCTCTCTCTCTCTCTCTCTGTCCAGTTTGAAATCCGAAACTCGCCTCTCCTCACGCCAACTGCCTGCCTCTGCGCTGTCGTCTCCTCGCCTCCAAGGTGAGTCTCTCTCTCCGCCGTCTCTCTCTTTCCAGTTCTCAGTGCGTCTCTCTGTCTTGCACGAAATCTCTCTCTCTCGAGATCTGTAACTGATTTCACTTAGTCCCTCTCTCTTCCACTGTGGCGCCGCCGCAACCCAAGGTATTTCGCCATCTCCTCCGTTTGGTCTGCATCTCAGTAATCTCTCTCCCTCTCTCTTTTTCCTCTATCTATCCGTTTCTCTCATAAATTTTTCTCTTTCGGCGGAACACCATCGCGCTACAGCTCAAGGATTTGCAGAAAGATCCTCCCACCTCTTGTACTCTGTGGAATTTCCAGAGTGTCCCGTAACCCTAGCTCTTGGAACTAAGGTGAACTGTGTTTATGTGTGTTTTAGCACTGTTTTAAAATAATGTAATAATTGTCTGAGATTGACTGTTATTTTGGAACTGAGGTTGGGGATTAGGAGAACCATCAGCTTCCTCTGGTATTAAATTGAGTTTTAATAGAATCGTCTTACTTTTTAGTTACATGAAATTTTACTTCGATTATCCAAAATACTGCATTATGGAGAACTCCGACACCTAACTATAATCCTTTGTACTTGTTAATGTAGCTTTAATTTCATTCGCTTCTCTTCTTCCTCATTATTTTGTCTTATAGATGCCTTCACATTGATATTTTTGAAGAGTATTGAAGTGCAGCTGCATGTTCTGCAGGTCTTAAGTGCACATTTCCGTGCTTATATTCTGGCCCGGGAGAAACTATAGTTGGATATAGCAACATATAGTGATTTGATTTGTGTGGAGACTAGAAGCACTGGTATTTTTTTAAGAGGAAGGGAACCCCTGAAGAATCGCTTTGCTGTTTATGCTTTGGGGGAGAGGATAAAATTTTTGAAGGTTTTCTTAAATATTTTTAATAAATAATTTCTCTGCCAGCTGTGAAATATGGTTTTTGTGGAAGTAATGCATGTAGCATCTCTTGGCAACCACTCACTTAAATTTCAATTTCAACTCTTTGGGCATTGGCCTGTTTCTATTATATTTGGCTTCTCTATGAAATGCGTATTCTGTAGATTAACATTAATTAGTTGCTTCCCATAAATGATTTCACCTATACATCAATATTCCTATGAGCTTAATTTTGCATTCTAATTCTCAAGGGAGTCATTCTTACACACATCCTGTGTATTTAAGTTCCATTCCTTTTCTATAAATTGAATTGTATGAAGTCAAAGTATGCTCCATATTTTTTAGTGAGGAATCCATATTTTATGAATTTTTGCAGGTAACTTTGATACATATTCCTGCTTTACTTGCATTAAATGTTTCTAGACACAATTGATGTCAATGGAGTTTCGGTGGTTCCTACAAGTTTTATTCAACATATAAAAAAATGGTGGTTTATGGGATGACTTGTATTAGATTTTGATCATTACGTTTACAACTCGGATTGTATTATACATTCTCCTTTGAATAAAGCATCATTCTCATATACTTGGGCATTTGTCTGCCTCTATAGATTATGAAGTTTCATACGAATACGAGATGATTCACGAGCACTGTAAACTATGAATTGTGTGTTTTTTTTGTGCCCAAAAAAAATTGAATAGATTAGTGATTCTTTGCTTGAGGAGATTATCAGGTCCATTTGCTATCATTGATGAGCACTTCAATTCAATACTTCCAAATTGTTACACTGCAATTGGCTTAATGCTCATATTCTGGTTTTTACATCAGCACCCGGTAGTGTTCCAAGCTTTGATCATTCTTATTTTTACTTCTTAATGTTCTCTGTTGTTTCATGTTGTATTTTGATTATATCATATGGGGTTAGAAATAGCAGTTCTGATTTTTAGTGAAGTGTCCAAAACAATTATTGTTTCATTACTCAAACTGTGTTGAATTGTGATTCTGGTTGTGGTTAATTTGTAACTGATGTTTTACTTTTCAGCTCACAATGTCACAGCGATGGATTCCATGCTTGGATTTATATTTAGACAAGGTCCATTATTTTTTAATATAGTTGCTATGTTTATCTTTTGAGCTGCCCAGTGAGGATTCAAATTTCTGCCTAAAGATACATTGGCACAATTTGTAACTTGGAAGAGAGACTACGTCTGATGCTAGAAAAGGAGTGGTATAACTTTTTTTGATAGGGTTTGGAAAGATGGTGTCTAGATCTGGATCTGGACCTGCCTGCTTGCATAAACATTGAACAGGTTTGGACCCATGTACTTAGATTCACACAGCTCATGTTTCTCAATCTTTTGGTTGGTTTGCAGTGAAAAAACAGAGACAAAGAGAGTGGAATAGAAAGAATGAACTAAAGGCCTGATTTTGGAGGGGAGAGAGAGAGAGTAAACTTGCTAAATTGCTAATGCTCCTAACGGGCAGCCACAATTGGATAGACACTCAAGCAATTTTTCGAAATCAATTGCTTTCCTTCTGTGCGGGAGAACTTCCTGTCCGAGAGGTGAATTTTCCTCCCTTCTTTCCTATGCCGATCTGTTTGTCTCTTTGTTTTTTTTTTTTTAAATAAAAATTGCCACATCATCGGGTGTGCAGGATGTGCAAAATAGAAAGGCTTCTTTGTAGCAGAACTCTTTTTAATCAGCTGAAAAAATGTTCTAGCGTAAAGAACCTGGAATCTGTATATGCCTCAATGATCAAAACCAATGCAAACCAAGATTGTTTCTTGCTGAACCAGTTTGTGGGTGCCTGTTTGGCCCTTTCGAAAATAGACCATGCAGTTTCAGCATTTCTACATATGGAAAATCCTAATGTTTTTGTCTATAATGCGATGATAAGAGGCTTTGCTCATTGTTTTTACCCAGCTCAAGCTTTGGAGTATTATGTAGATATGTTAAGAGCTGATGTTATGCCAACGAGTTATACATTCTCGTCGTTGATTAAGGCTTGTAGCTTAGTATCGGCTCTTGGGTTCGGTGAAGCTGTACAGTGTCAAGTTTGGAAAAATGGGTTTAGTTCACATGTGTTTGTTCAGACTTCTTTGATTGATTTCTACTCGAATCTGGGTAAAATTGGTACGTCGAAAAGGGTGTTTGATGAAATGGTTGAAAGAGATGTTTTCACATGGACCGTGATGGTTTCAGCTCATGTTCGGGCAAGGGATTTGAGTTCTGCGAGGAGATTGTTTGAGGAGATGCCTGAGAGGATTAATGCTACATGGAACACTATAATTGATGGGTATGCAAGAGTGGGGAATGTGGAGTCTGCGGAGTTGCTGTTCAATCAGATGCCCGCAAGGGATATAATCTCGTGGAATACCATGATCACTTGCTATACTCAGAACAGGAGATATAGAGAAGCATTAGCAGTATTCAATGAAATGACAAGCAATGGGATCAATCCTGACAAAGTGACCATGGCAACTGTTATATTGGCTTGTGCCCATCTTGGAGCGCTTGATTTAGGAAATGAAATATATCTTTATGTATTGCAGAATGGGTTTGATCTTGATGTTTATATTGGGTCTGCATTGATTGATATGTATGCCAAGTGTGGGAGCTTAGATAGGTCACTTTTGGTGTTCTTCAAGCTGAGAGAAAAGAACCTGTTTTGTTAGAATTCAGTAATTGAAGGGCTTGCAGTTCATGGATTTGCAGATGAAGCACTACAGATGTTTAGCAGGATGGAGAGGGAGAAGATCAAACCAAATGGGGTCACTTTTATCAGTGTTCTGAGCGCCTGCACACACGTAGGACTCGTTGAAGAAGGCCGTAGGAGGTTTCTGAGCATGGTCAGTGATTTTTCAATCCTGCATGAGGTTGGACACTATGGATGCATAGTTGATCTATTGAGCAAAGCGGGCTTGCTTAGAGATGCACTAGAGTTGATAAGAAGCATGAAAGTTGAACCCAACTCCGTTATCTGGGGTGCCTTGTTGGGTGGGTGTAAGCTCCATGGGAACTTGGAGATTGCTCAAGTTGCCGTTAATGAACTGATGGTTTTAGAGCCAAACGACAGTGGCTATTACGACCTTGTGGTTAATATGTATGCCGAAGTAAATAGATGGGGTGAGGTTGCGAAAATTCGGTCAGCCATGAAAAATCTAGGGGTAGAAAAGAGTAGTCCTGGATCCAGTTGGATTGAAATGGGAAGGAAGATTCATTAGTTTGCAGCATCTGATAAAACTCACCCAGCTTATAATGAAATTTACTTGGTGCTGGATTAGTTGGATGGGCTGCTGAAGCTAGCTAGCTATGTACCCGAACTAACATGGGGAGATTTAGGGTGCGTTTGGATGTTGAGATGAATTGGGTTGAATTGAGTTGAGATGATAAAATATTGTTAGAATATTATTTTTAAATATTAAAGTTGTTTTGGGATTTGAAAAAGTTGAATTATTTATTATATTTTGTATTGGGATTTGAAAAAATTGTAATGATGAATTGAGATGAGTTGAGATGAGTTGGGATGAGTTTGGCAACCAAACGAACCCTTAGGCTGTAGAATATGGAAGAAGCTGATTTATTTGTGGTAACATATTAAAATTATTCCATGTCAATCAATAGGAATAAATTGGGTTTTTGAGAACAATCCTTTGAAACATGGAAGGGGTTACAATTCTTGGTTAGCTCTATCATTGGCTTTCCCTTTCACGTCCCTTGAGCAAAACTTTAAATACAGATTTTTAGAAAGAAAATCCCATCTCATTTGATAACCATGTAGAATCCAACGAATCTAGGCTTGGCCTCCTCATGTAAAAGCCCATCATGTAGCTCATCACGTCACAGAACACAGCCTTCGTCACTCACTCTCTAAGCAAAAGGGCGCCGGCATCTCTAAGTAAATGGGTGAAAGAATTTGATGCACAGTAGCCAAATTCTTGTATATTGTGCAGGAAAGTAGGACAACTTGCAATCTTACCGGCATCAGCAACATTGACCACTGAGAATAGAATTTTTTTCAAACCTGGTACTTCAAACAAAATCTTAGGTGTGATGTTGTCATCTCCACGATCACTTATCATATTCATGACTCCTTTTTCAATGTGATGATTGCATCCTTTTCATCGTATTCTTGAAAGCTCGGCAAGTTGGAAGTATCATGTACCAGTGAGGTGATGTCCACAACCCAAATCAATAATCCAATCATTTTCAAAATTAGTTGATGCCAATGCATCAATGGCGGTGGTTCCTTCCATAAATAGAATGGTGTGACGTTTCAATATTCGTGCCTCAGATATAGGCTCCTCTGTATCAAGGGTTGAAACCTCGAACAAAGATTTTAAATCTTAAAAAAATGATAAATAGAGAGATCACTTTGAGTTTTATTAGCCAACACATTCTCCAAAACTGTTGCAATTGAGTCACTTCCTTCTTGTCGAACAACCCATCGAGGGTAGTCCAAGTATCACCAACGAACTTACAGTCGATAAAATGCTTGAAGAACCCAAGAGATCATATAAACCTCTTCAAGATAAACTCTCCTTTTGCACTTGCTATACACCATCTCTTAAACATATATATCGACGTTCTCCAAATTATTTTTTTAGAGCATTTACATCACGTCCACCAACAAAACTCCCATACGTCTTCCTCAACAAGATAAGACTCCATGCATGTATGATCTCCATATCTTGTAGCTTGATTGACTGAGCAACTCAATCCCAAAATTATTAAAATGTCCACCCAATTTCATCTTTACACCACCAATTGATTTTCTTCCCCAAGGATGAACCCTTGAAACCTTTGATACCATGAAGAGAAATCCTGTGATCATGTGCAATATCTGGACCACCCGTGATGCTGCATCAGTGGCATTAATTACGCATAGCCTTAGTCCGAAACTCTAGCTGATCCTTATCTTCGATGGAGATTTGAGTTGCTAGCTTCTTGGAGCATACTATGCCATCATGAGAGCAAGAGTGTATTAGGGATGATGACATGTTTATAGTGTAGGTGGGCTCATTCTGATCAAGGGATGAAAGCGCTACTGAGTTACTTCGCGTTGGGGATAATATCAAATCATTATCTTGATTTGATTTTCATAATTTGTTTTTTATAGTACTTGAGATATTTACCTTATTTTGTCTCAATGTAATTTCTTTATAAATAGGGATCTATGCTTTGTATTCAATTACAATTGAGAATATTAAAGATGTAGCCCTCGAAGTTTTTCCTTGATCTCTTTTCCACCTCCTTTTCTATTTTATATTATATTTCTTTTAGCCTTTGGCTAGCGTCAGGCTCAATTATGTAAACTATTTCTTTTAAAGCTTTTTCGCTACCTTTACCTCTCACAATTTTTCATCATTATTCAGTTGTCTTGTCTCACATTGATGTATTTGGAGTATCTTTATTAGCCGTGAGCCTTTTTATTGGATTTTGGTATATTTTGAGCATTGTTTCAAGCCCGACATTTATTTTTGGCCTTTTGATTTTGGTCCTCTATAGTTGACCAAGGTCATATATAGTCCATTGTTGGTCACAACTCCAAATTTGTTGTTCCATTTGCCGGTCACTTTATCATCAACACTATTTTTATCATCTCATTGGCAATCAATCAAAGCACATGAAGGCTAGAGTAAAATTTCAAATTCAAGATTTCAAAATTCTCCACCTTGAGTTTAAGGGAGGATGTTAGAAATAATATCAAATATATTATCTTGATTTGATTTTATAGTGATTAAGATATTTACCTTATCTCATCTCAATGTAATTTCCTATAAGTAGGGATCTTTAGTTTGTATTCAATTACAATTGAGAATAATAAAGATGTAGTCCTTAAAGTCTTTCTTCCGTATCTTTTCTCTATCTCATTTTCTATTTTATCTTATATTTTCTATCATAGTGTCAGAGACCTTGGCTAACACCAGGCTCAATCATGTTGAATATCTCTTTTAAAGTACTTCGTTACCTTTACATTTCACAAAAATTTTCATCGTCATTCAATTATGTCTCATCTCACATTCATGCATTTGAAGTATCTTTATTAGTTATGAGTTGTTTTATTAGATTTTGATATATTTTGAGTATTGTTTCAAGCCCCAAATCCATTTTTTGCCTTTTGATTTTGGTCTTAAAGTTGACCAAGGTCATATATAGTTAGCTCATTGTTGGTCACAATTCCATATTTGATGTTCTTGTTGACAGTCACTTTATCACCAATACCATTGTCATCATCTCATTGGCAATCAATCAATAGATATGAATGCTAAACTTAAATTTCAAATTCAAGATTTTAAAATTCTCCATCTTGAGTTTGAGAGAGGATGTTGGAGATAATATCAAATCAAGAATTTGATTTAATATTATCTCGATTTTATTTTTATAACTATCAAATCACTCTAATTTGATATTATCTTGATTTGGTTTTTATAGTGATTAAGATATTTATCTTATTTTATATCAATGTAATTTTTCGATAAATAGGGATCTATGGTTTGTATTCAATTATAATTAGAAATAGTAAAGATATAGCCCTCAAAGTCTTTCTCTCTCCTTTTGTATCATCCATCTCATTTTATATTTTATTTTATATTTTCTTTCATGGTATTAGAGCATGATCTGATATACCATCTGAGGGTCCATTTGGGTTTAAGTGATATTTGAGTTGATGGAGAGTCAATGGTTTGAGAGGACCAGGGTGAGTATTAGTTTGGCGCAAAAGGAGTGGAGAAGTTGTTGGTTACTCGAGAGGGCCGGTCTCTTGAAATCTCATGTAGTTGCTTTCTCTAGCGAGAAAAGAACTCATCTCCTCCTGTTTGGGCCTTGGGTGGCTGGGGCTAGTGAAGTTGGGCATTGCAAGTGACAGTTTTTTTCTGGGAAACTTGATCTAGCTTCATTTTTGGTCCAAAATAAATCCATTGAAAATTCAGATAAACCATAATGGCAAGAGATGTCAATGTCTCCAATCTTCCACATCTATTGCAAAGATCCAAGATTCTATCGTATCTTTCTTGGACCCAAGTTTGAGTTGTTTCAGTGAGCTGCAAGAAATGACTTGGGGGGTAGTGGTTGTTCAATGTTGATGAGGATCTTTGCGTGTGCATATGCTGTGATATTGATCCCGAATATGGAGTGCTGATTCTTCTTGCTAATTGCTTTGCATAAGCTTTGTTGTTCCGATTTGGAGGCAACCGGTGAAATCGAGCACATAGGACAAAATGAGAGAAATTAACGTAGTCTATTGGCAAATTGGGGGGCCATTCCTTGGTAAACAGGGGAGAGTTTCGTATGTTCCACATGCTTGAGGGTAGGCTTCAATGGAGAATCCCACTTAGAAGTTACAAGTGAGAATAAGATTGCCTTTAATGACTAGTTTTGGTGGTGGGTTGGGTGAAATGATTTCTTTAATGAGCGAAAAGGTGTTGATGCCTTGGCTTAATTGGGAATCTGGTTCTAGGGTAATTGGTTCTGCTAGCTAGACTAAAAAGTTGGCTTTGCAAATCAATAGGTCAATGTCAGAGGGGTCTTGGTTGTTTATGGTTGGATGGTATGAATGGTGCATAGTTGTTTAAGGCTTTATCTATAAGGGGGGGGGGGGGGGGGGGGGGGATGGGGGAGGAACACCATATACTGATATAGTGATTGGCTTGTGATAAGGAAGATGCATCATGCACAGGAGTAAAGATAGGCTCTTGAATGCACTGCAGAGAGTATGGTTTCTCAAAATATTGAAGCTTCTTGAGTTATATGCCCCATGTAGGTAACAACTTACTTTTGGGTTTTTTATGTGGAGCCTGGTTCTGTTTTATAGTGATCCAATTTGATGACCCGACCCGACAAGAATTTATTGTTGTTTTTTGGCAAATTTTGAATGTTTTTTTCAACCAACTTTAGCTCTTGGGCTGGTCTGACCCAACCCTAAACCCATTATTAATCCTAAGCCATATGTATATATATTTTGTTTTCGTACGGCCACATATGTGTTATTCGACTTTTAAGAGAATAAAAGCTTTTACAGTTTCGTGGATGTAGGTATGTTGTCAAACTACGTAAATCTTGTGTTTGTGTGTGATTGATTTCGTTTGTTTACTTTACTTTTTTCTCTTATTGCCCCTAACACTTACATCTACAAGCTCCCTTCTCGATTTCAAAATAATGTCAAAGCACTTGTACTCATCACATATCATTTGCTGATTTTGTTAAAAAACATAGCTTAACCTATCACGACATTATAAGTAGGCCTGTGCAAAAAAACTTGTTGGCCCTATTCGTCCGAAATATCCAACCCACCCACCTGATAAAGTCGGGTTGAAAGGAGATGCGGGTTGGTCCGATCTATATAGTGGGCAAAACCATAGCTCGTTCTGTAAATGAACCAGTCTACTCGATAGTCCACTCGGTTAAACTCGAATCGAATTCGACTCGTGAAAAAAAAAAGCTCGTTCGTGAAAGCAGATACCCGCTCGATTAGTAAATGACACATACCCGATAAAACTCAACTCGACTCGGTTAAGGCTCGCTCGTTTATGCTCGAATCGACTCGTTAGCTCGACTCGATTAAAACTCATTCATATATTAATAAATATATACATACATCTATGTATATATACATATATATATGTATTAACTAATAATATAAGCATACAACTTTTATAATTAAATATATAATATGTAATCTAATTACTTATGTCTATACAGTGAATATACTTTATAGATATATTTTATAATTTGTATAATAATTAATCGATAAAATTTAATAATGTTATATATTAGTATGTGAAAACCATATATGAAATAGATATATGCTATCATATTAAGTGTATGTATTAATAATATATGTAGGCTAGTATATTGTTATTTTGGATAAATATCAACTAGTTAGATATTTTAATTATTTATAAATTTTTTAAGATTTTATAATTCAATAAAGGTATACTTGTTAGTTGTATAAATTCAATATTAGGTCTTTTATTTATTTTTTATTTATTTTATTAATTATTAAATCTTATTCAAAAAAAAAAAATTCAAGCTCGAGCTCGGCTTGACTCGAACTCGTTTGTGGGACGAGCTCGAGCTCGAGCTCAATTTAAGAATTTATCTTATCGAGTCGAGCTCGAACAGAGAATAAAAAAAAATCTCGAGCTCGAGCCGCTCGAGTATTTTGAGTCGAGCCGAGCTTTGGCAAGCCAAAGCTCGGCTCGGCTCGGCTCGATTACAGCCCTAACCATAGCCCCCAATCTCTCATCTTTCTTCACAAAAAACCCTAAGCCTCTCTCTCTCTTTCTCTCACTCTCTGTCTTCGACTGCAACTCCAAGATCAAATCGATTTGCTAAGGTATGTTCTTTCAAAAATTCTACTCAACCTCCTACTATTCACACCACACTCCACACTCCACACTTCATCTTTTTTTTAATTTTTTTTTAATTTTTTTTATCAAATATATTTTTATATGAATAGTGAATAAAAAATTATAAATAGTTTAAAAAAAATAAATTCAAAAAAAAATTTAAAAAATATTAAAAAATATTAAAAAATGTGGAGTGTGGAGTATGGAGAGGATGAATAGCAAAACCCTTCAATTCATAGACTAGTTTACTTGACTCGATCAAAGGGACCACGAGGGATACCTCAAATTACGAGAGGGCCGAGTACCATCGGCTTGAGCGAGGCTCCATTTTGCACTTTATCTTATAAGACCATGACACGATCGATATTATTTGTGATGATTTATCTTAATCATGAAAGTTAGAACTTCTAATTGACATGTTGATATACTTGGGGATATATTGAACTGGACCATTGTGATTTATTATTCTAGAAAATACTGTCAACTAATCAATAATATCAATTCACTATTATTAATAAATAGCATTTAATTTTTGAAAAAATTAAAAAGAATGACATGCGGCAAGCCACTCTCTTGATCATGATTGGAGTTTGGAGGATTAAACGTGCTTCTAATAGCTTAAAAACTCTTTTAAAAAAATTATGTGGTAAATTTATAAAAAGTGCTTTAAGCACTTAAAAATAAAAACTGAAAATCTACGTTTAAAAAAAAATTAAATACAAAATTGAAGTTTTTGTTGAAAAGCTCTTGCGGATAGTGCTACATTTTTAAAAAACCAACATAGCTAACTTTAAAAGCTCTTTAGGTGCATTTTTATCAAACAACAAATAATTTTTTAATTACTTTTTTTTTTTTTTTATAAAACTTTATAATTAAAAGTGATTTTATAAAATGTTACATGTTACATTGGCATTGGATTAGCCAAATACATTTTTATCTTTAAATTTAGCCAATATCATCCATATATGCTCCACATTGAATTAGCTAAATTGTTTTCATCCAAACTATGAGTAATAGTAAATCTATTCTTCTTTTCAAATATGAAAAGAACTATAAAAAGTCTAAAAGTACTTTTTAAGATTGTTATATTATAAATATGATATTTTTATTCATATAAGATTTTATCATCTATATTTATATGAGATTATTATATTATAGATTGTTGGATTGTGAAAATGAAAATGAATATAATTATTGGAGGTTATTGAAGATTATGAAAATAAAATAAAAATTAATTAAAAAAATATAATTAATAAAAAATAATAATATTTTATTATTATAGAGAATAGAATAACTAATTCAATGTAGATTTCAAGTTTTGAATGATTAGCTAAAAGTGAAAAAGTTACATATTAGTTAAAATTTGAAGAATAAAATAGCCAATCCAATGCTAATGCTCTAAGCAAGGCTGCACGTCTATATATACATATAGAGCTAAAAACTCAAGTGTTTTTTATATTTATCACGACCCACCCAGAATTTTTTTTTTTTTTCCCACTTAAGAGAAAAGGTTGAGTGAAATTTTTATTTGAAAGAAAAGTCTTTTCACCTGCATTAAATCAAAAAGAATTTTAAGCTTTTTTTTTTCTTCTCAAAGAATTAACTCACACTCTTTCCAACGCTCTTTTTGTGATTTGATTTTCATTTTTAAATCTGACGTACGTTATCTTCTCTAAATATGATCATGTTCATTTATTTATGTAAACTTGAAGCTTTACGATCCTATTATTTTGTTGCGCATATGATTTGCAAATTTGATATATTTCCTTCAAGACTTCTATAAAATATTATTTGAATACGAAGTTAATTTTAAAAATGTCAAGAATAATGAAAACATAACTTGGTTAAGATTTTTGACTTTGTCGCAATAATTGAAAAATAAGTCTCTAATTAGTTAAATTCATATAGAGATATGGAGTTATTAGTTGGAAAATTTTTGATATTGTTCGAGAGAAAATATTAAATAGTTAAGGAATTTTTATTATCAACTTGAAATAATTGGGATTCTATAATAAGAAATAATAAATTGTATAGGATTTGCTAGGTTAAGTCCAACGCTTTAGATTTATTCTTATTAATTTTAAAATCTTAATTTTATTGTTCTTTTCTTCAAATTAACTTAGATAAACCATTCTTCAAATTTTGATTTTTGAAATAGTAATTAATTTAGTCAATTTCAATACTCAATAGCATAATTATTCCTTGTGGGTTTGATATCTGTTTTCTTTAAAACACTTTAATACTTGTTACGATTCTATACATTTGTAGATATAATTTTTTTTATTCGAACATCCTGCTATTATTTCTGAGTCACAATGTGCCTTTGTTGGTGGAAGGTTGATAACTGATAATGTTTTAGTGGCCTATGAGCTGGTTAATTATTTGAGGCACAAAAAACATGGTCAAAAAGGTTATATCTCCCTTAAATTGGATATGAGCAAAGCTTATGATCGAGGGGCTTCAATGGTGAGTCATTTATTGTTTGCAGATGATAGCATTAGTTCTTGTAGAGCTAATGTTCAAACTACTAGACATATTCAGGGGGTTTTAGAGAAGTATGAGAAAACATTTGGTCAGAAAGTTAATAAAGAGAAAACTGCTATGGCTTGAAAAATGTTGATGTTGGTAAACAAAGGGAGTTGTTGAGTTTGTGGGGTGTTAGGACCTTCCAACAATATAATAAATATCTAAGATTACCTAACCTAGTGGGGAGGTCCAAGTCTAGAGCTTTTGCTGATATTAAGGGTGTGGAATAAGTTGCAAAGTTAGAAAGAAAAACTGTTATCACAAGGTGGGAGAGAAGTTCTCATTAAAGCAGTGGCTTTGTTAATTCTCACTTATGCTATGTCTTGTTTCAAGCTGCCATTGAGTTTTTTGTAGAGAATTGGAAGGAATGATGACTAGATTCTAGTGGGGGCAGAGGGATAGTGAGAAGAAAATGCATTGGCTAAGTTGGCAAAAATTGTATACTTCTAAGTTCAAAGGTGGGATGGGTTTTAGAAGCTTACATTCCTTTAATATGGATTTATTGGCTAAGCAAGGTTGGAGGATCTTACAAAATAAATGGTCTTTGTTACAACGGATCTATAAGTCCAAATACTTTCCTAGTGGTACTTTTCTCCAAGCTACTTTGGGATTACATCTATATTATTCATGGAGGGGGATCTTTGAGGCAAAAAAATGGCTGCTTGAAGGGTGTCGATGGAGGGTTGGGACTGGTGATTCTATCAAGATATGGAAAGACTCTTGGGTCCCAAGTCATAAAATCTTAATGTTAGACTGTGAAAATATGTTACCTTCCTCTCAAGAAAATGCAACTATTGATAGTCTTATATGTCAGAAGGCAAGAACATGGAAGGCTGATGATGTTAGAGCTCTCTTTAATCCAATAGTGGCTAAGGAAATTTTAAAGATTAGGCTGTCTTTTACTCTTTACAGAGATAAATAGATCTGGTTAGATAAGTTAAATGGTTCTTTTAGTGTGAAAAGTGCATACAAGATGATTTAAACTTTGAGTTCAAGTGGTATTGGTGAAAGCTCTAGTTGGATGCAAGATAAGCAGCTCTGGAAAAAGCTATGGCAAATGAAAGTTCCAAGAAAAATTAAAACTTTTGCTTGGAGAGCTTGAAGGGATATACTGCCACTCTACACAATCTAAGATAGAGAAATGTTAAGAGGGGGGGTTGTTTTTGTGAAGAGACGAGAGAAGATATTAACCATGCCTTATTTTTTTGTCGTCGGCTTCAAGTAGTCTGGCAGAGGTTTGCTCCAATGGTGTTGCTTTAAAACCTAATAAGTGTTTTATGGAAACTGTGAGATCTGTTTTGGCTAGAGGAAATGATGCAGATTTTACTGTTCTTTTTGTGCTCTATTGGGGTGTTTGGTATAGGAGGAATAAGATGAAAATGGAGAGAGTTTATTTACTCATTTTGCAGCAGCTAACTTGGCAATGTCTATGTATAAGTCTTATTCAAATTTGAGCTTATCAATTACTGCTGAGGTGAGGAAGATTTGTAAATGGCAGCCTCCATTGGGCTTATTTGAAGCTTCATGTTGATGGAATTGTTTTCTTGGATATGAGGAAGACTAGAATTGGGCTGATTTTAAGAGATAGCTAAGGAAATGTGGTAATGGGAGAAACTATTTCAAAAACTGAAGTGAATGAACCTGCAATAGTCGAGTTACTTGTAGTGTTAAGAGGGTTGTAGCTTTGCATTCCTCTTGGTATTCCTCAACTGATCATTGAGTCTGATTGTTTGCTTATGGTACAGGAATTACAAGCTGCCCATAATACTTTCTCAGCTACAGGGAACTTAGTTATGGAGGCGAAGAGCTTAATGAATTATTTCCAGGAAGTTAGCATTGAGCATGTTAACCGAATGGGTAATGGAGTTGCACACACATTAGCTAGATATGCATGGAATGGTTTTTATGTTCAAATGTGGTGGGGAAATGTCCTTGATTTTGTTGATCATTCTCTTTGGTTTGATCAAGTTACTATGTAATTTGCTTTGGATCTGAATGAAATTCTGTTTATAAAAAAAAAGAAAAAAAAAATCTGAACTCGAGAAGCTATGCGGGATGATGGGCGACTTGCTGAACTCGTACATGAAAAGAAGCTTCAGTTTTGTTTTTGTTTTATATTTTATTTTTTAAATTATCCACGTTGGCAATTCGTGCTATTAAGGGAGCTTTCCTATAGCACTGCTGTAATCCAAATTGACTGATTTTATTACACTTGAGGTTAGAGAAGAGGCTTCTCCGTGTGTTAATGTTTTTTTGCTCATTCCATTATGAGCCCAAAATTAATATAAGATTTATGTTAGTCTACAATAAATACAACAATAAAAAGATGGAAATACTCCATTTTTTCATCTCCTATCTCGATTTGAATAAATTCTGATTAAAAACAAAATGTGTTTATAGCCATATGGGCATTTTCCAGCTCAAATAGGAAGCTCAAGTTTTATTATGGATTCTTTTTTTAAGAGCTTATTTAAATTTTAACACAATTGATTGTTAATGTCGAGTTGACTTGAAACTGCTGACTAGACTGAGTCGATTTTAGATGATATAGAATGAGATCAAAACCTGCCGATCATGTCAAATAAGATTTTGTTTCGTTACGTAGTTTAGATGAAATGATATGAGATATTTTAAATAACAGTAAAATAAGTTAAGATGAGATTAGATGATTTGTAAAAAAATATATGTTTGAATAATAAGATGAGATGTTATGATTTGTAAAGTAATGTGTATTTTGATGGTGAGATAAGATATTGAAATGAGTTTAACTTTTTAGAATTTGTTAAAGTGGTAGGTCTCACCAATTATTGAGAAGTATTTAATTATTGGATAGAAAATATTGTTAATATATTAAAAATAAGTAATATCTATTATTAATTTAAAAGCTCACAAATATTTTGACTTTTTCAAAATATATTTTTTTGTAGTTGGCCATAATTATTTCAATATTTCCAAATATGAAAGCATTTATTTGTCTTTTTTCTAATTATATATTACAATAAAATATTCCCAATTATTTCTTTGTTTTTCTAATTATATATTACAATAAAATAAAAATTCTAATAGATAATTATATATTTTAAAAATATGGTAGTTATTTTTTTCCAATTTTTAGTTCCGGATTTTTTAATAAAATCTCAAACTTGCAGCCACCTTCAATTGTTAGGTGCATGCGTTGTCGTGCTGCTTTCCCGATGTGAGGTGCAGTCTTGAATGTCAAATGTGCTGGAAAGCAATTGTTACATCGATACACAATGCACAAAATGCAGAAATGAGTTAAAATATAGTCGAATGTGCGTTTGGATTTGTAGAGGAAATAAATAGTACAACTGAGCTGAGATTGTTTGAGTCTTCTCTGCGTATCCAAACCGGCTATCTGGCCTAGTTTGAATAACGAAAAGAGTTGAGAAGTATTGTGAATAGTTGTGAGTAGAGATTGGAGTGAGTTTGTGGGTCCTATTGAGAGTGTTTTGAGTTGTTTGAATGTATGAAATATGTTGAGTTGTTGACTTTTGGATAAGTAGTTGAAAAATGTATGGGTCCCATAAATATTATAATAATTTTCTAATAATGATAAATATTATAATAATTTTATTATAGTGCTTTTATAATAGTAATAAAAATATAGTGATTTTATTTTATTTTTCCACCATCGATCTCCCCCACGTGCGGCTCTCTCTCTCTCTCTCTCTCCTTTGCGGTAACCCAACCGAAATGGGTGTGGCCTGATTCTCTCCACTTGCGCCACCATACGCGGCCACCCAGCCTCACCGCCACCACCGGTGACTCCCTCTCACGCCGGTGACCAAGTCAGCCACTATCGATCTCCCCCACGCACAGCTGACTCTCTCCCCTGCAATAATCCAATCGAAATGGGTTTGAGTTGTTTCTGTCCACTTGCGTAGCCATACGCGGCCACCAAGGCGACCACACCTCCACCACCTCACACCGACGACCACATCTCGCAGATCCAGCCACCACGAACCTCCCTCTTTGTCACACACTGGCATTCGCACGTTGACATGATCTCAGCTGAAATGGGTGAAACACAGTGTTGAGAGTGCAAATAGTGTCTGTGTTGTGTAGAGAGAGGAATGCTGATATATGTTTGCAAATACTTTAAATTTTGTTTGGCATATGAAGTCTCCTCATCTGTACGAAAAGTGTTGAGAAGTGTTGGGATACTTTCATTACCCAAACATAGCAGTTCTTTAGATTTTTCTTGAAAATTATACTAGTCGCGATAAAGCATCTCTGCTTTCGCTCAACTAATGGTGTTTAATCGTAGAACTTTAATCACAAATCACCTCTCGGTCTCATTGTGATTCAATAGATCGAATAATTGTTAGTTAGAAAATTGCAAACATTAAAAACTAGGAATAAACACTCAGTCATGAAAATATTGAAAAATAAAATAATTTGAAATATAAACTATGTGTTCAATGCTAGGTCACATCAAAACTCTAGAAAATAGAATTAGTTCATAATGGAATTGAAAAGAATAAAACTTATATTTTTCGTTGAAGTCGATTGATGAAACATGCGGCTCTCACCTCTGCCTTCCAGTTTTGTCTTTTCGAAAGAACACTTCAAGAATAAATTCTGGAACTCTAACTCAGACTCTAAAATATAAAAACTCTCGACTCCGATTCAGTACTCTCATTCCGACCTCTCCTCTATTCAACCCACAAGTAGAGATTAAATAGACGTCAAAATTCAAATCTGGAAACAAGATAATTGTGGCTACAATCTAGTCGAAAAATCTGAAAAATAGTTTTTAAAGATAAATTTTAACATAAAAGGAATTATCCTAAGAATAACGAGATTATCTAAAATGGAAGATTCAGTGATATGCGGCTTGAATTGTAGAGTTCGGAAAGATTTGGTCACCAACAGATTGATTACGGAACTCAAATTTGGTGGTTAGCAGCTAATTGATCCCAGTCAAGAGAAATTATCCCACCTAGTAGATGTCGTGTGCACTGAATATAACTGACATGGAGGTCACAAATGAATGGACGTGGAGGTTAAAATGACCACACGACCCTCTCCTTGCCTACAGAGTGGAAAGACTGTCGATCGAGATGAAAGATTTCTCTCGCCTTTTCTAGTTGTTGCCCACGATGTCGTTTACATTGGTCTTTTAAGTTGGTTATTTAGACTAGTCGCCCAATCTAATCGCCTAGAACCTTGTCGCCAAATCTTTCCACCTTCTGGTTGCGAGTCTCCTCACCTATCGAGAGGTAAGTCTTCTGTCCTTTAGGCGAGAGAAATCTCTTTACTGCCCACGGGACAAGACTCCTCACCCAAATCTCATCTGCTCTCTTCAAATATCACTACCTCTCATCGATTTGGATCCGTAGTCTCTTCTGTTGTATCAAAATGCTCTCCTTTTGCATTAAGTCTTTTCATTCCTTCAAATCTAAGAAAATAAATAAAAATATGTAGAAATAAAATAAAATCAATAGTATTGAAGGGAAAGTGACACTTCTCATAAATAAAAGTGTGATAAAAATTATATAAAAATAACACTTATCATAGGCAGAAAACCTTGAGTCTATTCACTATGACCTTAGAGACCAGCTTATACATCACATTAAAAAAACTAATTGGTAAAAAATTAGAAACCAATTTACAAACCTTTTTCTTAGGAATCAAACTAATAAGTGTATGATTGAGCTCTCTTGGCAAGTGACCATAAGTTAGTGTTTGTAAAACAGTAGCAGTCATAGAATTACCAACAATGTGTCAATATTTTTGAAAAAAAAAAGGGGAGACATACCATCTGGGCCTGGTGCCTTAGTTGGATGCATTTGTTGAAAAACCACCCTTATTTCATCTGCTTGAAAAGGTTTTGTCAATTCTGAGTTCATCTCTTCTATAACCTTTTGATGCACACAATCCAAAACTTCCTCTTGGTTCCTCAAAATCCACTACTAATGTGTCCCTTTGAGCACCTTCCATCCAAACACCCCCCTCATCTTGTAATCTCTCGATAAAATTTCTTTTTATTCTACTAGTAGCTTAAGCATGAAAAAAACTAGTGTTTTGATCCCCTTCTTGAAGCCATTGGACTCGAGATCATTGCCTCCACATTACTTCTTCTCTCAAGCCATAACTACACCTCCTTTCTAGCTGAAATTACACCTACTGAATCAGGTTGCAAAGAATCCATAGCCTAAACACCATGTAGATTTGTTCTAGCAGCATCCAGTTTCCTTCCACATTCCTAAAGGAATTTTTGTTCCACACAGTCAATTGTTCCTCACACCCTCTAATGATCCTCATAATTCCCTCCATATTACATCTATCCACTCCACTAATCCAAACATGAGTGGATAGATGTTTGAACTTAACTTTTTCAAATCCCAAAACAATAATAATATTAAAATATAATACTTTAAACTTTAATCTAAAATAAAAAATTATTATCTCACTCCCCAAACCTAACCTAAGTGTTCTAATTAGATTCCAAGTCAAGTGTCTATTAGCAGCATTAGGGTTGCCATAGACACCTGTGAATTTCCATTATGGCAAATCCCCCTCCTTAATTAAAGTCTCAATGTGATGCTTAAGATAGATTTAATCCTAAAATACAAATCGCCAGTCCATAATAATGCTAATCCACCACTTTTGCCCACAAAAACAACAGTAAAGCAATTACTAAAATGCAATTTAGACTTACAAATTTCCATAGCATGTGCCTTTAGTTTGGTCTTTGGAAGAACACCAGATTGGGATCTTTCTTCATGATCAAATCACGTAAAGCTCGAATTCCTTGGGGGTTCCCAAGCCCACAGAAATCCCAACATAAGGTTTTCATGGCTGTCGGCAAGGCTGGACCCTAGCCTTTGCCGATACCTCAATTTGTACCTTATGAAGTTGTGCCCCATCTTGATGCTTGAGAGCCCCTTGTTTCTGCCTCTTCCCCCCTAGAGAAACACCTTCTTATGAAGATGAGAAAGTCTTCCTCTTCTTTGCACTCAAACCCTTTGAAGCAGATGAATATGATATTCCAATAGCCAAAAGTTTCATTTTCCACTTACGGGCTTCTTTATTTCCATTATTAGAAGGACTCAACATCTCTTGAAGGTCACCAACAGAATGGGTCCCTTGATTACATTTGAGAACAAAATCTCCATTCACTCGGCCCACTACATTCCCTTCACTAAGACAGCCCACTACATTTCCCTCATTAACATGCCCCACCAAGCTTCCTTCCATCCCTTCCAACAGTTCATTCAACTTCTTAGAAACGTGCATGCGTGAAAGGCGCAAACCACCACCAACCTGACTCAACTGTTCAACATCACTAACCCCCACTCTTTCACGACTCCTCTTCTCATCCGAATAACTTAGCATTGATGAAATTTTTTGACAAGTTCGCAACGCCAGGAACTGTTGATGCCACAACTGTCTCCCCCACCTTATGTCCATTACTCTACTCACTTTCCTGAACATCCCCCTTCGTAGACAGTTGACGATGACCTAATGCTTTAGCTACTTTTCCACCAAGACCAATTCCACGCATCCATTGACCATAGGGAAAAGACCATGTTTCTCATCAAAATGTCCCCACTATTCACAGTCTCTTTGAGAATGACCAATTCTCCCACAAAAGTAACAAAAATCAGGTAATCTCTCATACTAGAATCGAACCTAGTAAGGGACACTAGAGTCGATGCATAGCTTCATCCCCCTTAACAGAGGCTTTGTAATATCTAGACAAACTTGAACACGTAGAAATTCACCCCAAGCAATCTTTCCATCAAGTAGATCAACCTCCTCAACTGTACCCAAAGCACTTCCAATTTGTCTTCCCATGGATTCACCTCGAGTCAATAGAGGCAGGTCATGAATTCGAACCCAAAACAAAACTTCAGTTAACTGCAACGTTTGTATTTGTTGAGAACCATCAAAATTTTTAACTAAGACCAAGTGTTTGTCAAAAGTCCAAGGACCATCCCTAATGACCCTATCCTTATCCCTCACATCTTCAAATTCTGCAATTAAGAACTTTGAATCCAAATCTTGAATTCGAATCAACTTCATGGGATGCCAAACCCTATGTAGCATCTGCTTTAGAGCATCCTTGTTATAGTGTTTCGATGTCAACAATTGTAATATCAGACACTTCTCACCCAGCAGAACAGTGTCTCGAACCACCTCTACATCAACGAGGATGACTTCCTCTTCAAATTCTGTCAAGGATAGCCTACCATACAAGCCTTCCAATTAATCAACCATAATTTGTAGTAGTACACTCACAAGGACCCCTGCACATGAAGTAGGAAAAAACCTCAACTTGTAGTGGACAAGAGAGGAAAAAAGAATTTCAAAATTAAAACCTTAGGATTGTTGAAGGTGCCGTAATTTTGTCCTTTCTCGAGTTGAGCATTCCGCCCATCTATTTTGCACAACTTCTCATTCATGCCAACTAGGAATTGCTTCTCCATGATTTCTTAGCAAATGAAGAGGATGACTCCAAAGAGCCATTTTACGAAAAGATTACAACATATCGAGACAAATACATTGGGTTTTTCGTATTCAAGTGAAGATACACATTTCATTCATTCTATTATGAAGTTTTGTTGACAAAATCCTCAAGAACTTTTGGCTGTTGGACTTTGCATGTGCATTTTTGTCTGTGATCTCAAGGGGAGAGATTCATAGCATAATTGCAAGAAATAAATCACTTCAGGGCATAAAAAATTTCTCGAAGTTATATATATAAGTACAAATATATTAGAAGTGACTACGAGGGAAAGTAGTGATTGAGATAGAGAATGACATACCAGAGAGACAGAACGAAATATGAGCAGAGCATTGGTCTTTCCTCCATTGAACAACTTTGCTTTTGAATCTCGTGGGTGAGGCTTTGAAAACTGATGGGAATCAAGGTGGACCCAGTCTTAAAGATCGTTTGCAAGTCAGATGGGCCAATTACAAGCTCAAGAGCCAAGAAGATGAAGGAAGCGATGCAAGGATTGGTGCAATCCATTTGGTATGAGTCTAGCAAGAGCCCAACATTCAAGATGTGCTTGAATGAAAAAGATCCAATTTTGATTCATTTGATACAAGCAGTGGAAAACATGACTTAGACTATTTGGGCCTATTGTTATTGATGGCTTTTAATTTGTTATAAAGTATTTATTTTATTAGTTTAGAATAAGTGGACTTGAGGATATTTGGCCCACGTATGTCTTATTTCTTATGAACTAGGGTTTTGGGAAGGTCTTGTATTGTGGCCAATGGCTTATTTGGAAAGTTACATTTTAGGAACTAGGGTTTCAAGTACTGTAGTGAGGTACTGTTCACGTCCGAATCACTGCAGCGCGCACTGTTCATCTAGCTGAATCACTGTAGTGCCACACTATTCATACAGGGGTATTTTTGGAACAAAGGGGTTTATTTTGGGTTAGGGTTAGCTTTAAATACTCTTTGTAACCTCAGTTTATGGAGTTTATGAAATTTGATGGATTATTCATTGTGAGTTGAGTTTTACTCATCTTGTTCTTAATTGAACTTTTGAACTTATCAAAGGTAAATCACAACCTTTGTGGCGTTCATCCTTATAATCTGGGTTCTTGAGACGGGTTTTTCAACGGGTCTAGATTTTAATATAATCTAGGTTCTTGAAACGAGTTCTCATCGGGTCTAGATTCTCCATCCATTGACTTGAGTTTGGTTTTCTTGGGTGAGTTTCCAATTTGATTGTGGGTTCAAGGGATTTTTTTCCTGCGGGTTCATATCATTTGGTATTCAGAGCTTGGTTTCCAATCAGGTCTGATTCTATCTTTTATTTATTGCATCTTTAATTCTAGGGCGATGAGTTCTAGGGTTGCAAAAAAAAAAATAGAAACAAAAAGTATGCTGCCAAAATTCTTAGGGTTTTGGGTTTGGCTGAAATTTGCATCTCCTAGGGTTTCAAAATTCTAGGGTTTCTTGCATCTCTAAGTTTGTCAATTGCTTGGAGTGTCGTTTCATTGATTCTCTTCTATTTTATTGTCAATTCTTGTGTGTTTGAATTCAATTGCTTGATTTTTAATTGAATATTGCTGTTTGTGATTGAATTAGAGAAAAGAAAAGAAAAGAAAGGAAAGGAAAAGAAAAGAAATGAAAAGAAAGGAAAAGAAAAGAAAAAAAAATTCGAAAAAAAAAATTTGAAAAAATAAAGGGTAGCATTCTCATTTGTTGCTACATAGTTACAATAAAGAGAAAGAAAGATATTTGTTGATTGAGTTTTATCATCAAAGGGGTTGAAAACATCTTTCTAGTGAGTATCTTGTTTTATCATTACTCTTTCCCTCATATAAATTTCTTGAGTCTCGTGTCATTTTATTCATACCTTGTTTGTTTTCTTATTTCTTGGATTTATATTATTGGTTGGAATAATACAAGGTTGTTGTATTGTCTTGATTTTGTTCAACTAGTTCTTAAAAGAACTTGAGCGGGAAAACTATTGAGGTAAAATGTAAGAGAGTGTGAGACTATTATTGGGAAAAGTCAATTAAGAGTGAAACACGAGTGGAGTGCCATTATTCGAGTGTAAACACGTAAGGGAGTGTGTGAGATTTTTCACTAACATTATTTTTATGCAGCACATTATGATATCTCATAGGAGTGACTAATCACCAAAGGGAATGGCAGATAACTCATCTTTTGTTTTGCAAGCCATGTAACAACAATTTGAGCAGTTGAACTTGGTGTTGGGTGAAGTGAGGGATAAGATGAATTAACGAGAAGTCCTGATTAGAAATTTGCAAAGTGGGAGAGATAGGAGGCGACGTGAGCTTAGTATTGAGAATGGGTGTAAGAATGAAGAGTATAGTGAGTCTCTTATTGCCAGGCATGCTCTCAATACACAAATTAGAATGGATGATACAAAGCAGCGGAGAGAAAACATTTTTCATACTAGATGCCACATCAATAACAAGGTATGTAATATGATTATTGATGTGAATAGTTGTATTAATTTGGCTAGCACTACTTCAGTTGAAAATTTGAGTTTATCTACCTTGAAACACCCTAGACCATACAAGTTGCAGTGGTTGAGTGATTGTGGAGAGGTTAGGGTAAATAAGCAAGTGCTAGTTTCTTTTTCCATTGGGAAATACCAGGATATGGTGCTTTGTGATGTAGTGCCTTTGCATGCTGGACATATTTTGCTGGGGAAGCTATGGCAGTATGATAGGAAGGTGATCTATGATGGGTTAAGGAACATGTAGAGTTTTGAAAAGAATGGAAAAATAATCAAACTTGCTCCTTTAACTCCAACATAGGTCTATGGGAACCAATTGAAACTGAAAAGTGAGAGTGATCAAAAAAGCATGAGTGAAAGTGAGATTGAGCTACAAAACAAGAGTGAATGTGAGATTGAGAAAAAAAGAAATAATGAGGCCGAAAAGGAGAGAGAGAGAAAAATGAGAGAAAAATATGAGGGTGAGGCTAAGACCTCAAGAAAAAGAGAGAATGAGTTGAAAAATAATTATGAGGTCGAGGGTTCAAAAAAAGATGAAGAAAAAGAGAGTGATAGAAAAAAAGAGAGTGAAAAGAAGAAAGAGAGTGAAAAAGAAAAGGAGAGTGGAAAGAAAAGGGAGAGTGAAGAAAGTGAGAGAAAAACAAAGAGAAAAGAGAGTTTTTATGCTAAGGCGAGTTTTAATAGTAATGAACTTGACATATGTTTGCCTAGTGTTATTGTCTCTTTGTTGTAGGGATATGAGGTCATGTTTCTTAGCGGTGTGTTTAGTGGATTGCCACCTATTAGAGAGATAGAGCACTACATTGATTTTGTGCCAGGTGCGACAATTCCAACCCGACCTTTCTTTGAAGAACATGAGTGCTTGACACACTTGAGTGAATAAGGTAAGTTGTTGACTAGAATGCATGCTAAGTGGAAGGACTGTATTGAGATTTTTCCTCATATAATCCAATACACATATGGTAAGGAAAATCTTGTGGTTGATGCCTTAGTAAGAAGGTATGTCCTTATCTTCTTTTTAAATGCAAAATTATTGATATTTGAATATGATAAGGAATTGCATGCTAATGATGATGACTTTGCTAGTGTGTATGAAGAGTGTGACAAGGCATCGTTTGGTAAGTGCTATAGATTAGATTGGTATTTGTTTAGAGATGATAAACTTTGTGAGCCTACTAATCTTATGCGTGAAATGCTATTACATGGATGTGGTTTGTTGGGTCATTTTGGTATGAAAATGATTTAAATGCGTGACCATGGGTGGAAGTATTGTCTGTCATTCATTGAGTTTGCATATCATTGGAGTGGTCATTTTGGTGCAAAGAAGACTTTAGACCTGTTGCATGAGCATTTGTGGGAGTATTATTTGCCATTCATTGAGATATTGCATAAACGTTTGTTGGAGAATCCTTTGCCATTCATTAATGTGTTACGTGAACATTTGTGAGAGTATCATTTGCCATTCATTGACATGTTGCATGAACGTTTTTGGAAGTATCATTTTTCATTCATTTACATCTTGCATGAACGTTTGTGCCAGTATTGCTTGCCATTCATTGAGTTTACATATAGTTGGAGTGGTCATTTTGGTATAAGGAAGACTTTTGATATGTTTTATGAACATTTGTTGGAGTATTGTTTGCCATTCATTGAGTTTACATATAATTTGAGTGTTCATGTTACTAATAAGTTTTTACATTTTGAGATTGTTTATATATTTAATCCATTTACTCATTTAGATTTAATGTCTTTACTTATTGATGACAGGAGTAACTTGGATGGACATTTCAAATTTCTTGAAAAAATTAAGGAAAATTTATATTAAGTAGATCTTCTAGGTAAGTATCATGTTTCTGTTATTTTTAATGTTACTAACATTTTTCCCTTTGATCCAGGTGGAGATTCGAGGTCGAATCCTTTTGAGGAGAGGGGGAATGATGGGAATCAAGGTGGGCCCAGTCTTAAAGATTGTTTGCAAGTCAGATGGGTCAATTACAAGCTCAAGAGCCAAGAAGATGAAGGAAGCGATGCAAGGATTGATGCAATCCACTTGGTATGAGTCTAGCAAGAGCCCAACATTCAAGATGAGCTTGAATGAAAAAGATCCAATTTTGATTCATTTGATACAAGCAGTGGAAAACATGACTTAGACTATTTGGGCCTATTGTTATTGATGGCTTTTAATTTGTTATAAAGTATTTATTTTATTAGTTTAGAATAAGTGGACTTGAGGATATTTGGCCCACGTATGTCTTATTTCTTATGAACTAGGGTTTTGGGAAGGCTTTGTATTGTGGCCAATGGCTTATTTGGGAAGTTACATTTTAGGAACTAGGGTTTCAAGTACTGTAGTGAGGAACTGTTCACGTCCAAATCACTGTAGCGCGCACTGTTCATCTAGCCGAATCACTGTAGCGCCACACTATTCATACAGGGGTATTTTTGGAACAAAGGGGTTTATTTTGGGTTAGGGTTAGTTTTAAATACTCTTTGTAACCTCAGTTTATGGAGTTTATGAAATTTGATGGATTATTCATTGTGAGTTGAGTTTTACTCATCTTGTTCTTAATTGAACTTTTGAACTTATCAAAGGTAAATCACAACCTTTGTGGCGTTCATCCTTATAATCTGGGTTCTTGAGACGGGTTTTTCAACGGGTCTAGATTTTAATATAATCTAGGTTCTTGAAACGAGTTCTCATCGGGTCTAGATTCTCTATCCATTGACTTGAGTTTTGTTTTCTTGGGTGAGTTTCCAATTTGATTGTGGGTTCAAGGGATTCTTTTCCTGTGGGTTCATATCAACAACCATCAGGTTGTGTTTTAAAAGAGGGTAAATTTGACATTTGAGATTTTGATGAGGTGGAGGGTGTGCGTTTCATATACTACTGAACAGGTGTACTTTATAGAATTTTTATTTGAATGATATCATTTGCTTACTATGACTAGGGAAGTTTTTTCCTCCCTCCCAAAATCAACATTGCCAACAGCTACTTGGAGTGCACATTAGAGATATGATTTCATTTTTGTGACGCCCCGACTCCCACATATGGAAACTTGAGAATTGTGACGTCAGGATGATGACAAAATAGGTCACGCATTCCAACGATAAGTGCTTAAGTGTGTGCAACATGCAAAAAGTACACAACAAAAATGCAGCGGATAAATTAAATAAGTCAACTAAGTACTAGAATTTTAAATATAAAACTGCTAAAATAAAAGTATTACTGAAAATTATATAGATATCCGTGAAATAAAGTAAAAAATCAAATACATAGACAAAAAAGAAAACAATTCCCATGATCCAAAAAAGGGACCACATTTCATCTATGGAGTCAATTCCACAGACTCTTCGTCCTCATCTGCATCAAAATTTACAGTATCATAAAATGGTACAACAGGTAAGTAATAATCCAAACAACCCACGAGATAAAAATGCATTAATGCAATCAACAATTATGCATGCATATGATGAAATATGCATTAGACCCAAAATATCATTTTTTCTAAAAATGAATATTTTTCAACGCATGCCAAAATCCCATTTTGGTTCAAATTATTCTATTAAAACATTTCCTACAATTTTTCTCGAAAATGACCCAAAATAATAATCCATTATTTTCTTACAAAATGATTCACATAAAATCATTTATTAGACACTATTGGCAAGAATCACAGGCAGCATCCCTACCACATGCACCGTAGGTGGGAATTATAGGCGGGACTATATCACCATCCCTACCGCATGCATCGTAGGCGGGAATCACAGGCGGGATTATACTACCATCCCTACTTACCACCATCTTTACAGTTCGTTTCCACACAAGGGGTACCTATCAGAGCACTGTAGGTTGGAATCACAGGCGGGACTTTACAACCATCCCTACCGCATGCATTGTAGGCGAGAATCACAGGCGGGATTATACTACCATCCATACAGTCTCTTTTCATTTCTCTCAAACCGATCAATCCAATTATTTCAAGCATAATCAAAATCATCTCTCACATGAAAACTCAGTTTTCAAATATACACATGAACATGTATACAATAATACGAAAATTCAGTTTTCATTTACAAACATGAACATGCGTGCAAATGCATTGTATATGACATAACACAAATATTCAACAGCCAACAAAACCCAGAATAATCCAATCATACAACTCCATCCTCCAATCCAACCGACCCCCTTATTCCTCAGACTCAGTCCGGCACAACCAACTAGTTCACATCAAATATGAGTTAGTGCAAAAATACATTTAAATCTCAAAAGTTCTTTGAAAAAAGACTTACAGCGCTATAATATAATTTCTGAAGGATCATGGAGATACTAGAAGTGGTAACACAGCAACGGAACAATACAAAATGCACTAAGGCCGTGGGTCTTAAAATGGTAGATTTTGAACGGAATCAAACGAAGATTTGAGATTACTAGGGAATGACTTAGAGGTGTTGGTGAAGTTAATGGTGACGGTCTTTGGCTGTGGGTGGCGGTGAGAGAGGCGTTTGGAAGCAAACATATCCAAATCAGAAATCAGGATGGGGGAGCTTCACTGGTGGCGGATCGGAGCTGAGATGGGTGGTTTAGGTTGCTGGGAGGTCGCCAATGTTGTGGTGAAAAGATGGTGGCCGGTAGTAGCGTGACGGTGGCACAAGAGGAGCTGAAATTGGATGGGTGAGGTTGCCGGCCGGAGGGGAAGAGAAGAAGAGGGGTAGTGGTTGACACGGACGGCGCACGGCGGTGCTACAGGCGAACGAAAAATCAGATGGGAGAGAGGAAGTGGAATGTGCGCACAGGAGGAAGGAGGAAATGCAGGGGAAAAGAAAGAAAGAAAAGAAAAAGAGAAAAAGAAAAGAGAAAAAAGAAAAAGTGAGGGAAAGAAATGAGATCCAGTCCTCACAACTTGGGTCACAAATTGATCCAATGAAAATGATTTCAAAACAGTAATTTAAATAAAACTAATTTAAACATAGTGACTAAGTAAAGTAAAATAATAAAAATTCAATAACACAATAATTTTAAAACCCATAAACAAACTCTTTAAATTAAAGAGTAATTTAAATAATAAACAATGATTAATAACAAGAAAGACGCATTAAAATAATTTTACAATTTAAAATATTATACAATAATATTACAAAACTCATATAAATTTTAAAATAAGAAGACCAATTATAAAAAATAAATCAAATAATTATTTAATTAAAATACACGTAAATACAGGATATTATAATTTTTTTTAGGTCCCTTTGAACTTTTGATAAACCATTAGATGCAAACCTGATGAATGGTATGAACATGTTTTTCTTCAAGGAAAATGCTATTTATATTTACAATTTAATTTACATTATAACCATACGTGTTACTTTGGTAACTATAGAAAAATGTATAAATTTTAAAAACTCAAAATTTGAAATTTAGTTTAAAAAGGAAAACACTAAAATAAGACTACAACTCAATATATACATATAATATTATGCGTAAAATTATAGTTACATACTGTAGCATGCATTACTCTTTCTTCAATATGTTTTTTTAATAGTTCGATCATGTTAAAAGGGGGAGGGGGTGGTAAACTTTGCACGTAAATATTAAATAAAAATTCTATTCATCATCTATAAATACCATATATTATTTTTGTTAAAATTTTTTTCTCTTACAAAATATGTGATATATGAATGATGAGTAAAAGAATTCAATAAGTTTAAGAAGAATAAAATAAAAAAAATAAAAGAAATAAGTTTTTTCCATTTATGTTTTTCATTTTTATTTAAAATAATTTCTGCTTCAATAATATTGCGTATAACCATGTTAAAAAACTACAAATGGAAACTTATATAATTACACAAATAATATATTAACTATCAAAGATGTGGTCCAACAACGAATGAGTTGTCGTATTAGGGAGCTTTTTGGCGGTGACTTTCATATATATTATTTTGGTAAACTAATTAATTAAAAAAGAACAAACCTTTGACCGATAAAATTAACTTGAATCATAGATATTAATTAAAAAAGCCAATTCGGCGTGGTATTTTGCCACCAAGATTTTATTCTTTCTAATAAAACGTACGTACGTACGTCGTACGTATGGGACATTAATTTATTAATTTGAGAGAAAAACAACGTACGCTAGCTGACCATTTCATGCATGGAGGCCGCTGTACAACTGATCCAGCTTTGAATAGGCGTCAGATGAGACTGTAACAAGGCGGCTCATGATTTGCTTTAATTTTTTTTTTGATAGAGATTTGCTTTAATTATTAGCACTATATATAGTACCATACGATCGAGCCACATATGCTATCTTCATATACTTTAGCTCCAATACGTTGATCTCCTCTCGGTACTGATCTCCATTCAATTTCTATAATTGAGCTGTATACTCGCCAGCACTATCAGAAACAAGATTATTTCGGTTTTCATCTGTGAAGAAACTGATCTTCAAACATGGCTTCTACTGTTACTTGTGCATGCTTGATTCTTGCTCTATTCTTGTTTTTCTCAAGCATGCCATGCGAAGCACAACTGTCCTCTACATTTTATGACAACACATGTCCGAAAGCACTTAGCACGATCCGAACAGCCGCTAGAAGCTCCGTTTCACGTGAGCGTAGAATGGCGGCATCGCTCATTCGGCTTCATTTCCATGATTGTTTTGTTCAGGTATATAAAACTTGTAAGACACTTAAATTTAAGTTTTCCATACCATATTCCGGGCACGAGTAATAGATAACATAATTATTGAGAATTATTTGATTCATACAGGGTTGCGATGCATCAATCCTGCTTGATGATACTCCCTCAATATTGGGTGAGAAAACAGCTCTAAACAATGCTCGTTCAGTGAGAGGATACGAAGTCATTGATGATATCAAGTCCAAAGTGGAGAACGTTTGTCCTGGTGTTGTATCATGTGCAGATATTCTAGCAGTTGTAGCTCGGGATGCATCTGTCGCTGTGAGTCACTAGCAAGTACCTTTCCCAACTAGTATTAATTCTCTCCAAAGCATTCATGATTTATTAGTAAATAACTTGATTTCTCTACAACAAAATCAGGTCGGTGGACCATCATGGACGGTGAAGCTTGGAAGAAGAGACTCTACCACAGCAAGCCTCAGCCTAACCGAGACCAACCTTCCGAGGTTTACGGATAGCCTTGGCAGATTGACTACCTTGTTTCGTGAGAAAGGTTTGAGTGAAAGAGACATGGTCGCCCTTTCAGGTTTGAGCCTAATTAACTATTATATAATGAAAAATTCTTCTAATCAACTACTATTTATCTTTGTGTAGAGTATAAGAGTGAATAGTAATTGATATATAATAAATTCATTTTGTAATATATATGTATAGTAAAAGGATGGAAATTTTAATTATCACGACAATAAGCAAGCAAGGGCAACATGACTAAACAGTAGCGCTTTCTATGAAATATTGCAGGATCGCATACAATAGGGCAAGCAAGATGTGTGACCTTCCGCGGTAGGATTCACAACAATGCAAGTGATATCGATGCTGGGTTTGCTAGCACTAGAAAGCGCAAGTGTTCACTTGCTATAGCTAGCGACGACGAGAAGATAGCACCGCTTGATTTGGTGACGCCCAATTCTTTTGATAATAATTACTTTAAGAATCTGATTCAGAAGAAGGGTCTTCTCCAATCTGATCAAATACTATTTAGTGGAGGATCCACAGACAGCATTGTTACAGAGTATAGCAAGAGCCCTTCAACTTTCAAAAATGATTTTGCCGCTGCTATGGTCAGAATGGGAGATATCGAACCCATCACGGGTTCTCAAGGACAGATACGAAAACTTTGCAGTGTTGTCAACTAAGTTGTCAGCAAATCTTTTCATTTTCTCATTTCTTTTGGTAAAAAAATGCCATAATTAAATTGATTGTTTTTGTATTGAGTAAATAAGAGATAGGCCGGCGCATGTACGTGTAACATATATGAGACATTTCATTTCGTATGTGTTATCATATGCAAAGCAAAACAAGCACTGTAGATGGAGGACTTTCCAGACTGTAATTAACATTCCAGGCATAAGCATTATTTGAGTGCTCTAATAATATTAGCAACATTTGTCTTTTTCAATCTTTTGTACAATTCCTTATAACTTCTTTCTAACGTGCACGTCGATCTCTATAAACTATATAAAAATATATATATATATATATAATATCACTACTAGAAATTTGACAATTTCGTCCCTAATAGTAGTTATTTAAGACATAATTTAAATTTTGTCTCAAAATATGGAAACGGTGTTTTATCTGAACTATAGTTTCGAGGACGAAAAACATAATGTCCCAAAAGAAAAAAATAGTTTGATGATCTTAATGTAATCAGTTCGAACGGTAATGTATTTTACATTCGAATATTGCGATAAGTGCTCGAATAATATTTGTGGCGGGACGTTTTATACAATGGCAAGGGAGGGTTGCACCTAGTTCGAATATAAGTTTCTAGTTCAAAATGAGTTTGAGACCATTCGACGGTGTGGTATTTTCCATTCAAATGTTGAGCTAATAGTTCGAAAGCTTCAATGATTTGTTTGACCTATGATGAACAATATTGAAATAACAATTGTTATAGAAATTTATTTAAAGGCATTCAGAACTTTTAAAAATAATCATTATTTGAGTTTATTAATTTCCATTTATGAAAGATTTAAAATCACTACAAGGAAATAGACTTATTGCGGCGATTTTTGGTCTGTCGGTAATAAAATCGCCGCAATAAGTCATTATTTACGGCGATTCCTTGGTCGACGCAGCTGAAAACGCTCGGGCTTTTTCATTCACCTATTGTGGCGATTTTATTACTTAATTGCGGCGATTTTTTTCGCTGCAAAATAAATTATATCAGTTGCAGCGAGATTATGATGCTAGAGGCGAAATAAATCGCTGCAAAAAGTCCATATCTTATGCCAGCGGACAAGTTCGCTGCAAATGTGATTTTAATCGAGCCCGCGCCAAAACCACATGAGAAAGATTATTTCCCCCCAAATCGATCCCGAAACCCCTTCGTCCTTAACTTCTTCTTCTTCATTTCTCTCTAGCTGCACAGTAACCAAAACCGAAGCACAGAAATTTTCGGCACTTCCCTTCCACCGATTGAAACCACTAAAATCACCTCCAGCTGCTCCAGCCCAGTGGTTCTCGCGCGCGAGTAGCGAGTTACTCTGCTCCCCCCACCGAAACCCCAATAATCGGAGTCTTCAATCGCTTTTGCCTCGGCCATAAAATGTGAAAAAAGTTTCGGTTTTTCGACACCCGAAGGCTTTGTTCTTCATCATCGTCGGCCCGTTTCCTGGAGTAGTGGGTCGGAGTCGATTTTCCAGCCCTTCGTCTCCTGATCCACTAGGTTGAACCACGATTTCCCAAGGTAAATTACTCTGTTAGTATCTCTTTATGGTTCTTGGTGAAACCGTTTAGGGCATTTAGAAACACTGGTATTTTGCTATAATATTTATGCTTATGTTTTGAGAAGCACACACATTGGACAATCCCGTAAGCGATAGGAGGTGTTACCCTTGAATATTAACTTCTTTTTTGGCTTTCTTCGACTCTAGCAAACTCCAGAATGCTTGGATGTTAAATTAATCTTGTTCATAGAAAACTAAATTTGGGCTCTGTTATTTGGTTCCTCTAAAAAGACAGCCATAGTTGAAAACTGAAATTGGAGTGGTTTTGAGTTACGGGCAGGGGAAATTAAACCAAATTTCTTTGTATTTATACCTAATATTCCAGCATTAGCATCTCATGCCTGCATGCAATTATGGTTTAAAATTATCATGCAGGAGGGATGATGGATGATGAATTGTTGATCAATTTCCATATATTAATCATATGAGTATACCTACCAAGTACATGGACCACTTGTGGTTGCATCAGATTAATATCCTTTTGGCTAATTCACATATTTTGTTTCCCCCAATGTCTCACTTTAAAGTTTGGAGACTGCAGTAACACTAATTGGATAATGGCCCTATCCATGTATTGTATCTTTGACAATATTAGTGGATGTATTTCAATAATGATTCGTTAATGTCAAAAGATTGAATGTAACTCAACTTTCATCGTTTGAAACCATGCATGAATGATTGCATTTGCACCCACGATTGACGTTCTGGAATCGTTTTTTATATACATATATGACTGCACCATGACGTCGTAGATTGACTTGTTTTCAGTGTAGCATATATATATGTAGAACTAAAAGCTAGCTAGATCAGTGTTGGTATGAAACTGCTTTCAAAGAGTTTGTCATCCTTGATCTCGTACAACATATAATATCGTTGCAAATATAAATCTATTTCCGGCGAAAACATATATATTTGTGGCGATAATTATTCGTAAAAAAAAAGCTACAAGGACGATTATAAAAAATCGCTGATCATAAAAATGGACTTATAGGGGCGATTAATTGTCTATTTGCGGCGATAATTATTCGTACGAAGAATCTTCTATGGACGATTACAAAAAATCGCTGAGAATGTAATGGACTTATAGCGGTGAGTAATGAATTATTTGCGGCGATTTGTTTCGTTGCTTTTAGTATTCTCGGCGATTTTCGTGCGAACTTGGATCCCCTTTTTCGACGTTTAATTTAGCTTTTGCGGCGAGTAATAATCGCCGAAAATACTGTTTTTCCCGACGATTTTTTTTTATCGTTGAAAATTCTCAGAATCGTCACTTTAAAATCGTCGACTGTTCGGCGATTTAAAAATCGTCGAGATAGATGATTACCAGCGAATTTTTGGGATATTTTCGACGATTTTGAGCGCTGAGAAAGGTGCGATTTCTTGTAGTGAATCTACTTTTAAGTATTTAATTAAAATAGATCATATATTTCATCCTAGAAAAGTAATATATGTTACTAAAAATATAAATTATTAGTTTTTTTTTATGGTAAATAACAATTTGCAAATAATTTTTTTTATTCCAAGAAAACTGATTTTTGATATCGGTAAATGATAAGAAAAATATTTAGTGAACAAACAAGTTATATAATTAAATAAAAAAATATCCAAAAGTGAAAACAAATATTCGATACAAAATAAAACTACGTGGATAGATTCTCTAGGTCCTCTAGCATCACAGTCATGCGTGCCTCAAGTCCTTTCAGTCAAGTAATGGTGGGCGCAGTGATCCTCTCCATGTTCTAGATCAAAAGTGTGCGACGCTCCTCTAACAGAGATCACATCTCCTTAGTACTAGTCTCTGCAGCCTTCGTAGCAGCTCCAGCATCCGTAGTAGCTGGATCACTCTCAATGTCATCGCGTGCCGTTGCAACATTAATGCGAGTCTTCCACAAGTGACCCTCGCTTTTGTTGAAAGTGATCTTATTAAGTGAGCCGATTTAACTATTAGGTTGAAGATCATAAATGCATATGGTAGACTACCTCCAGTCAAATATCGTGACTCAGATCAAATGCAGATGAGGAAGTATAGAGGTAGATCAATCGGCTATTCTTTTGCTATCTTACAAGATTTTTCAAGCTCATTCGATGTCGAAATTTGTTGTGCTTTCTTGGATCGATATTGTGTGAGATAATTAAATTTAACATGTGAAAGAAGGCTTGACAATCAACCTCTTTGATGACCTTGGTTTCATCATATGGAAGATCTGAATTGTCTAGCATCAACCAACGAACCTCATCATTTGCTAACCATCATCTACTGGATCCTCATCCTTAATATTAGGTGACACCGCTTGTCCCTACAACCAGTGGTGTAATGCCCGTTCGCGTGATTAGACTTTTAGAAAATAGTTTTTAAGAAAATGAGACGAAAATTACTGATCATTTTAAAACTTTTTCTCTTCCTTCCCAGGATATGAAAGGTCCGAAGTTTAAAACTATAATCTAGTCTATAAATATAAGATAGGGTTTTGTAGTGGAAATCATTAAATTAAATAAAAGGTTTTTTACAAAAATATTCTTTCATATTTTATACAAAATGCCTAGGCTTCGGTTACTCTTCTCTTGGCCCATGTCTGTCCTGACGTTTCGTTCTCATGTCCTTGTGAGGGGAAGAGACATACATAAAAACTAAAATGAGTCGAACTCTCAGTAAGTATTACTTCATATAGTTAAAATATGCTAACATAGGTTTTCAGTCATGCATTCACCATTCCATACATACTATACATAAGACATACATTCATTTAAACATTGCAAGGTGAGGTTTTTTTTTTTTTTAAATGTTTTCTTTTCGTAAAACATTTTCCCACACATTGTGCCTTCATTTCTTAAAGAATTAGAGCATACATACATTTTTTTATCACTTTCTTTTGGCCGGTATACACTATTACGTGCTGTGTGTTAGGGTTAGCGGTCTTCTTTTAGACCTCGATTCCACCATTGGCCACAGGTTGGGAATCCGTTTCAATCAGGGGGTAGCACTAGATGCACCACCAGTACTACTTACCTAACATTCCAATCTGCCCATCCCTTTTGTACCATCATTCATTTAGTCATAGCCGACACGTATTTTTATACATTAAAACATTCCTTTCATTTTAGTCATTTCATTTCCAGTCCTTTTCATTTATCAGTCCAATCATTTCATAAACATCGTTTAAAAGCATAAGGTTGAACATCATCTTTCAAGGCATCATTCAAAACTTAATTCATGACATCATTTTAAAACATCATTTAAAAGCATAAGGCATAAACCTCACCATTTCGTTTAATGGAAAATAAAGACAATAGATACTATATATAATATCCATTCACATGCATACAATTATTACTTTGGGTGTACAAATAGGGGCTGCCAAGGAAGGCCATATATACATATACCTTTAAACACTTATACTTAGCATACTTTCATAAAACATCCTTTTATTTCATTTCGTAAAACATCATAAATAAAAGGAAACATTTCTTTTTCATTTTCAATATCATTAGAAAACTCTATAAGAGCATGAATATAATACTTACCTGGACTCCATGTCATATTCATTTCATGCAATCCATTTATGTGCGTGTCAAATGGTAACCTACATGCACACGCATAACCTTGACGTCATGCTCTATCTAGTGCATAAGCAGCTAAACTAGAAAACACAGGCAACTCTTCACTTAGACTTTCCTCACTTAGACACACTCTCCTTCTATCTCTATCTTCTATGTTTTCCTTTATCATGTTTCATCTTTCTGGAACCTTCTTGAGGTAACCATTTCAAAACTACTTCGAGTGCTTATCCTTTAAGGTGAACCGTGGAAAAGTGAACCTCCATGGTTTACCTTAAAGTTAAGATACACAAACACCTTCTCACATGCTTCCTACTTCACGTACTTATCCTTCAAGATGAACCTTCTTGATTCACCTTAGGGTTAAGACACTAGCACCTTCATCTTACTCTTCCTATCAACAACATCCCAATGCATAACTTGAACCGACCCAATCATGCAATCCAATCCTAGTCCATACACAAGTCACTTCCTTCCTACATCCTAGCCAACACTTCATCCTCATTCCCATCCATACATGCCATACAAGTTTAAGCCAACACTGAGGATTACACATCGTGTACCTATGCTTAAGATAGATTACCCATTACATATAGTAAATCTGTCCGGCACATGTGTCTAACTAGATTACACATGTATTGATGGGCACCAAGGGGTCTAGATTTTCATATAATTTAGGTTCTTGAAACGAGTTTCTCAGTAGGTCTAAATTTTCTATTGGCTTGATTTCAGCTTTCTTAGGTGAGTTTCAAATTAATTGTGGGTTCAAGGGATTCCATTCTCACGGCTTCATATCATATATCCTAGCCCCTTTTATCGCCTAAGACCAACATATATTCCATTGAACGTCTACTTGTGTAAACAAGCTCTATACTCCGATATTGACCTTCACTTAAACCTCACTAGCATGACCCTTCATGCTACCCTTCCAACTTCACAATTCATCCCAACACTTAACATGACATAACCACATTCACAACTACACCTCCCATCACACCACGTAGCTCGAAACTACTTCCAAACTACACCGTGATCCTGTCACTTCACATGGCATCCCGCCACTTCACCAACTCCTCACTCATCACAAGCACGACTTCTCTCTTACTCTTGTCACTTTGTGACATCCAGTCATTCTCCCTCTACGTCACTGTTACACCACTCTGTCACTACACAGTGACACCCATTATTTAGACTATCAGTCACATCATAGCTATTCCGGGATACTATTCCACAGTTCCCGACATTAGTTATCACGCTCTATGCTCCTCAGCTATGCAACCATCCACTACTTTGAGACATGCCCTACGGCACATCACAACGTCACCACACGGAATACACTTCACATGTACTCCATTCACAACATACTGCGACACGTACTACTACGACGCATGCCACACGGTGTATCACTCCACCACATGGAGTACACTCCATGTGTACTCCCTTCACATTACGCTACGCCAAATAGAGTACACTCCACGTGTACTCTTTCCAATCCACACCACACACATCACCAATATAGCACATACTTGACCACCATACTTCACAACACAGTCCATAACACGACCACACAACACACTTTCTAACCATGCCCAACATTTCATGTACACGACCACACTTCACATCATCATACTACACAACAAACTCTATAAACACCAATAGCACAATCTACAATCTAACCAGCTAACTAACATAATAACGACGGTAAAGGGAAAGAGAGTTATATCATTGTCGAGATGAACCCGTGCATTGCTCGCTACCTGGCACAACCAGTGGTGTCAAAAGTCACTGGCTTGGGCGGTGACCATTTCGTCGTGGTTACCGTTGTGATCTTACAATGGCACTATTTTGAGTGGATAGATCTAGGGTTTCTCAACTAGATCTAGGTTTTGGCAGGGTTAACGTGATTGTGGAGGGTAGCCGACATGGCGGGGAGTTCGTGGGTGGCTGAAGAAGGCCATGGAAGCAATTGAGCTCATATGAGTTGAGTTTAAATTTAAGACTAGCCCAACATCCAAACACACAACTCCCAAATCACTAAACATCACTCAACTCAATACTTTTATACACATGTGATTCACAACCTTTTTCAACTCAACACATTTTTACACACGAGATCCACAACCTTTTTCAACTTTTTATAAATATATCTAAACTCATTTTAACATCCTAACACATCTAAACTCATTTTAGGTGGGTCTCACAAAACTCATTTCACCATCTTAACTCACTTTATTTATAAAGAACTCAACTCATCTCAACTCACTATCCAAACGTAACCTTAATAAATCACCCAACAAGAAGTCATGAAATGAAGAATTTAAAGAATTCCCACTATACTGATCACTTTACACACCAATAATTAATATGCATCAAAACAAACACATGATTTGACATGTAAACTCACAACTATCTTAATTAGGACTATGAATTATTAATTCAGATAATCAATCTTAGGAATTGTGGTTATTTCAGGGCCGATATTTAATATATATTTCCAACTAGTTGGCACCACTGGGACCACAAATTCTATATTATATATTATTTGAAGCATATATGAACCATAGTATGTAGCATTAATTTAAAAAATAATGAAGACACAACTTAATTAGTTGGGACTTTTGATTTTGACTTTGTCACAATATTAGAAAAGTAAAAGAATTAATTAATATGTGTCGGTTTGGTCACATTAACGGATAGGGTTCTGACCACATCCTATCTAATTTTAGAAACGAATGGGTCTAAGCGCCCATGCTTGCAGCTGGCCGTCATGAGAGTAACCCTTAACAGAACATACATGAGTTTCCTCTTCATGTGATCTATGCTGAATATTTATTGGATAATGCAAGAGCCATGCTGGGCTTCCGCGGAAGCTCTCGCTAGGCTATTTTATGTATTTTTATTTTATTTATTTTTTATATAAATTTTTTAACATTTTTAAATATTTTTAAAATATAAAAAATATTTACAACATCATTAAAAAATATTTACTTAATCACAAAATAAAAATAAAAAAAAATAAAAATAGTAGTCTTCCTAGAGCCCATTATTCATATTTAAAAGAAACACGTACTGACGTACAGGAGAAGATCGTGTGATCCATATATATACAAATCCTTTTAATTTCTAACTTTAAAAACTCTTAACATTTTTATGTCATTGTCACATTTTTCAACTATATCAATTTTCAAATAGCTATGCTCGTATATTATTCAAAACTAATATATTTTTTTTATTCAAGTTTCCTTGAAAGGAAAAATAAAAAAACATTGTATGACCAAAGTAAATGTAGATGCAATACATGCATCCACCTTATTTCTTGTTTTACTCGAGAGAGTCTCTTGAAGTTTCATGTAGTTGCTTTCTCTAGCAGGTTAAGAACTCTTCTCCTCCTGTTTGGGCCCTGGCTGGCTGGGACTGGTGAAGTTCGGCGTTGCAAGTGATGGTTTTTTTTTTTCTGGGGAACTTGATCTAACTTCATTTTCGATTCGAAATACTAATAATCCATTGAAGATTCAAATAATTCAAAATGGCAAGAGATGTCAATGTGCCCCAATCTTTCACATCTATAGCAAAGATCCTTGGGTTAATTGGGGCTCTGGACGTTCTAGGGTATTTGGTTCTGCTAGCCCGCCTAAAGCGTTGACTTTGCAATTGTGTTAAAATTTAAATAAGCTCTTAAAAAGATAATACTTAATAAAAAGTACTTAGAGTTTCCTAGCTAGCTGTCTGCCTGGCCTGGAAAGTTCGCCATAAACACAATATATACATCTATATATATATATTTATATATATTTTAATTAGACTGTATTCAAATTGAGATAGAAGATGAAAAAATGGATCAGCATCTCTATCTATTTCTTGTCGTATTTATTGTGGACTAGCACAAACTTTATATTAGTCTTGAGCTCATAATGGCGCGCGGATGGGTCAAACATGCATAATAGAATCGGCCAATTCAATTCTATTATTTGATTAATAGGGTCAAAGAGAAGTTTGTTCCTCTCTCAAAAATCACCATTGCCGACAGCTATTTTAATTTGGAGTGCACAATGGCTAGAGATGGGTTCTTCAAGCCATGGATGTAATTTCTCGACCATTTTACTTCCACGTACATATATACATGCTGTGGTTGAAATGAGAAAGTTTGAATCGGGATTTTCCACCATTTCTTGCTCTCAATGCACAGATAAACAATACGTACCCTCGTAGAATGAATAGGTACCACAAATAATCCACGCACAACGGTTAAGCTAATAATTGATGTTTAGAGTTCTAAATTTATAATAAATTTTAATTCATTTATAAAGATAATAAGAAACCTCACAGAAAGTACAAAAATGCTATCAACTACTTGCAAAAGTCACGAGTCATGAGTAATGGTTTTCTCGATCTTCGATCAACTCTTTTTTTTTTTTTTTTAATAAACGCGTTCAGCTAGAATTAGCAGCTTGCACATAGTAAATGACAAATAGACCGGATCAGACAACATTAAAACTTGAATCATATATGAAGGCCAATTCGGCGTTACGGTATTTATGAGGGTGGGAAAGAAACCTTACGCGGTGCTGAAATAGCTGACCATTTAATATTTATCCTGCAGCCATGGCACCAAGATTTGATTATTTCTAATAAAACGTCGTACGTATGGGACATGAATTAATTGTAGAGAAAACCAACGTACGCTAGCTGGCCATTTCATGCATGGAGCCTCCAGCTTTGAATTGCTTGGTCCATATATTAATGTAGACGTCAGATGAGACTGTAACAAGGCGGCTCATGATAATTTGCTCTAATTATTAGCACTATATATACAATAGGATCAGCCTTGTGCTTCACATCCCACCTTGAAATATTTAGCTCCAATAGGTTGATCTCCTCTCAGAACTCATCTCCATTCAGTTTCTATAATTGAGCTGTATACTCCAGCACTATCAGAAACAAGACTATTTCGGTTTTCATCTTTGAAGAAACAGACCATCGAACATGGCTTCTACTGTTACCTGGGCATGCTTGATTCTTACTCTATTCTTGTTTATCTCGAGCATGACATGCGAAGCACAGCTATCCTCTACATTTTATGTCAACACATGTCCGAAAGCACTTAGCACGATCCGAACAGCCACTAGAAGCGCCGTTTCTCGTGAGCGTAGAATGGCGGCATCGCTCATTCGGCTTCATTTCCATGATTGTTTTGTTCAGGTATATAAAACTTATAAGACACTTAAATTTAAGTTTTCCATACCATATTCCGGGCACGAGTAATAGATAACATAATTATTGTGAATTATTTGATTCATACAGGGTTGCGATGCATCAATTCTGCTTGATGATACTCCCTCAATATTGGGTGAGAAAACAGCGCCAAACAATGATGGTTCAGTGAGAGGATACGATGTTATTGATGACATCAAGTCCAAAGTGGAGAACGTTTGTCCTGGTGTTGTATCATGTGCAGATATTCTAGCAGTTGTAGCTCGGGATGCATCTGTTGCTGTGAGTCACTAGCTAGTACCTTTCTCAACTAGTATTAATTCTGTCCAAAGCATTCAGGACGTATTAGTAAATAACTTGATCTTTTCTACAACAAAATCAGGTTGGTGGACCATCATGGACGGTGAAGCTAGGAAGACGAGATTCAACAACAGCAAGCCTCAGCCTAACCGACACCAACCTTCCGAAGTTTATTGATGGCCTTGGCAGGTTGACTTCATTGTTTCGTGAGAAGGGTTTGAGTGAAAGAGATATGGTCGCCCTTTCAGGTTTGAGCCTGATGAACTACAGCTATATAATCCATATATATGTATAGTAGAAGGATGGAAATTTTAATTATCACAACAATATGTATGCAAGGGCAACATGACTAAATAGCAGCGTTTTGATCTATGAAATATTGCAGGATCGCATACAATAGGACAAGCAAGATGTGTGACCTTCCGCGGTAGAATTCACAACAATGCAAGTGATATCGATGCTGGGTTTGCTAGCACTAGAAAGCGCAAGTGTTCACTTGCTATAGGTAGTGACGACGAGAAGATAGCACCGCTTGATTTGGTGACACCCAATTCTTTTGATAATAATTACTTTAAGAATCTGATTCAGAAGAAGGGTCTTCTCCAATCTGATCAAATACTATTTAGTGGAGGATCCACAGACAGCATTGTTACAGAGTATAGCAAGAGCCCCTCAACTTTCAAAAATGATTTTGCTGCTGCTATGGTCAGAATGGGAGATATCGAGCCCATCACGGGTTCTGAAGGACAGATACGAAAACTTTGCAGTGTTGTCAACTAAGTTGTCAGCAAATGATCTATTCATTTTTTCATTTCTTTTGGTAAAAAAATGCCATAATTAAATTCATTAATGTTTTTGTATTGAGTAAATAAGAGCTAGGCTGGGACGTGTAACATGAGACGCTCCATTTCTCATGCATGTGTTATCATTTGCAAAGCAAAGCAAGTACTGTATAAGATGAATGACTTTCCAAAAGTACGTACTTATAATGTCAACTTTCCAGGCATATAAAGCATTATTTGATCAATGCTCTAATAATAATTAGCAACATCTGTCTTTTTCAATCTTCTCATTTACGTACAATTCCTTACTTCTTCCTAACGTGCATGTCGATCATTATTTGAGTACTGTAATAGGAGTCAAAACCTTGAAATGTGATAATTTTGTTTTACTTATTAGTTAGGATTTGTAATTTGTGTTCGGGGATCGTGTTTATGTTATGTCAATTTATAAACATTACACTATATAGATCAATTTGAATATGACTAGTTTAAAATAACGGGTCAGGTCTTAAAATTTTAACACGACTTATAAAAATAACGGGTGACAGCACATGACCCTGGTTCCAAATGATCAAATGATCAAATTTATTTCACGTTTGTCATAACACAAGTACTATTTATTTCTAAAAAATATTCCACATGGGGCGAATGTCAAATAGGACAAAGTACATGCACATGGGTTACTGGCCAAATTTCACTAATTTAAACTTAGTAGATGATGCACCAAACAATAAGTCAAATGAAGAACTCCAATAGTTCAATCTTGGTAAATCATGGTCCCACACTAGTCATGATCACTCGACACACCGATCGATGATATGATCTAAAAGATGATCTTACTCCTTAATGCATCAAAATAAACACATTTAACATGTAAACTCACAACTATATTAGGATTATGAATTAATTCAGATAATCATCAATCTTAGGAATTGTGATTATCTTAGTGTAACGGTGGGTTAGTACCGAGTGACAATTTGAAGTTTCCATTGATCTCGATCTATATATATATGATCATAATCATTAAATTGAAAAAGTTCAATCCTTCAGTTCGAACGTCCAATTCCATTAGCGATTGCGTAAATAATTTATAAACTTAAGGTTACCTTTGGATATTGAGGTAAGCGATTTGAGATGACTTTTGAATAGTAGTAAATAAATAATAAATAATAGTGAATAGTTTGTAAATAATAATAAACTATTTGTGAATATTAGTGAAATGATCATTTAAGATTACTAATTCATTTACCAAAGACAACATATATATATAGTAGCTAAATGCATGATTACGTTAATTTCTCATAAAGATAAAAGGTATTTAATACAGAATGACAAAATTACAAGTTGCTTTCAGGGCATATGTATATATAAATAGTATTCCAACTAGTTGGCACCACCGGGACCACAAATTCTATTGTATATTATTTTAAGTATGAACGAAATAATAGTATATATGAAGCATTAATTTCAAAAATAACGAAGACGCAACTAATTAGTTGGGGCTTTTGATTTTGACTTTGTCACATTAGAAAAGTAAAAGAATTGTACGTCCCGACCGGTTTGGTTAAAACCGATCGATCGGGTTATGACCACATGATCCTATCTAATTTAAGAAACGAATGCATGGACGTAGCCATGCATGCATTGCATGCAGCTGGTCATAAGTGTAATCCTTAACAGACATGATGAATTTCCTGTGATCTATGCTGAATATTTTAAAGAAACACGTACATGCAATATGTGAGGAGAAGATAGATGTCCACATCCTTATCCTTTTTTAACATTAAAAAATCCAACATGCATATTTATGTCATTGTCACATTTTTCAACTCTATGAAATTTCAAATAGCTATGACCGTATATTATTAAAAAATAATATATATATTTTTATTTCAAGTGTTCTAATTAACTTCTTGAGAGGAAAAACAAATTGTATCACCAAATTAAGTAAATATCTTCCATGATAACCTTGGTTTTCGATTTTGGAAAAGAAAACGGCATAGCTTTCAAATTTTTAATTCCGGCCTTAAAACTTCTAATAGTAAAAAATTAAGAGTTTCAAATCTGATTTTCGTCGGAAGAGGAGGAAGCTCCTCCTACTCCCTCTCATTTCCATACTTCCTTTATCCACCCACTTTGTCGGCCATCAAGGTAGTCCTTTTTTCTTAGTTTTATTTTGCTTCTTTTAAGGTTGAAAAAGACAGATCTACAACGTTCTGACAACTATCGAGAGACATACATGCGGTACAAACAAACTCCCAGACCGCAAATCATTCGGAGGAAAGTAACGGTTTTGCGAAAATCAGTACCGCATGTGGTCCTCATGCGTGAGATCACCAGACTCGCCACCACTAGATCTAATTCAGATCTGAAATTTGTGGTTGAAAAGAGACAAGCGTGTTGCCTTCACGCACCATCACAGATTCCAAAGTCTACTGGAATTGATCCAAACTGAAATCTATCTTTTTCCGCATCTATCTTATTGATTTCCTTTTTGGTTTCCTTGTTGTTAATTAAAAAAAAAAAAAAGAGTTCGTCTCTCGAACTTTTGTCTGTAGAGGTTTAGTCCTCCCTCTCCTACTATGATGGGTGAGATTGAGTCTCTATTTAGGCAGAGAATGTTGTATCTTGGACGTTTGTTTGTAGAGAGTATTAGCAGTAGTGAAGACCAGACCAACCACAAAAGGGAATTTACTGGTGGAGTTTCAAATACATTATTTTGGTTTATGATGTCATGTTTGATATAGGAACATCCTAGAATACATTCGATTATGTATTTAAGTTTCTTGATGAATAAATGATGACAATTTCTCTTAATATATATATATAATATCTACATTTTCCAAAAGTTTAAATTTTTAAGATAAATGATGATTTCACATGGTATCAGAGTAGAGATTATGAGTTTGAATCTTGACTCTACATTGATCTACCCATTAAGTAAATATTTTACATATTGGACCCGCTCATTGAAAGAGACTTTGGCCCACATGTAAATATAGCTCTTCCAATTAGCTTAAACTTTTAGAACAATTGATGATTTCACATTTATTATATTGACCCTGCTGGTCTTTATTTTTCTTTACTTTCTTATGGATTTTCCATTAAAGAATAATTACATTCCATGAATCATAACTGAGTTAAAAAATACTTTTCATACTTGTAAAGATCGATGAGTTTTATTTGCATTAAAATCTATAATATATATGAACCCCAGATACTTATACATTGAGAGTTCATGCGCCACCTCCTCTTGCGGGGAGGCCGTGATGAATACCCGATTTTTATAATTAGGTTGTTGGGGAAATCAATTATTTTTTAATTTTGGACAAAACTAAACAGCCTGAAGATCATTTTTTCTTTTATTTTTTTAAAAAATCAAAGCAGATTTTTGTCAAAAAAGAAAAAAAAGAAGTAAAAACTCATGGCCAAGGTAGAGTGGCTGGGTCCACTTGTAATTCAGCATATAATAGCTGTCCATGTAGTTATTGTATAGAAGGTACGAAGAAAATGAAAGAGGCAATTATTAGTATTAATATTTACTTTTTTGAACACGAGTTGAATTAGTACGTAGCTCCTCACATAGTAAACTGATTAAAAAAAAAAGGTACTTTGACTGCTAAAACTTGAACCATAAAGGTCAATTTGGCATTACGGTATTTATTGAGGAGATCAGTGAGAAAAGGAATCCGCGGTGCTGAAATATCAGACTATTTCACCAAAATTTGATTCTTTCAACTGTAGGCGGACCAGTTCATGGAGGCTGGAGGCTGTACATGTAAGAGCCAGCTTGTGCCGAAATATCAGACCATTCATCGCCAGGCGTCAGATGAGACTACTGCAATTAACAAGGTTGCTTAATTGGCGGCTCACTTGCACTATATATTGCATGCGAGCCTTGTGCTTGACATCCCCCCATCTTCACTTATTTATCTCCATTGCGTTCTCTTCTCAGTACTCACCATATTTACTTACAATTTCTATGATTGAGCTGCGTACTCCATTATCAGAAACAAGACTTGGTTTTCATCTGTGAAGATACAAAATGTTCGCATAAAAATATTTCTACAAGTGTACAGAATCGTAATAAGTAGTAAAGTGTTTTAAAGAAAATGGATACTGAACCCACAACGAATAATTATGTTATTGAGTATTGAAATTGACTAAATTAATTATAATTTAAAAAATTGAAATTTGAAGAATAGATTATTTAAATTAAAATGAAGAAAATAGTATTAAAATTAAGAGCTTAAAGATAATAATAATAGATCTAGAGCGTTTGATTTCACCTAACAAATCCAACACAATTTAATCTTCCTTGTTATAGAATTTCAATTATCCCAAGTTGATGATAAAAATCTCTTAATTATTCAATACTTTCTCTCGAACAATACTAAAAATATCTCCAACTAATAACTCCATATCTCTATGTGAATTTAACAAATTGGAGATTCATTAAGTTTTTTAGATTTTTCTTGAAAATCACACTAATCGCAGTAAATCATCTCTACTTTCACTCAATTAATGGGGTTTAATCCTAGAACTTTAATCACAAATCACCTCTCAGTCTCACTGTGATTCAATAGATCGATCAATAGTTAACTAGAAAATTACAAGCATTAAGAACAAGGAATAAACACTCAATCATAGAAATATTGAAAATAAAATAACTTAGAATATAAATTGTGTTCAATGCTAGGCTACATCAAAACTCTAGAAAAGAAACTTAGTTCATAATGAAATTGAAAAGAAAAATAATAAAATTAGTGTTCTTTGTTAGAGTCGGTTGATGAAGTGTACGGCTCTCACATCTGCCCTCCAGATCCGCCTCCTCGAAGAAACTCAAAGAATAACTCTAGAATAATTGAAACCTAAAACTCAGACTCTCTTCACTAAGACTCTCCTTGCTAAGACTCCCTATTCATCCCACAATACAAGATTAAATAGATGTTAAAACTCAAATCCGAAAACAAAATAAATGCGGCTACAATCTAGCCTAAAAATCTTGAAAATAGTTTCTAAGAATAAATATTAACAAAAAAAAAAATTATTTCAAGAATAATGGGATTATCTAAAATTGAAGATTTAGTGATATACGGCTTGATTCACAGAGTTCGGGAGGATTTGGTCGCCAATAGATTGATTGCAGAACTTGGAACTTGGATTTGGTGGTCAGCAGCAGATTGATCCTAGTCGGGAGGAATTATCCCACCGAGTAGGTACCGTATGCAGTGAATATGTAACACCCCCTTCCCGTAGGCTAGGAGTGTCACGTGTTTTTCATAAAATAAACCCGACAAGAGATCTCATATTAAAATAAAAAAATTTAGAATTTATTTCATAAAACTTTGTTTGATAAAAATGTCTTCAAAATCTAAATAAACTGAATAAAAGTCATGTCATAAAAGCAATAAAATAAATTTAATTCTAGAAGGTCTGAAACTAAATTAACAGTTCCTTCTAATCCTGGCATGTCTGCTCGTAATCATCATCATCACCTGGGTGGTTAAAAACATGAAAATGAACTAAAATGAGTCGAATACTCAATAAGAAATCCATCACAATGTTAACATACTAAACGTAAGGTTTTCATAAAAGTTTTCATGCTGAGAACTTAAAATTCATGACTGATCATACTGATGTTTATGCATGACTGATTTAACTGTCTGAACTGACTGTTCTGATTTAACTGACTGAACTGATTGGCCAACACACTTAACCCTGTGTGCGAGGTTGTGCACCGGCCCCACATCCTGCGGCCGCGAGGGGAGCCGCTGATAGTATTCTGGCATACTATGGTGGACCACGCTTGAGTCCGTGGCTTGCACATCCACCCTGAACTGAACTGCATTGGTACCATGCATCTGAATGACCATCTGACTAACTGATCTGATTTTATCTTGCACTTGAACTTAAGATAGCTTACGTGTCTTATGACCATGAGATGCATGACATAATACATACATAATTATAATTTCTGAATCTGAACATGATGCGGAAATGACATGATCATATGCTATGCTGGATGACATGTTTGCATACGACATGAGTGGTACATAAACAAAGGTTATCAATGAATTGGCTTGAATAATACTTAAATATAAGTTGACTGTGATGATCCTAATTTTGTGATCAAATAACTTACCTTCCTGCGCTTCTTGTTGAATCTCAAGTCGTAACTCGTCATCTATACACAATATTTAAAAGTCACTAAACTTGTCTAGGAACTCGTATCCTAATATCCTACTTAATTAAAATTCATAATCTAGAAAATAGTAATATTCTGCTTATCGCTATAAACAATAAATCTTAATATCTTAAATTACTTAAAAGTACTAATAACATATTATAACTTAGTAAAACACTTGGACTATTTAAAATAAGTCATAAAAATGTAAATTCTTAAAATAGATTTACTTTCTTAACATAATTATTTAATCTTATAAGAAATATATTAATTATCAATATTATTTAAATACTCTTAACATATTTCTTTATTTTATTTAAAGTATAACACAATAAATTATTATTAAGCTTTTATTAAATATATAAAAGGATATTAACAAAATATTGGGCTTGATAGTATATTAAAATATTTTCAGTTTCCTTCAACACTTTATTATAAAGAAAAAGTCTATGATTAATATACTTATTTAATAAAATTAAACACAACTTAAAGTATTAAGTTCAACCCATCATCATTTAAACTTAAGCCCAACAAAAATTACTAAAACAGTAATATAAGATCAACTCCAAATTTAAAATACAAGTTCATTTAAAAACTTATGAGAGGTTCATAAAATATAGGGGGCTCGGTTAAGTGTCAACAAAACATAGTTATCACATGCAGTGTATTCAAAACCGACCCAAACATATTATACCAAGTGATATTCAGTGAAAATATAAGAGCAGGTTACACGGCAAGTGTTAGAGGCAGCCGAGGGTATTATTGTAAGCACACACCTCTACATGCATTATTCTAAAACCAAGCCTATGTACTGATATTGTGAAGAGAAACCGAGTGCTGTGCGAGAGAACAGAGGCTCACCGAAGGAGGGGCCACGCGACGGGGCTGGGCTGGATGGCGGCTCTGGGTGGCTGGGAGTGGAGTCGGTGCAGCTGGAGGCTTCTCTGCGGTGGTGCGAAGCCGAGAGAGGGAGGGGGTTCTCGGCTGGTTCGGTTGACGCTCTGTTTTAAGGGTGCAAAAACAGGGGTATATCTCGTGCATGACAGTGGCGCACGGAGGGGTTTACTGTGCTGTCCGAGGAGTCGGTTGGTCGTTCCTTGAGGTGTTCAACTGTGGCGTCGGCATGGTCTGGGCAGAGGGGCTGAGTGTGGGCTCGAAATGGATCTCGGTCTGCGGCGTGAGGGAGAAGTGCTCTGCTCAATGGTGCAAACATGGCTGCGTCCGTGTGAGAGGAAGGGGTCGTGGGTTTGGTTTGCGTGTTGTTGCTTCGGCTGGTGGTCTCTCCAGTGTAGGTGGCTCTTGGCTGCTCTCTTTCTTTTCTTTTTCCTGGATGTGCAAGTGTGTAGGTGTTACAGGAGGTCTCGATGGCTTTTATAGGCAATGGGAAGGGAAAAAAAATCGTGAGTCATAAGGAGTTTCGGTTGGGATAGGATTCGGAGTTGAGAGTTTGGTTTCCCATTAGGAAACCTATTCGACTAGGAGATAAATACTTGAGTGAAGGTAGAAAGAAACGAGGAGAAGAACTCTATTGCAATCTCAGAATCGGTTAATAGTAATAATAATAATAATAATAATAACAATAATAATAATAATATTGTTTATAAGAAAAAAAAATACATAATACTAATCTTATAGCCTAAATTTAGGATCGGATTGTTACAGAATATAATTGGCGTGGAGGTCACCAAACGACAAGCGTGGAAAGACGTCGGGATGATAGAACCCTCTCACCAAACGATCGAGCGGTAAAGCTGCTCGCCTAACTCTTTGATAATATTGCTATAATTAACTTTACTTGTAGACCTTCTACCTCTTTTGCTTTTCATGTTCTTGTGAGTTGTAACTTTGTGTAAACATAGTTCTCTTGAAAGGTAAGGAAATCAATATTTAAGCTCAAATAGGGTAGGGAATATGAGGTTTACAAGAAAGAAAAAAAATATAAGGCCAAAATATATTTCAATAAAGCTCAAATGGACGACTAGAGATAAAAATAATAAACAAGTAAGATTGAAAGGCTTAATTGGTCCAAAGAATGCTTTAATCATTTTCCTAGTAATATTCTATCTAGGATTTCGCCTCGAGTGTAATCAAACAAGTTCTAGAGTAAGTTGAGACCATACATATTCACATAAAATTTCTCTAGGTACTCAAAACAATTAATGATCATAAGAAGCATTTATTGAACATAGAAAATATCAAATTAAGTAATCAAGTAAGGAATTAACAACTAGACTTAAGCAATGAGAAATTTTCCTACAAATTATAATCAATTTCAATCATATTCTTATCATAGGCTTTTTATTCATCAAACCATATTGTTTTTATCATCATCATCATTATTATTATTATTTTATAAAATAATATCCTTTCTCCCCAAACTTAAATATCACATTGTCCTCAATGGGAAAAAGGAGGAAAAACTAAAGCAAAGAATAAGAGAAGGTACAAGATGCTCCCCTGATTGTTTCCAGTTCTGCCAATTGAATATTTTCCTTGAAGGTGCAACTGTTACTTCTTGGAGATCTCCTCGCCTCTTCATTCCTGCAAGATGAAAGAAAATGAATAATATTAAGAAAAAATAAAAATTAATTAAAAAAAAATTGGGTTGCCTCCTATAAGCGCTTCATTTAAAGTCTAGAGCTAGATATTGTCCTCTCATCATTTATTACTAGCGAGATCGATGGAACATTTTTCTGAGTTAAAGTCTCCATCCATATAGGTTTAAATCTCTGTCCATTTACTTTAAATGTGTATTTTGTCTCGTGATGGACTTTAACTGCCCCATAGGGAAAGACACAAGTCACCACAAACGGTCTCGACCACCGAGAGCGCAACTTTCTCCAGAAGAGTCAAAGTCTTGAGTTAAATAATAGAAATTTCTGCCCAGCTTCGAATTCCCTTCTCAGAATATAGTTATCGTGCCATCTTTTAGTTTTATCTTTGTAAATCCGAGCATTCTCATAAGCATCATTGTGGAACTCATCCATCTCGTTGATCTGCAGTATTCTTTTCTCACCAGATCTGCAGTAAATCAAAGTTCAGTGTTCCCATCGCCCAATAGGCTCTGTGTTCTAGCTCCACAGGTAGATGGCAGGCTTTTCCAAAAACGAGTTGATAAGGTGACATCTCAATCGATGTTTTGAATGCTGTCCAATAGGCCCATAGCACATCATCTAACCTTCGCGACCAGTCTGTCCGCAAGACACTCATGGTCTTCTCCATTATGCACTTTAGCTACCAATTAGATACCTCGACCTGGCCACTCGTTTGAGGATAGTATGGTGTTGCTACGTGATGGGTAAGTCCATACTTAGTTGGTAGCGCTTCAAATTGGCGATTGCAAAAATGTTTCACACCATCACTGATTATGGCCCTCGGAGTGCCAAATCGGGAAAAGATGTTCTTCTGTAGGAAATTCACTACAATGCTCACATCATTGGTTGGCAAGGTCACCGCTTCCACCAATTTGGAGACATAATCTATAGCAACTAAATAAATTTGTTAGAATATGAGGATGGAAAAGGACCCATGAAATCTATACCCCAAACATCAAATAATTCAATCACTAAAATATTGTTTAAAGGCATCTCATGCTTCTTAGAAATGTTGCCAACCCTTTGACAATGATCACATAAATTAACAAAATAGTCGGCTAATAAAAGCCGCATTGTAAAACTTTCGCTGTTGTTTTTGCTCCACCAAAGTGTCCGCCCGCTTCCAATGAGTGAAAATGTCTAACTATGCTCACCATCTCCTCCTCGAGCACACATCTCCTAATTATCTAGTCCACACAGTATCGGTATAGAAAAGGTTCCTCCCAAAAATAATATTTCAAGTCTGAGAAGAACTTCTTCTTTTGTTGATATATCATTTCGGCCGATAGAATTTTAGACACCAAATAATTTACCATGTCGGCATACCATTGAACAACTTGTATAGGCATTAATTACTCATCTGGGAAGGTCTCATTAATTGGGAAATTCTCCTCGCCAGCCACCTCCTTAAGCTCAAGGTGAGATAAGTGGTCGTCCACTACATTCTCGGTACCTTTCTTATTTGTTATTTCCAAATCGAACTCTTGTAGTAGTAGAATCCATCTTAACAGTCTTGGTTTGGCAACCCTCTTCGACAGCAAGTATTTAAGAGCCGAGTGATCAGTGTAGACGACAACCTTCGAACCTATCAAATAAGAATGAAATTTGTCAAAAGCAAACACAATTGCTAACAATTCTCTTTCAATAGTAGCATAATTAAGTTGAGCTCCTATTAGGTTATGACTTGCGTAATAAATAACATGAATATCCTTTCTAGCATTTGATCAATAAAAGGTAAGGGAAAATGGTCTTTTCGAGTTGCATCATTCAATCTTTGATAGTCTATGCATACTCGGCATCTCGGGACTGTCCTTGTCGGTATGAGTTTACTGTTGTCATTCTTGATCACTGTTATCCCTCCTTTCTTTGGGATGACTTGTACTGGACTTACCTATGTACTATCTGATATTGGATAAATGATCCCGGCATCTAAAAGCTTCAATACCTCTTTATGTACCACTTCTTACATTGATAGATTCAATCTCCTCTGGGGTTGGATGATCGATTTAAAATTATCTTCCATTACAATCTTGTGTATGCAAATTGAAGATTAATTCCTTTGATGTTCGAGATGGTCCAACCCAAAGCTATTTTGTGTTCTCACAAGACTCTCAACAACTTCTCTTCCTTTACATCACTCAATGAACTGTTAATAATAACTAGAAAAGTAAAGTCCTGGCCCAAGAAAGCGTACCTTAAATTTGATGGAAGTGGCTTGGATTCAGGCTTGGGTGGTTCCTTACTTGGAGACTTTGGCTGAGATGAGTTTAGCTTTTCCACTTTCGATTTTATTGAAGGAGGAAAGGATGGTGTAGCCTCCAAATATCTCTCACACTCCCTAACCTCTTCATCTTTGGATTCAATAAAGGTAGAGTGAGTAAAACATACCTCAAGTGGTAGCTTTGGAAATTTAGCTCCATAAGTCTTGTCAGCCTTTACCATGTCTCAGTCGCTTATTTAAAAATAAGAATGTACTTCAGCAGGGAATTTCATAGATTTAAATACATCAAAAGTGACCTGCTCATCGCCGACCTTCAAAATGAGTTTCCCTTTCTGGAAAATAATTAAAGTTCTTCCCGTCGCAAGGAAAGGTCAGCCTAGTATCAAAGGATCTCTTCGTCCACTTCCATATCGAGTACAATGAAGTCGGCCGGGAAGATGAACTTACCAACTTTCACCAGTAAGTCCTCGATGAGTCCCCTCGAGTATTTAATAGATTTGTTCGCCAACTAGAGAGAGATGGTGATCCGTTTTACTTCTCCAAGACCTAGTTTCCTGAAAACAGAGAGAGGCATTAGATTAAGACTTGACCCTAAGTCGCATAAAGTTTTGTCAAAATAGGAATTTCCTATAGTGCAAGGGATAGTGAAACTCCCCAGATCTTTCAACTTAGGCGGCAGCTTCTTTTGTAAAATTGCACTGCTCTCCTCAGTCAGCATCACACTCCTCCAACTTCTGCTTGTTTGATAATATATCCTTCAAAATTTTTTCATATTTAGGCATTTGCTCTAAAACTTCAATGAGAAGAATATTAATATGCAGTTGCTTAAATATACTCAGAAACTTAGAGAACTAATTATCAATCTTATTTTTTCTTAATTTGTGAGGAAAAGGAATTGGTTGATCATAAATTGAAGGAGAATAAGTTTCAGATATAAACTCCCTAGATTTCTTAGGTTTTGTCGCCCCTTTACTCTCTTTAGTCTTCTCAGCTTGCTGGTTGGTTACATCCCAATCAGTTCCTTCACCTCGTACTCGATTTCCTTCTTCTCGAACTCTAAATTTTTGGCAGCTTCTACATTTCTCTCAGTATTTACTGTCGGTGGCTAGTCATGTGTCCACCCACTTCTCAATGTTATGGCTTTGACATGTTCCTTTGGATTGGTCACAGTGTTGTTCGGTAAAGTCCCTGCTATCCTCTCGATAAGCACGTTGGAGAGCTGACTGATTTGTGCCTCAAGATTGCGGATTAAAGCCGAGTTGTTTTGGGTCACCATATCTTCAAGTGTCGACTTCTTGTCTTGCCATGGAAACTATTGAGGTGGTCTAACCGATACTTGGTTATTGCTCCATAAAAAATTAGGGTGATTTCTCCATCCAGGATTGAACGTATTTGAATAAGGATTGTTTTGACGTTAGAAATTGGACACGTAATGGGCTTGTTCATAACTCGGTTGGGCAAAAGGATCCCCCATTTGGCAATCTACACTTGAATGATTTCCTACACAAACAACATTAGTTTGAATAGCATTAACATTCATTTTACCTATTTGTTTGGATAGATTTGCCAACTAAGCCGTAATTGCGGACATAGAGTCAAGCTCAACGATGTTGGCCGCCTTCTTTGGCATTGCTCTCTCTGCGGCCCACTGATAGTTGTTAGACGCCAACTCTTCTAGAAGTTCATATGCGGCTTTAGGGGTCTTACTCATTAATGCTTCTCCTGGGGCTTGATCAACCATAGATCAATTTATGGAACCCAAAACATTATAAAACATCTATACTTGAAGACAAGCTGGAGGTCATGATGTGGACACTTGTGTAATACATCCTTGTATCTCTCCCATGCCTCATATAATGATTCACCCTTAAATTGGGTGAAGGTAGTGAGATCATTCCTTAACTTCGTTGTCTCTAGCGGAGAAAATATTTTGCTAAAAGTTTTTGTGCCAATTGCTCCTAGATGGTGATGATGCCGAGCGGCAAAGAATTCAACCAAGCTTTTCTTTTTTTCCTAAGTGAAAAAGAAAAAAATCTCAGTCTAATCCCATCATCTGTCACTCTGTTGTGTTTAAAAGTATCATAAATTTTTAGAAAATTTACAATATGGACATTAGGATCCTCTTGTGACAGCCCCCCAAATTGGACAGTTTGTTGAATCATTTGAATAATGGTTGGCTTAATCTCGAAGTTATTGGCTTGTATAGCTAGCCACCTTATGATAGATGTTGCCCCATTGACAGAGGGCATAGCATAGTCTCTTAACGCCTTATGCTCCTAGTCGGCCATATTAAATTTTAAGGGGGCGACCTCTTTTTTCTTTATTGATCCAATGTAAAGTTCTTTCAATCTCAGGATCGAAGAATGTATACTCTAATGATTTAGATCGTCGCACACATTTCTGATTCCTGAAAAGAAAAACCAAATTGAGATCTAATTTAAACCAATTTTTTAAAAATAAAATAAAATCTAAAATAGTAAAAATCTAGCTAGTATCAATATCAATAACAAAGACTTGTTTGCATAAAAATATCTTTGCGTGTGTACAGAATCGAAACATGTAGTAAAGTGTTTTAAAAAAAATGGATATCAAACCCACAGGGAATAATTATGCTGTTTAGTATTGAAATTGACTAAATTAATTACTATTTGGAAAACCGAAATTTGAAGAATGGATTATTTAAATTAAACTGAAGAAAATATCATTAAAATTAAGAGTTTAAAGTTAATAAGAATAGATTTAGAGAGTTTGATTTCACCTACCAAATGCCACACAATTTAGTCTTTCTTGTTATAGAATTCTAATTATCCCAAGTTGATGATAAAAATCTCCTAATTATTCAATACTTTCTCTCAAACAATACCAAAAATATCTCTAACTAATAACTCCATATCTCTATGTGAATTTAACTAATTGGAGACTCATTAAGTTTTTTGAATTTTTCTTGAAAATCACACTAACCGCGGTAAAGCATCTCTACTTTCACTCAACTAATGGTGTTTAATCCTAAATTTTTAATCACAAATCGCCTCTCGGTCTTACTGTGATTCAATATATTGAACAATAGTTAGCTAGAACATTGCAAGCATTAAGAATAAGGAATAAATACTCGATCATGAAAATATTGAAAATAAAATAACTTGGAATATAAATTTTGTGTTCAATGCTAGGTTACATTAAAACTCTAGAAAATAAAATAAGTTCATAATGAAATTGAAAAGAAAAACAATGAAACTGGTGTTCTTCATTGGAGTCGATTGATGAAGCATACGACTCTCGCCTCTGCCTCCAAATCTGCCTCCTCGAAAGAAACTCAAAGGATAACTCTAGAATAATCAAAACCTAAAACTCAGACTCTCTTCCCTAAGACTCTCCTTGCTAAGACTCCCTATTCATCCCACAATAATGGATTAAATAGATGTAAAAACTCAAATCCAGAAACAAAATAAATGCGACTACAATCTCACCTAAAAATCTAGAAAATAGTTTCTAAAGATAAATATTAACATAAAAGAAAATGATCCCAAGAATAACGGATTATCTAAAATGGAAGATTCAGTGATATATGGCTTGATTCACGGAGTTCGGGAGGATTTGGTTGCCAACAGACTAATTGCGGAACTCGGATTTGGTCGGGAGGAATTATCCCACCGAGTAGTTGTTGTGTGGGCTAAATATAACTGGCGTGGAGGTCACAAACGAACGGGCTTCAAAAGACTCCCGACCGGGATGATAGAACCCTCTCACCAAACTACCGAGTGGTAAAGCTGTTTGCCTAACTCTTTGTTGCCCAAAATGTCGTTTAGGTTGGTCTATTAATTTGGTCGTTTAGACTAGTCATCCAATCTAACCGCCCAGAGTCTTGTCACCAAGTCTTCTTGCCCAAAAGGTCAAATATATCGTTCGCCTAACTCTTGTCGCCAATTCTGGTCGCGCTTGGGTTTCCTTGCCTATCAAGAGGAAAGTCTTCTTGCCTTTGGGCGAGAGAAATCTTCTTCCTGCAGATGGGACAAGGCTCCTCGCCCAAATCTCATCGGGTTTCTTCAGTCTGGCTCCATTGTCTCTTCTTTTATACCAAAATCTTCTCATTCCTTCAAATCCAAAAAAATATATTTGTCCTCCATAGTCTGCCTTAGGGTTGCCTTATCCTTGCCTGAATCACTTACCTCGACCTTCGTTGCGACGAAGTATGGGTTTAGCGCCAGTCTAGCCCAAATATACCCTTTCCTGTAATGTCAATGGGCGGGGGAAGGTCCAGAACAAACTACCCAAAAGACTTACCTCCTCACGAAAGATGATAGGTGAGCAGGTAACTCAACCTCCTTGTCCGGGAGAGCGGGACCAATCCCGAGGTGGCCTAAATAACTTACCCTAACCCCATCACGGTGAATGAGCAAATCAGCCACATCGCTAAGAAGGTAGGCCTTGAGGTTGCCTTAACCTTCCCGCGACGAAGTGCGGCATAGTCCTTGGCTACCCAAAGGAAAATGTTAACTTCCTCGTCAGCGTCACCGGGTGGGAGCGGGTCCAGTAACAGACTGCTCAAACAACTTACCTCCCTGCGGGATATCATAGGGGAAGGTAGGCCTCAAGGTTGCCTTATCCCTCCCACAATGGAGAGTGGGATCAGCCTTACCTCAGCCCCCGCTACGACGAAGTGTGAGATTAGCGCCAGCCTGACCCAAACTTAACCTTTCCTGCGATATCAACATGTGGGAGCGGGTCCAGTAACAGATTGCCAAAACAACTTACCTCCTTGTGGGATATCATAGGGAAAGGTAGCCCTAAGGGTTGCCTGAATACTTACCCCGGTCCTCACAGCAGTAAAGGATCAGACCAGCCACATTGCTATCCAAATTAACTCCCAGGAGGACAAAGAGGCGGGGTGGCATGAGACATTTCGACCTCTCCCTGACAGAGAGCGGGACAAGTCTATAAACCACCTGAATAATGAAAAGTAAATATATGGATATCATCAACGAAATCAACATTAGCAAAAACTTCATCAGCAGAATCTCCACCAGCACCAACCTACCTCCCTGTGATGTAAAAGAGATAAGTCACACTAGAGGCGGCTCTACCACTCTCACGAAGGAGTGCAGGTCGGCCCTTGGCCACCTGAAAATAGAATCTACATCAACAGGAACTTCATCAACAACTTCCCTCCCCACGAGGTGAAAGGAAAAGGTGGGCCTAAAAAGATGTCTTATCCCTCTCACGGAGTAGTACAGGTCAGCTCTTGGCCACCTGAAGACAGACTCTGCACCAAAGAAAGAATCTTCATCAACGAAATCTCCATCAAAGGAAACTTCACCAACAGAAACTAACACTCTGACAATGCAGGAAAAGAAAAGAAAAGGGCTAAAAGTGATAAGAGCTAAAAGAAAGAAAACTAAGGAACAAAACCAAAGGAAAAGCAGAGTTCGGCTCCCTACCCTGCAAAAGTCAAGCCAAACCTATAGGCCGCACGAACAATAAAAGCGGGTGACAAAAACATCATCATTCGACAAAGAAACGTAGTTTAAAGGGCCACTGACAAGTGGGGTCATTGACCGCGACCAGACGCCGGCGGGGTAGACCGTTGGGAATTGTAGAAGAAAACTCCCTTCCAACTGCACCCTACCTAAGCAGGCCCATAAAGGGAGAGGAGAGAGAGAGAGAGAGAGAGAGAGAGAGAGAAAGGCGGGAACAATACAACAAGGTAAATGCGGAGAAGGTACAACGGGATACACAAAATCAATTTATTACATTTCCAGGATTACAAAGGACCAATCCCATCACGAAGTCAGAATACAAATACAAATTACATCACAAAGTTGGATTACAATAGACAAAATACTTCACGAAGTCGGATTACAGAAGACAAGTTACATCATAAGGCTGCGTGAAGCCACTGAGCTACAAAGAAAAATTCGCACCGGGAAGCTCATACATTCCACAAAACAACCTGTAGTACCACATACTCCACCCATACATGTATAGAAGAAAAGCTCCTGAATGGGTCCGGGGCAGTAAACCTTACCAAGATTGACTCAGCGACCAAGAACGATGACCACATAACCATAGAACCACACCATGACAACAAAGTTTGATCAATCAATCTTCTGGGTGCGGCGTGGGGCAAAGGCCTCCACCATTACGACGTGTCAATAACGTTAGAGATTCCCTCAAAACGTCAATAGGGATGTTATGAGGCAATTAATTGAGTCGTATGATAGACACACTTTCCGGAACCCCAACAACAAAGGATTGGCAAGGAAATCTGTGCTAAAATTCCACCCTCATAAATCAAGCTTAGTCCCTACAAAGCCACCTCCAATCCTCCGAGATGACCTACCAACCATGGAAGATAGCAGTGGGGTCGAAGCATAATAAGTGAAAGGGCGAGAACGAGAAGAGGAGGTTTGGGACCCCAACAACAGGGGATTGGTGAGAAGATCCACCAGGAGAGTCTGCCTTCATAAGGCGGGTTAATTTCTGGCAGATCTGCCACCACGGCCACTCGGGATCAGGCCCTCTCCGAGCATGTCGCATCTCTTCAAGGACACCTTATATAGAGAAAATTCATCCACTCTCATAGCCCGGAGGTCACACTAGGGTTCTGAAGTAGGAAGGTCTTCATTTGCTCTAGGCCTTCATCATAACCAAACCTCCAAGCGTCATTAAGAAACCCCCGGACATAGGACAACTCGTTGCACAAGCCGCGAATGGTTGCTTCCCAGCCCTCGAGCATCAGCTGGTTCATCGTTAGGGCGGTCTCCGCATCCAATCTCTGCTGCCTCTCCTCCTTCAAGGTTTTCCTCTTCGCTGCTAGTGACTCGTTAGCCTCTTTGACTTTAGAGTCAAGCCATTTGATCTGTCTGCCATCTGTGTCCCATTGTCGATGAAGCTCTAGAATATCAGCCTGCAATCGCTCTAGTTCCAACTGACATTGGTTTAGAGATTGCTGTAGGGTGTCCATAGCCTTGTAAGCTAGTGAGGCCTTAATTCGGAGTTGACCGACCCCCCTTTGGACCGGACCAAGTCGGCTAGGGCTCCCTCAGTTCCCTCCCTTTGCTCTCGCTTGAAGGCCACACTTTACATGGTCGTCTGGACTAGAGAGTGAAGGTCATGGTTCTCTCTCCCTAGCTCCTTAGGCAATCCACAAGGAAGGTAGCCAGGCACTCCAACCCCTACAACGAAAGGCGAGTTAAACAAAAGGGGGGGAGAGAGAAAGAAAAAGGAATAGTGGGCAAGTAAAGTTTACCCTGGTAAGTAGCCCCTTGGCTTTCCCCTCTGCTCTATGGACATGATCAGCGGTCATCTGAAGATCTTCAGGAACCTCCTCGGTGACTTCCCTGCTGTCATCAGGGACACCGATAACTCCTTCACTGGGAACATCGCCCACCGCCTCCGCCACACCACTAGGGAGGGTTGCTTCGGCCGCAGAAGTTGTCAACAAAAACTCTCGAGGCCGGTGACACGGTGTAATGCTGAATGACAGGCGACGCCAACTCTTCTGATGCTCTTGAGGGCGTAGGTAGACGAATCACCAACATGGACGGCCCCCCAGAAGGAGTGGCAACGGTAACACTATCCGAGTCAGTGGGACGGGGGGAGATGCTACGAGGTCTTTTTCCCTTCCCCATAACAGGCGGGCTCGTAGGATGACGGGGAACAGGCGCAACAATCCAATTCATGGGAATCCCCGCGTCTGAACACTAGATGGCTAGGGGAACCAAATATGGAAGGAGGCTGTCATCCGACAACAGGGCCTCTGAATACACATCGTTTGAATGTGCGGCCACCCAAGAGTTGACAATCCCAAGTCTCGCCTTTTCAAGGGGATTTGGTTCAAGGCGGCGGATCGAGGCATCAGAGACAATGCCCCAGTTGGCATGAACAAAGAATAGTGGCCTAACGGCCTGCTCGGCTAGATATTCCCAACCGTAGACTGGCACAAAGAAGAACTTGCGGTTGTATCCCTTCACCACCTTAAGTCGCCCCTCTATCTGAGCTAGTTCCTGAACGAGCTGGAAGTTGTAAATACACCGATCCTTCCACACTAAATTATGGGTAATAAAGAATTCACGGGTAGTCAGTCGGGATCATCCGACCCGGCTTTCTCCAAGGCATAGCGCCAGATGACACAACACGAGATCAAGATCCTCCACACAATGGATAGGAGCTGAGTGGGTGCCAGCTCAAAGAAAGCTAGTACTTCACACACTTGCCAGGGAACTAGCAACCTTAGCCCACAGAAAACATTGCAAGATACGCTACAACTCTAGTACCATAGCCTTCCTTGTCCACCGCACCACCGGTGGGAGGGGGCACTTCAAGCTCCAGCTTTAGAGAGATCCTGTAGGTCGCTTTCAGTTCCTCCAATTCCTCAGAATTAACTGTGGACTGCCAGAAAGATCCTGCAAAGTCATCTGTAAGGGAGTCATATTCGGCGATAGCAGCTTGGACGGCACCAAAAGGTGCCATGCGATCATTGGAGCGTGAAGATTTCTTTAGGGCCATAAGGAGCCAGAGAGATTTATGAAAACACTTTGGAAGAATGGCAAGAAAATGAAACTGCAAGATAACAAAACAAAAGCAGAGATTATGATGGGCCACTCAACTGGAGTCCTTGTATATATAGACGAAGATCCCATTATCGAGGCATTATAACTTTGCATGTCTCACACGTGTCCCACTCAAGTACTAAGATCCCTCGATTAACGCAACTATCGTAAAGCATATCCCCTAGAATGACGTGCAAATTAATGACTGCAAAATACAGAGATGTGGCGGAGAAACCAGAGGGGCACCATTCAATGCGAAAATGTGGCTGATGTTATGCTGCCATGTGATTGGAATATAGACAATCACTCAGCACTAGGCTAGGCGGGCCAAGAACTTGATCATGCCTAAGAATAAAGGAAATAAAAGAATTTCCTTCCGGACTTGTCCGAGAAGAATTGGTGAGGTAACTGTAAGGAAAATTTTCTCCTCAGGAAAAGCCCATAGAATCTTGGCTAAGAAACCCAGTCTGGTGGGGTTTTTATCCAAGAAAGAAGCGAACTGTCAACCAGGGAAAGGCATCATCTAGTCGACAAGACAGCTCAACTTGGAACAATGGCGGCCTCCCTCGGGAACAAAATGTGCACATAATACATGGGAAACACGAAGGACCATCGATTCATCGGCATAAGATCATCAACGACTCGTATAGATTGGATTGAGGCTAAGGGAGCCCTCCCACATTAATGGCATTGCAAAATTAAGTCACACTCCACAATTATGAAGTCAACACAGGGTCACGCCGCATTTAAAGATTCTAACAAAATGAACAATATAGGGAACCCAGACTTCACGAGAGCAGGCATGATCTAGTCTTAAAATCTATAGTATAAATAGCTGAGCTCAGGTACGAAAAAGTCTCTTTAATACCTAGACTTTCTTACTTTTTTACTACACTCCAAGAGCATTTACTAACTTTGGCATCGGAGGTTCCCTAGTCCTAAGGCCACCCTCTCAAAGTCACATTATATTCTTCTTTGTGCAGGGCTTGTTGTAAAAGACCTGAGTTGTTGGAGTTTAGCCCAAGGGTGTGCAAAACATGATATTAACACAAGTGATATTGATGCTAGCACTATAAGAAACAGGGCCTTTTGCTACGCTAAAAATCGCCGCAAATAACCCTCAAAATCGTTGCAAATAACCTTTTGCAACGATTTATGCTGCACCGCACATTCGTCACAATTGTTGACTCACTTAAAAGTTTAACCAGCGAAACCCAAAAATCGTCGCGAAAAATGTTTATTTGCAACGATTTTTTTTGTTGCTAATATTGTAAATTGCGCCGCAAATAACGTTCCTATTTCAACTTTTGATTGTTGTGAAAAAGTATTTGTAGCATTTTGTATTATCGCAAATACACAAAATACCGCCACAAATATCTTCATATTATTTGGAGCCTGTTCAAAAATCTCCGTGAATAAGATTTTTTGCGGCGGTTATAATCGCCGCAACTAATATAATTTCAACGATTTTATTTTTTCAGTGAGTAATTGTCACTCGGAAAGAGTATTTGCGGTGAATTTTTGTTGTCGCAAATAAGCTTATAAGAAAAAAAAATTATTTCCGATGAATTGAACTTGTCGGAAATAATGTTTCAGAAAATAAAAAAAAATGCACAAAACAGAATACTATACATATCCAAGCTACACATCCTATTCAAATTCAATGTAAAAAGTCGAGCACCTCAATAAGTTTCCCAAGCTCCAGTTGGTCACTTCGGTTTGGCAGTCGGTTTGAGGATGAAATGCACTGAAAAACAATAGCTTCGTCCCCATTTTTGCCCAAAAAGTCTTCCAAAAATAACTCTTGAAGTTAACATCCCGGTCGGACACTATGGTGGTTGGAACTCCATGCAATCGAAGCATCATAAGTCTTGTGACACGGAATAAAATGTGCCTTTTTTGAAAAGCAATCCACAACCACCATTATGGAATCATGCTGCCGTAGTGTCTTGGGCAATCCAAGCACAAAATGCATACTAATGTGCTGCTAAGGCCTATCTGGAATGGGAAGGGGGGTATAAAGACCCACTTGTTGTTTAGTGCCTTTGTTTATTTGACAAATCCGACAACGAGCCACCACTTTATGCACGTCACAACGTAGTTGAGGCCAAAAGAACCGATCGGAGACTATAGCAAATATCTTATCAACACCAAAATGCCTAGCTAAGCCCCCTCCATGAAGCTCTAAAATAACAAATTCTCTGAAAGAACCACACAGAATACATAGTCGATGGCCGTGGAACAAAAAGCCATCTTTGATTGAGAATTCATTCTTAGCCGCGTCTGTGTCATTCGTGAGCTTACTCCAAATACTGCCAAAGTCTTCATCTGTGGAATATTGCTGCTTACGACTGTCAAATTCCATAGTATTAATTGACGATACCACCAGCAAGTGTGGCCGCCTGCTTAAGGCGTCAGCTACTTTGTTTTCAGTTCCAGACTTATGCTTGATGACGAAGTCGAATTGTTGTAGATAATCCATCCATCAAGCATGCCGTGCGTTCAGCTTACTTTGAGCACTCAAATGTTTTAATAAATCATGATCAGTATAGAGAATGAATTCTCGATGAATCAATAAGGGCGCCAATGTTTAAGAGTTTGAATCAAAGCATAAAATTCCATATCATATGCTGAATACCGCCGATGGGCCTCATTGAGTTTCTCGCTATAGAAGGCGATAGGATGACCTTCTTGGTTGAGCACCCCACACCTACATGCGATGCATCACATGCAACTTCAAATACTTTGGAAAAATCTGGGAGCTTCAGAACAAGAGCTTTCCCATTTTTGTTTTGATCTTAGTGAATGCTTTATCGGCAGCTACAGTCCACATAAAATTTTTGGACTTAAGACACTCAGTAATGGGGGCTATGATGGTACTGAAATTCAATGCCGATAGAATGTGGCCAGCCCATGGAAGCTGCGAACTTCAAAAAAATTGCGAGGAGCAGGCCAACTTTTAATTGCTTGAACCTTGGTAGGATTGGCTTCAACCCCCTGGTCTGAGATAATGAACCCCAAAAAATACACACGCTTCTTCATAAAGGAGCACTTGCCACGGTTTACATAAAGTTGTTCTCTTTTTAGTGTCTCTAGGACTTGCTACACATGGTCTAAATGGTCCTACAAACAATGGCTAAAAATCAAAATGTCATCAAAATAGACAACTACGAATTTGCCCAAGAAAGGTTTGAATGCTTGCGTCATGACACACATAAATGTGCTTGGCGTGTTGGGTAGTTCGAAGGGCATGACCACCCACTCAAATAAGCCATCTTTTGTCTTGAATGCCGTCTTCCACTCATCCCCGGGACAGATTCGAATTTGATGATACCCATTACGAAGATCAATTTTTGTAAAGATGGATGCTCCACTCAATAAATCTAGCATGTCGTCAAGCCGGGGGATAGGAAATCGGTACTTCACCATTATCTTGTTAATTGTTCGGCTATCGACGCACATCCTCCAAGTATTATCCTTCTTGGGTGTAAGTAGAACTGGTACGACTCAAGGGCTAAGACTTTCTCGAATGAATCCACTATCAAGCAACTGCTGAATTTGTCGGTTAAGTTCTTCATTTTCCCCGAGGCTCATACGGTAATGTGGTAGGTTCGGCAGAGAAGATCCTAGGATTAGATCAATGGCATGTTGCACCTCTGGCATTGGTGGTAGCTGCTTCGGCATCTCATCGAGCCTAATTTCCTGGAACTTCTCTAGCATCTTCATAAATTTGTTGGGGATAATACCATCATCTTGTTTAGCCTCTCAGTTCACCACCAATAGCGCTAGTTGTTCTTTTTTTAGAGCTTGAGTAAACTGCCATATGGTTAACACTGGAACAACCTCTTATTTTTATTTTTTATTTTTGGTTGTGCTTCAAATTCAGAAATCTGCAAAGGATCTAAAACAAATTTCTTGCCATTAAGTCTAAAAGAGTAAGAATTGGTATACCCATCATACAACACCTTTCTGTCATAGAGCCAAGGTCGACCCAATAACAAGTGACAAACGGTCATAGGGACCACATCACACCAAGCCTCATCTGTATAGTTTTTTCCCAATGCAAACTTCACCAAGCAACGATGCTTTACCAAGATGGGGTTGTCTTCATTAACCCAGCTTACTTGATAAGGGGTGTGGTGTTTCTCAACTGTCAAACCCAAACGCTCCACCGCATCACTAGAGATTACATTCATTCCACTCCCATTGTCAATGATAACATTCAACGCATGACCACCATGCTCCATACGGGTATGGAAAATGTTGGTGCGTCTCCAATCAGAATCACCTTGGATCTTTTTCTTAGTGCCAGTCAAAACTCAGTGGATCACACAACTGGGCAAGTCGGATGCTCCCAAGTGCTCTACATCTTCACCATCACTTTCTTCGTATTCATCTTCCTCAACTCCCTCAACTGCATCAAGAATTCTAATTTCTTTTTCACACACAAAGGCCAATTTTTTTTCTCTTGTAGGACATACTTCAACAATTGTCCAAACCCCTTACACTTGTAGCATTGTGGTCCATTGCCCGTAAGTTTGGTCTTTCCTCTTTGGTCTCCCACCATGGCGTTTCTACCCTGGTCAGTGGGCAAAGGTGGTTTTTGGAATACATGTGTTGGTGCGCATTCCTGCCTGAGATCTGTAGATGACATTCATCTCCCGTTTAATAATCCTAGTTGCTTTTCAACTCGTAAGGCCAATTGGTAACCTTCGTCAACGTTTAGGAGATTTGCTATCAGCATCTCTTTTCGCAGCTCATTACATAAGCTCGAGCAGTAACAAGCTAGAGTTTGTTGCTCATTTTCCACCACCTTGCTGCGGACGGTCAATTCATGGAAACGGTCTGTATACTGGTCGACAGTCAATATTCTTTGCCTCAGTTGCAGCATCTCTTCAAACATCATTTTCTCATAGTCAATAGGCAAATATTTCTCTTTCAACCACTCTTTCATTTCTTTCCAATTAGACACAGGTACACGTTGAGTACGTGTAGTTGTTCTTCCACACTACCCCACGAAGCTCGTGCATGTCCTTTTAATTTCATACAGACATAACGAACTTTTCTATTTGGGACACCGAAAACCAGTCAAAATAATCCTCAATGGTTGTCAACCAATCCTCAAAAGCATTGGGGTCCAGCTTTCCAAAAAAATCTGGGATATCTACCTTCATTCCCTTGGCTACTTCATCAAGACGATGACGGTCGAAGCCACGCCCTCCTCATCCCCCAGGAAATTCACGGCCATTCCGCCCAAAGCAAGCTTCCCGATCACCAAATCCCCTGTTCCTCTCCCTGTATTCTTCATCCTCTTCGTTCTCTTCACTACCGTCTACTTCATCTTTCGGAGGAGGCCCACGCACCCTCCTATTGTGAGGTCCAAACTCATCTCGAGTTTGACGTTCCTCCATTGTATCCAGCCTATGATTGATTTGTTCCAAAACATATGCGAGTTGGGTGATCTATGCTTGTTGCTGGGGTAGATCAGTGTTTGGGTTTTGGTTATTCAACATGTTGTAAGAATTACCACTGCGGGTTACAGGCATGAAACTCTGAATTCTTTGAGGAAGGAAACCTGTCTCTAATACAAAAAATGGTACAAACCTCAAAAGCCAACCTCACGTCGACGTTCAAGAAGAAATAAAATACAACAAAATCTCTTTGTCAATGAAATCTCTTCATTCTCACATTCATTATTGTGTAAAAATCAGCAACTGCCTTTTCCTCCATCACTACCATATTTAAAGGATTACATAGGGTGCTCTAGACAGGTAATATACTAGGAAAAGGATTGCCAACATAGCAACAGAGTCTTACAGAAATAAAATAGGAAAGAATTAAAAAACTTAACAACAGAATAAATAGATAAGAATTCTAGCAGCTAAATGAGTCCCCATCCTCCACGATTCAAGGAGCAGTTTCCGCCTGGGAACCGTGCTCTCCATTTGCATCAGGGGGTTTGTGATTATTTTTCAGTATTTTATGCTAGGTAATCTAGTATCCTTATGCATGAAGTTTAGTCGCCTCGTCTATCTTTTCTCGCCTACATGACATATTTCTTCTAACAGTTACCTTGCAAATTTTCGCCACGCGTGCATAAGCGAGAATTTCTTTATTCTAGACTTCCACTCTCCACAATTTCTAGGAACGTGTCATTTTTGTAGCACATGTACTTCATCTTCTAACAACTTTATCCATCCGTATGTCACTTCGTGAAACACGTATTTTGGGATTATGTTTGGCATACTACTAGCAATTCTATGCTTGACGCCCACAAAATGGATGTTGTCCTTTCATGCTTAAGTTCCCCTACATTCCACATGTCACTCTGCCTTCCCTATCCCTTTTTCTTTTTCTTTGGTTCCCTTCTTTGTTACTCTTTCCAACACTTGTTTCCTGCTCTGCTTCTAGGTTTCCTTGCACTCGTCTCCTTCCTTTTTTCTTGCTTCCATTCTAAGTTCTTCTCCAATGGTTCCTAGGAAGCCATCAAGGGATGCACCTCAAACTTCATGCACCTGTGGTCCCTTTGGGGAGACTACTTGTAGGGAGGCATTGACTCGTCGCTATCCGACTACTTCGGAGGGTATGGTTACTCACTCCTCTTGTGGCCTTTGAAGGCAATCGATGGGCGGCCACGACCACTTAGGCAGAACTTGACTCCCAGTGAAAGTCGTATGGCATTCCGAATTTGCTTCATTAAATACTCTCAACCCTCATGATGGAATAGTTAGTTTGGAGGGGATCGAAAGGCATGTTCACCTTTTACATTGTGATGTATCGAATGAGATTGAGACTTCCCTTTTGCCCTCCAATTCAAGACATCATGACTGCTTGTGTTTGGCTTCTAGTGTAGTTATTGTTGTATGCATGGAAGATATTGCTGGCCTACTACGTTATATTGTTGAACCTCGGCCTAACTGCCCGTGAGTTCCTTCACGTGCACGACATGCAAAGGTTGGTCCCGCACTGGATATCGTGTTGTGTACTTTGAGTCTTAGTTTTTTTATGTCAAGAACTGGAATTGTAAGTTGCTTTTTTTTTTTTTTTGGTCTCCGATGAAGGTTTGGGGGAGGCATTATGTGATGAACTCTCGGATCAAGCCACTTGGAGTCTAGTCCTTCATCAATGCCTTTTCAAGCTAATCCTAACTAGGGATGAGCTATCTTGCTTGGACATTGTTTATGGCTGGGTGAAGGATATCCTTGCTTTAGGAATTCAAAAAAATCCTTACGAGGAAGAACATGGACTCATTGTGATGCAAGAGCATTCACGCCTTTTGGGTGGTGCGCTCCAGGGCTCACTTGTAACGTCCATCCTCGTGGTGAGACTTTAATGAATGGTTTTAAAAAATAAGATGGAAATTGTTGAATGTTTTAAAAAAATTTCCTTTCCTTCCTATGATATAAAAGATTCTATATTTAAAATTAAAACATGCTTTATAAATTAAAAGGGAGTTTATAGCGAAAATCATTAAATTAAATTAAAAATTCACTTTACAAAAATTTACTTTCATACATTACATAAAACGTGTCTAGACTTCTGTCACTCTTCCCTTGAGCCATGTCTGTCCTGATGCTTCTTATTCATTTTGCTCTTGAGAAGGAGATGGACATATACATAAAAATAAAATGAGTCGAATACTCAGAAAGCATTACTTCATACTATAAAAATATATTAACATTGGTTTTCATTCATACATGTATCATTCCTTTACATACTTTACATAAAATATTCATTTCCTTGGAAAACATTACAAGGTGGAGTTTTTCAAAAAGGTTTTCATTTCTTGTAAAACATTTCTCACACCTTATACATTCATTCATAATGAGACTAAACTATTCATACATTCAATTATTCTTATCACTTTTCATCTAGCTGGGAAAAGGAAATGGGCCCTTCTATTCTCGATGAGCCTCAAGCTCATCACCCGGCTACCATTGTTATGCCCCGTGTGTTGGGGTTAGCGGTCTTTTGGATCCAACTCCTCCTGTGGGCCCTGGGTTAGGAATCCATTTCAGTCAAGGGGTAGCACTGGGTGTACTACCAGTACTACTTATCCGGTATTGCAATCTGTCCAGTCCATTGGTACCATCATTGATTTAGCCATGCCCGTTACATAGCTTCATACATTAAAACGCTCATTCCTTTCCTTTCATTCATTCATTCCTTTCCGTCCTTTGCTTTTCATTCATTTCATTCACCAGTTCATATCATTTCATAAACATCATTTCAAAGCATAAGCAAAAACATCATCATTTAAACATCATTCTATAGCCTCGTTTAAACATTAATTCAAGCATCATTTAAATATAATTTCTTAACATCAAACATAAATCTCAACAATTTATTTCATGAAAAATAAAGACAACAGCTACTACATATAACATTCATTCACATGCATAGAATTATTATTTCAGGTGCATAAATAGGGGCTACCAAAGAAAGCCATTACATACATATACCTTTAAACATTAATACTTAACATATATACTTTCATAAAACATCATTTCATTTCATAATGCATCATAAAGAGAAATATTTATTTCTTCTTTTTTCATTTTCATATCATTAGAAAACTCTAAAAGAATATGAACATAATACTTACATAAACTCCATGCTATATTCATTTCATGTAATCCATTCATGTGCATATCAGATGGCAATGTACATGCATACATAACTTTACATCATTCTTTTTTCACAAGTTCATAAACAACTAAAACTTAGAAATGCAAAAAACTACCATTGACTTAGACTTCTTTTATTTAGACATACTTTACTATCCAAATTCCATCCTTCATACGTTCCTTTATCACCCTTCTCTAAATTCTAGCTTGGGACCCACTTGAGGCCACCTTCCCAACACATAATATTCTACTTAAAGTCCTTATCCTTTAAAGTGAACCTCTTTAATTCACTTTAAAGGTTAAGACATATTGTCACATTCATCATACTCTTCCTACCAAACCATCCATTCTAATACATAACTTGAACCAACCAATTTATACATTTCAATCCTAGTTAATACATACAACCCTTCCTCCATGCATAATCTTACTAACAATTCATCATAATCCAAACCAAGCATAATACACAACTTGAAACCAATCTTGAGGCTTAAACATAGTGTACTCATGCTTAAGATAGATTATTCATTACATATGGTAAATTTGTCTGGCACATGCGTCCAACCAGTTTACTCATATACCTCACCATTTTGTCACATAAGATCAACATATAGTCTATCAACACGTCCACTTGTTTTTACAAGCTTCCTACCAACCAACACAATCCCAACCATCACATCACTTCACATAGCACATCGGAACTACATCTCTTATCCAGACACTTCACACAACATATAACTACATCATAACTACACCACATCCAATCACTTCACACAATTCACAACCATGTTCCAAACTATACAGTGATCACATCACTTCTCATGGCATCCGACCACTTCACAACTACACAATCACCCCATCCTTCACACAACACAACTTCACATTTAATCTCGTCACTTCATAGCATACTGCCATATCACCACTACGTTACAGCTGCACAACAATCCCATCACTTCACACTACGCATAGCCAAAACATTAACTACACAATAATGCTCATCACTTCAAACTACATAGCCACATCACAAACTACTCCACAGAGCACCATTCACAGTAATCCCACCACTTTACAAAGCATAACCACATCACAAACTTCACACTTAATCCCCATCACTTCATACTACACTTAGCCATACCACAATGACACCATTCAAAATCCATAGTTCACAACAAAGAGCATATTCACAATTCACAATGCACCATACAACACATTCCACAATATTCCATTTTAGTTTACAAATACAATATTTCTTGTGATAAAGAGATAGAGATTTATACCATGAATTGAGGCTGAGCCGAGCAGGGGTGCAACAAGCCAGGGGCGGCAGTGATAAGCTCAAGCAGCTTGCTGCCTTTTGGTCCACAGCGATCTAACGGTGGTTTGCGGTGATAGGGACGATGGGGGTGAAAGAAGTGTTTGCAGTGGCTATGATACTCAAGGTAGTGGTTGTTTATGGTTGGGCGGTGATAGTAACAATGGGGGTGAAGAGAATGCCGTGACTATGGGTGGAATACAAAGGTTGAGGGTGCGACGATGCTGGGCTTCGACACCCCCAACAAAGGTTTTCTTCGTGAATGGTTTGACAACTTGTTTGTCAAGTTTAGCTTTTCTTGTCTTATTGGGCATTCGATCACATACACGCACTTTAAATTTCTTTCTTGTGTATCTGTCTTATAAGCTAAACGGATGGTGCTCCCATCACAAAACCTTCAATTATCCTTCAAACCTCTCTAATGGCTGATACTCTGGAGTACTTCTTGTTACCATCCACGAGGCCTGGGGGTGGTTTTCAAAATGGAAAGGGTGTTGCAGAAGATATTTGGCTACGACTAATAGATTTCGGAATGGATTCGGATCAGCTTCAATACTAGGTTGCATGCCACTTTGAGTTTTGGATAGTTTCTTGTTCTTAGTCTGAACGATCAAAACTTTCATTAGTAACCAATATGTAATAATTGACTCCTACAACTGAAATAATTGTCTACCTACTCGGAAATTGTTTTGATGAGATCGACATATCATACAAAATAATAAAGGAGGTGACATGTGACATTCTAAAAAGATCTCGAAGATTGCCCCTTTAAGTGTTAGTATTTCACCACGTGTTATTGTTGAGATATTCCTTTTAACAAGGCCGACCATTTATAGCGTGGAGAAGGTTTCTTTATCCGTAGTACACGAGGAATAAGGTTGCAGTAGGCATGCAAGAAAAATATCCTTCACATATCTACAGAGAAAAAGTGAAGTGGAGACGGATGATGAGGCCCAAGTAGTTAGAGAAAAGCCTTTTGTTATCCTTTGTTTTCAATTTCCAACATGGTATCCATTGGACACAAAGGAAACTAACTCGTGTGTTAACAGCATAAACACCTGATTGAACATATCGCTAACGTAGTACGACATTGCTGCCACTTCAATAAAGTGAAATCCAAAAGGAAGTAAAGATACGCACAGAAAATCTATTATTTGCTCTCAAAAGTGCACTCATCTCCATACATTGCACCAAGTATTCCCCTCAAAAGGATCGTCATTACTCAACAGTGTTTGGAAATTACAACAGATCACAGAGAAGGTACCGGATGAAGTTCTCCGCATATATTTTGAGAAGACAATCACAAAGGAACGGCAGTACTCATGGAGGGTTACAACTTACAAGGTTGCTTTGTAGCTTCGGGCAAACACAGCGGAACCGCAGTTCTCCCTAGCCTTCATCGTGCACTTCTTTCATCTGAATTTTTTTATTACAGCTTATACACTTTGGATTTTATTGATAATTCACGTGGTCCAAAACCTAGGACACTCTGGTTCGTAGTTATAAATACATATATTTATAAAGTACTTTAATTGAAGGGCGCACAATATAGGAATTGATCCGTGAGCACAAGGTATTGCCTAAAAGCTGCTGTAGCAAGAGGCCCAGCTCAAAATATGTGACAGAAATACAACACTAACAAACACGTAGATAACCACAGCAGAGAGAACACTAGCATACTATAAATGAAGAGATTCGTGTTCCCCATGATATAAAGTAGATACATAATTTGCATGTTTAAAAGTGAGAGTCTGTTACAACCTCTACTAGTATATAATTTAAGAATGCTCCTGACTTGGGAGTTGACAAAAAGCGAAGCAAGCAACAAGCAACTAAATAAAGCAAACCAAAACTCTTCAATGCACAATTCTTGCCAATCGAAGAAACTCCACAAACAGTCCCCAACATGACGTTCTTCAGTCCCAAGTAACTGAGATTATGGAGTTTGCCAGCCCCGACTCCTCAAATGTTGTTGGGATATCATAATTCAGAGACTTCGTTGCTCCTGGGATTGCTTGGGTCAAGCGAAATGACCTTGTGTCGGCTTCTTCTAGTTGAGAATAGCAAAATGACCACAGTAGCTGGGAAAAAAAAAAAAACCAAAAATCCAAGTTAGGGGTTATTGAATCTCGTTGAGTTTGGAGAGAAGAGCTGCTCTTCAACAATCATTTTATCAATGATAGTAGCAAGCCGCTATGATGAGAGTATGTTATTATGCATTACTCTCATCATGGTATTATAAATTGAAATAAAGTGCACATTTTTTAAACAGTAATGTATAATAACACGATATACATAAAATACCATTACAAAAATTTTCAGAAAAGCAAGATAGTAATGTATTTAGCCCGAGTATTAAGCAACATGACAACCAAGTAATCAACTAATTACATTAAAAGTCGAGCATTAATATTTTATAGAATTTTCGTGCTCTATAAAACATACACAACTATTTATAGCCATAATCATATTAAAGTAGATGGTTGAATCAAAATTTACACAAAAAGACAATGATCATAAACGCACAAAAATTGTGGGTATTGACTTCTATGCTAACAAAAGCAATACTTCAAGTATACAATCATCCTCATAAATATATATTCATCCTCATAATTAACAGAGATTTGTAACCATCATCATCCACTTCATTTGAATTAATGTTCCATAATAGTTACATTTAATATTTTGCGATTTTTCTTAAAACTAAAAAATGAAAGTTGTGTTTTTTGCGCTTAAAGCAAGCTTTTGTAAATAGGCTTCGCTTTTGGTTAGCAAAGTATACCTGAGAGTGCTTTTACCAACACTGTTCGGAGTGGCATTTTGATTTTATGAAAACCTTTGAAATTCCTATAGAGTCGTAGTGCTTTTACCAACACTGCGAGAATTCATGAAAACAGAGTTTTTGTCTAATTAAATAATTTTGAAGTATCATAGTGATTTTCTGATGGAATAGGTTATAATTAAAGGTAACCTTTGGTTGGATCTGAAATAATTAGAAACATAATAAAACAAAAATCCTTGGAATAAAATTGAACTACAGAAATAGAAGATTTTTTCAAGGGGTGGATGGCACTTTTAAGTTAAAAATTAGAAAGATTTAAAAAAAAAAATAAGAAAGATTCAGAATTCTGTTTTTTTTTTTTTTTTTCCGCCTTCTTTTGTAGTCGGATGCCTAGTTGTATTACTAGAAGTTTTTAACCCCTCGGTTGATAGGCCCTACAAGTCGAAAGAGTCTTTTTCTTTTTCCTTCTTTTCTTTATTGGAATCACAAAGTTGGCAGCATCACATGAACCTTGAATTCTTTTAGCCTATTGCAAAAGGGATTAGGGAGAAGATCTGTGGTAAAAAAGTATTAGATTTGGATATTTAAAATTTGAGGTATGGTCTTTGCTCTAAAAACTCAGATTCTTTTTCTTGTGTTCGTCTAAACTTCAAGTTGATCCTATTAATATTTTTTTTGGATTTGTATCCTACTAATTTTGGCATGCATAAATTGATTTTCCTACAAGACGTAGGAGATAGAAAACGGTCATAGAACAAATCATGCAAGTAACATGAGCTTCAAAATAGTTCTTACTTGTATTGGATCAACACGGAAGAAATTTCTCTGCACTCTGCGTCCATCTGGAAGACGGAATCCAACCCTACAAAGGAGGTTCTTATCACCCTTGGGCTCATCAGGTAGAGGTGGATATTTTGGCTTCTTAGAGGATGTTTCCTCCTCATCAGTAGCAGTTACATCATTGTTTTCAGCAGTCACCCCACGGAAATCTTTCGTGTTTTCCATAGAAGCTGCCAGTGCTTGTTGCAGTTCCTCATCTTCGTCATTTGTTTGATCTGCAAGAAACCCCATTCGTTTTGAAAAGAAATGTAAGAAAAATATCTCTTTATAACAAGACAAAAATCTAATAAGTTAATAGTAAACCAGAACTTAAAAGAATTTAACACATTTAAAATCTCCTGGATGTCATCCACATTAACACATCAATGCCTTGAAACTCTCACTTGCACAACACTTCCAATTACCACAATCACAAAGAGATCCAACAATATTAAATCGATAAACTGACATCGCTTCATATGATACGTTAGATCTACTTTACAATAAAAGTAGCTTTACAATTTAACATATCATATCAACTCACGTCAGTTTGTGGGTTTACTTTTGTGGAATCTCTTTTGGCTAAAGCTTTTCTCTTGGAAATAATTATATTTTGTTGAGAAGGCAACCAAAAAAGCACAAGAATCATAAGCATTAACTTCTAAGCCAACATACACAATATAATGTAATCCTAAATTAGATTATTATCCTCATCAGGAACATCATCATTATCATCAAAAGATTTGTAATCCACATCATCTTCCTCCTCTATTTCATCTAAATTAATGGTCTAGACAAACATGCATAGTTACAAATATAACTTAAAAAGTATGTTTTTTTGCACTTTAAGCTCACTAAAACAATGCCAAAAATTCTGTAAATGCTCTTCACTTGTGCTAAGCAAAGCGCTTTAACCTTGGGTCTTTGCAATTAAGCACATTTGAAGCACTTTTACCAAGACTGACCAACACCCTTACATACCTTTATTTTTTTGTGGAGAAGTCAATGAACTTTCTCTTGGACGTTTATTAGACAAGGTTATGTGATGATCCTTTGGGCCACCATCGATGAAAGGTAACAGATCCTACAGTCGATGTGATATCATTTCCGATTAATAATGTCATAAGTCAAACTTGGGTACATTTCTTATGAAGTCATGCAGCTGAAATACAGGAACAGCTCAAATACCTCTAGCAATCGTTGAGGTTGAACCATTCCACACCACGAGCGCATTTTTTGACCAGTTATGGGGTCAATGACAAGCACAACGGGAATTGAATCCAACTTGTAATATGTGCAAACCTTTCTGCCTTCAGTTGTATCATCATAGACCTATATTCACAAAACAAGTTCTGAGCGATTAAGTACAAAGAAATTGTAAGATATCAGAGATAAAAGATACTGATCCTAAATTTCCAAAGTCCATTATTGACATAGCATTCAGGTCAGTAGAAAAGATTTTCACAACTATCAAATCGGGTGGAAGTCAATTACAGAGGTCATGCACATTTGAGGCATCAAGTATCCTAGAAAAGTAGTCGCACCTTCAATGGAACTGGCAACTAAAATCCAATACACCTCAACGATTCCTTGTCAATTATGTGTCTATTATTATCACTGGGAAAGAAACATCATATCATAGGAAGACAATGAAGTCTAGGATAAGAATAAAAGCTCACAGAAACTTCAACATCCCAAATTTCTAGACATTACAAAAATAATTGAGCATAAACACTGTATTGAGGACAACCCATCTGAATTGCCTCTAGAGCTCAACTACTGGCCATCAGAGTAAAAGATAGCCAGGATCTTAAATGGAAATCCGTTGTAAAGAGCGCACATTTTCTAAAGCAATTACAAAGATGGGAAGCAAATTCCCTTAGTGCAGGTGCATCTGTTATTTTTTGAAGATAACAACTGGAGCTAATTATTACGGAAGCCAAAGAAACTAAATTATGCAGAATTTCAATGTATCCACTTTATGCTAATCAATTGCCCGAAATTGGAAAAACTTAATCCACCCATCCAAACTGCCATTGCCCTCATTATTTTTGTCGCAGGCATCAAATTTATCTTGGTGCATGACAACATTTGATTGACTCAACACCCCTAACAAGATCCCATAACCTAAAAGATCAGCATGTTAGATAAGTGGTTTAAACTGGCACAAACATTATATTAAAAGTTGGCCAGGAGTCTATTTGCCCACAACTGAATTCATGACATTCACCTTCATAGTCTAATAGCATCCTTCAATTCCTTCCTAATGGTGCCATTCAACTGTCACACACCACTCCCCCTTTTCTTTCATCATCATGCTTGATAATCTAAGCTACAAATGGCAAGAAGGCATTTCAATGATTAATAACCACCTTTAATTCACTGATCAAAAAATGATTAATAACCACCTAAACCCAAATTGACGCTCAAAAACTCTTTTTTATGTTTCCTTATTATTCATAAGATTTGATGTATCCATCCAACTTGTTTACTTCCTGAACTATGGACACGGGACCGGATTTTTTTTAATGCTTTTGCTTAGCATTTGAAGCTTTTTAGTGGAATTGAAGATGTTAGAAACACTATATGATTACTCATTTCAATTATTCGACTTAGTGAAATTATTTTAAAACCAGTAAAATGATTCAGAAAACTGCCATCACTGAGAAGGCCTAGCAAGGGCCTTTTGCAACAAGTACCAAAACACAATCACATGAGAAACTGCAAATTGTTCGGGGCACTTGCTACATAAATTTGGTCAATTTTATTATATGGTCATCCAACCTTACTTTCCAACTAGACTTGCTTGTACAGGATAATCTGTATGAAATGAACAATTAACTGAACATAGGAAGCGAAGCACATATCACAACACTGAAGTCTATCAAGGCATCACACAGACCTGCCAGAAGATAAAATTGGTACTTATAGTTTGAGAAACAGCTTCATTTGCCCATGTATCTCGATTAAGCTTCACAAAGTAATGTAATGGTACCAAGTGAGTATGCTGACAAATAATAACATAATAATGATGAACAAAGACAAACTATAGCAATTAGAGACTACCATATGAGAGCTGAATTCCTTGGTTGATTGCAAGTTTACGAGGAGCCATTTGTCTTGGACAGAAGCAGCATCTTTTGCCTGCATTTGAGTATGAGGGTGATGAAAATCAAACTAGTAAAAGCACTGAAGCTGATCGAGAACAAAAATTGAGGATTGCGTCTTTTCTTTTTTTGATAGGTTAATATCAAGGATTACATCACCCAAATATCATCAGAATAACTAAAATATCATTTTCAAACTGTCAAAAAATATGTTATTGTCCTATTTCATGTGCCGTGCACAAACAAAATCAGAAGGATTTCCCCAGAGATAAAACGACAAAATGCTTAAAAGCAATTAGCTTCAAAACAAAAAAAAAGATAAAAAGACGTGGAAAATGAGGCAACATTAAATTGAGAGACAGTAAATAGAAAACATTCTATAGGTCAACTATGGCACAAGATAGTGACACAGACATAATGCATTCAGCCTGCATCAACAAGGTTTAATCCCAACTTCTCATCTACCTTGCTAAACATAGAAAACAATGAGTACAAAAGCAGAACCCGAAAAGGAAAAAAAACACCATGTTTTCGTTGAATGAAATCACAGTACCTTGAATAATCGAATTCTTCAAATAATCATGTTACAAGACATAAATTACATTGTAAAGCCATGAAAGAACTCAAGGGCGTACTATAAAGCATGAATGCCCCCGAAAAAGATCAAACAAAAGCCTATACTTTTAAACACTAGTGTATGATCACTCATCTGTTATAAAATTAACTTCTATAGAGTACTAGCATGCACACGTACCTTTTCAAAGGGTCCATGGAACATCAGATGAAAGGGAGGACGGTATAAAGAAGCAAGATTATCTCGAGGATTATCGGATGTAGATGAAGCACCCTGGTCTGATTCCCAGACCTCAGGGCGCTTCATTTCCTCATCAAAATTACGGAATGCAATTAATGAACTTGGTTCACGTGACGGATATCCCATCCTTGATGCTCTAGATGAAAATATCAAAGAAATGTCACAATTTAATGAATGTATAATGAACAAACTGGCCCAAAATGAAATAAATAAAACAGAAAACAACATTGCATGTCAAGCTGCAACCAAAACAATAGGAAAAGATGCACAAAGCTTAAAACAGAGCTGGAACACATCAAACACTGAAGTTACTCAAGGAAATCTCTTATGAAGCAAGGATACTACAAAACCCCTAATATGACGGTGTGTATCAAACATGGATGCAGCCCAGACAGGACCATATCCTAATCCAAAGTGTCTGAAAATTAAAAAATTACTCTGGAGTCTAAAAAATGTCCAAAAACGCTCATGACATGAGATGATAGGCATGACACAATAAGTATACAACTGTTACTTGAATTGGGAAAAAAGGTGAGAAAAAACTAAGTCAGACCCAGAATATCTCCCCCTGTCGATTTCTCCCTCTCATGATTAATCGCAATTCTCAGCTTTAACAACTTGTGTTAGCAAGTGGATCAGTACTAGTCGTGAAGGATCTTGCTAGGGTCATGGACCGCTGCACTTGTGTGTATATTGAGGCTCATATCACTGCCAGACATTGCGCCAGCTCCACATACCCAAGAACAAGCCTTCACTACCTCTCTCTCCCCTCTTGAATCCTTTTTTTTTCCTTTCTGTTGGTTTTGATTTAACTGGTTTAGCAGTATATTATTGTTAGTTAACTAACTCTAATTCTACCAAGAAATATGCAAACATTGATCATGCTCCATTCTGGAAATATGGCACTACATCGTTGAAACACAAGCCTTTGTAAAAAGAACTATCAACGAGACGTTGATCAGATGACACGGATTTCTGATGAGGAAAAAGTGTATATGATACTTGCCAAATCTTGATGGAAAAAATGAGGTCAGTATTGAGTTTACAAGGTTTTAACTTTTATGTATCAACTGATGTGTTTGGTAGTTTGGATTCCAATGGGAGGTATGTCCATCTTCAGCACCTTTACATCCAACTTCCAAGCCTAGCCATTAAGCTTTTTGAACACCCTTATTCATCATCTTGTTACTGATAGAAATAGTAGTACTTTCTTAGATACTCCATTCACTCACTGATCTGAGACATGACTCCTAAACGTATGGAAGATTTTAGTATTTTACAGTCTAATATTTGATATTTAACAATGTAGTGAAGACTGCAAGAAAAGGGCAAGCAGAATGTGGATTATTGAAGGGGATTTTGCAAGCCTTTAACTTGATGATGAGGACACGGAAACTGTTCTATTTGCAGATGGTAATGGTAATGAGTATGAGATTGTCACAGTTGTATTATGATGAAGACATTCTTTTTTTCCTTTTGTTTTATTTTTCAGTTTTTGTAGATCGTTAATTTGTGATGTTATAGATGTTTCGACTCAAAAAATGGATTATAGTTTATTTCCACTGAAAACATCATTTTAAGAACAGGATGCTTGAAGACCATAATTCAAGGGATGATGATATGAAACATTCAGAAGAAGATTTTTTTTTTTTTTTATAGGTACATTCAGAAGAAGATATTATGCTGACTAGTTCACTTAACTTCTGAACATGCTTTGTATTGTTTTTCATGTTGCTCTAATTAGTGTAGAGCACTAATCAACGTATTGATCTTTTGAGTACATTTGCATAATTTCACTAAACTTTCTCATTTTTACTCTTAGCACCAGCAACTTCTACATCAATTTTTTTTATCAGTAATCAAAGTAGGCAAAACCCAAGTATACAGGGAGTATACATGAGAAATACCTAACTAGAGTTTACAATTGATAGTAAAAAGTCATGGACACTTAGTCCATTACAAACAATGACCCCCACCCATGAACAACTTCTACATCAATTACAACATCAAAAGCTCTCTCATTGCTTTACAAATTTACTAGCTTCTCCACCAGCAATCTTGCCACTTGTACCTTAATCAACTCATCTTCCTATCAAAGACACCCCTAGTTTCATGAGATTGGTTAAATGCATAAGTGAACCACCACCTACTATAGCCTCTACATCTGAATATAAATATACAAAAATACATCAGAATTACATTCAACAGACAAAAGAACGGCTTGTGAAACATTTTATAAAATGGTTTTAAAGGCCTGACACACTGGGTGCAATTAAACAAAAATGCCACTTAGAGTGTAGGTGCAAAGCGTCAGAGCACATCAGATTGAAGTGCACATCTTTAACAATTAACCTATGAAATGAAAAGATTAATAAAGCAATAAAAAGGGTTTAAAAATCAAGATAGTAATATATTTAGCCATTGACTCAATTTGTTAGAATACAATTAAACAAGACAATCAAGTGATAAACCAATCATATGCAATGCAACGCAATCCTAAAGTATATATCATCCACATCATTAAGCATAGGAGCATCAACATTGTCATCAAAAGAGTTGTAACACTCATCACAGATATTAATGGTTTAACCGATGTTCTATATCTTTGTTTCAAGAAACCACAAAAGCGTGTTTTTTGTACTTTAGGCTCATTAGAAAAAGAACCAAAAAGCATGCTTAATGTGTGCTTTTGTTCATGCACTTCAGTTTTGATAAGCAAAGCGCTCCGGTGTCACACCAAAAATTGTAGTGTTTCATTTTTTTGGAAACCAGTGTTTCTATTTTTAGATTTTTTTAATGTGGATGTAAAAGATCCCTTGTGATTTATTTTTTTTTTTTTTTGATAAGTAATAAAAGATTTTTTTTTTATTGGCACTGAGTGTTCGGAACAGCATCCCGTCTAATCCTGGGGATGCACAGGTCCTCGGCAAGGAGTTTCTCGCAAGTGCACCTCGGATAATTCACGGGAAGAATGCCCCAATCCAATGGCCTCTAGAGATTGTTTGCACCCAAGGGGATTTGAACCTTAGACCTAGAGGGATGCTTTATGGAAGAATGTTGTTGCTGTTAAATATGGGAGTGGGTGGGGGAATTGGTGTTCTAATGAAGTTAGAGAAGCGTATGGGGTGAGTTTATGGAAGGGTATTAGGAAAGGTTGGGGGGAGTTTTCTAAACATATTAAATTTAAGGTGGGGCAAGGAAAGAGGATTCTCTTTTGGCATGACATTTAGTGTGGGGAATCAACTCTTAAATCAGATTTTCCATCTCTTTACAAGGATTGCAAGAGATCAAAATGTTGCTAAGGCAGATTACCTTCAATGTACGGATAATAATATTCTATGAAATGTTGACTTTATTAGAGATGCAAATTACTGGGAAGTGAATGTTGTTTCGGATTTTCAGGGAAGAATTTATAACTCAAAAGTGATGCAGGGAAGAGAGGACAGGCTATTGTGGGATCATGCTGGAAATTTCAGGTTTTCAGACAGTTCTTTTTATAAGGTGCTTAATTGTCATTCTGGTTGTGTATTCCCCCTAGAAAAGCATTTGGAGGGTGAAGGTACCTACTAAGGTGGCATTCTTCAATTGGGTGGTTGCTCTAGGGAAAGTATTGACCACAGATAACCTTAGAAAACGTGGTTTATGTATAGCTGATTGGTGTGTCATGTGCAAGAAGGATGGTGAATCTGTAAATCATCTTTTTTTACATTGTGAGGTTGCAAAGTCTTTGTGGAATGAGGTTATCGGTTGGACAGGTTTATATTGGGTGGGTGATGCCTAAGGAAATTGTGGATCTCCTTGCATGTTGGCGTGGTTTTGAGGCAAGGAAATGTGCTGCTGCCAGATGGAGAATGATTCCATTGTGTTTAATGTGGTGTTTATGGTTGGAAATAAATGAGAGATGTTTTGAAGACAGCATTCTTTTGACTTCGTTATTTTTTCTTTTCTACTTTGAGTTTGTGGGCTAGGATCTTTGTAAAGAATGATGATAATGTACTGAATCTGTTTCTGTCATAGTTTCATGATTTCTAGCGTGTAGTAGGTATTTCCTTTGTATACTTCCCATGTACTTGGGCTGTGCCAATTCTTGATAATAAAATTCTTATTAATTATCAAAAAGAACTCCAGCTTCTACCATAAGCAAATTACTTAAATTAATAAGTACCATATGCAAATTACTCCATATATAGTGACACCTAAATATAAGATATCGATGCATTGCTGATGCAAAATTGAAGGCAATTTAAATTTCAGTAGGTTTCGAAAGCGACAGCAGAAAGGAGACTTGTTTTATGGCATTGCTTGAGGGCAAATAAATTCAACACATTGTTTGCCGATGATAAGGTATAGAAAAAAATTACCAAAATAAGAAGCCCACCCTAGAGGAAACAACTTCAAAAGAAAAAATCTTGCAGTTAAAGTTGTATAAAAGGATCTCAGTTTAAATGGAAAAAAAAACATACCCATACAACATTGCGTCCTCATAAAGAGCCTCCCTTATGACAGGTAGAGGAGGGCGTACTTCATCTCCATCATTTTGTCCAACATTTACATTTGCATTTCCAGTGTCACTTTCGGCATTACTGCGTCAATAAACAAAAGCAAAATAAAAAAGATAAATCCATTGAGTAAAATTTTATATTGACAATCAAAATATCAACATACTAAGTAAATATATCAACTTACCCAGTATTTTGTTCAGCCAAATAGTTGATACTTTCTTCAGGTCGAGAGTGTGACGTCGTAACCACAGGGGCGCCTTCACTACCCACAAAGAACAGCTGAATAGCTTCCTCAAGCTTCCAACCTGTGGCCTGTTCCCAAAAGACTCAACTATTGAGTTCCATATAAGGATTAACGCTTCTTTAATTAGAAGAAAACAAAGCACGGAAAACAATTTCAAAATAAGTAAAAAACTAGATAACCAAACTTACACATATTTCAAAAATAATCTCTATCAAGAGCTCAAAAAGGTCCTCAACTAAAAGGTTCCCAAAATGCTGTATTTAGTATTTACTCAACTCATCATTATCCCTCAGTAATTACGTTTACTCTATAATTGTTTTAGAAACTAATTAAAAGTTAAACATATATTCTTTGCCAGTCTATTCTATATAAAGAGAAGGTCATATCCCTGTCAACTCGCTATAACAATAAGCTTCTTTATCTCATGCCTCCATAAAGCCCTTTCCACTCTGCTCCACCATGAATGGATATATACCGGCCAGTAAACCCAGTTAATAGCTACTACAAGCAGCCACCCAAAGATTGAGAATCTTGAGGAAAACATCCCTAAGCGCTCCCGGTCAGAATATAAAAGTGAAAAATTCAAAGCTTCATTCGCACCAGACTCTACGCCAACAAAACCACCGGAATGCTAAAAGCCCAAATAGCTCAGCTAATCTCCACGTCCTACTGATTATCAATTTTTTTGTTCTCAGAATATGAAAATCAGATAACAGTAATGCTTATACAAATTCACAATACAAACATCAAAATCACATAACGCCACCCTCAAATCTACCATTAGCGACCCAAAAAGATACAAGCTTTCACACACCAAACAAATGACCCCCTTCCCCTGAAATGCCCACATCTTTCCAATCCTAAAATAAGCAACAGATCAGAAATCTAAACAGAAAAGAAAAAATATACAGATTCACTCCCAAAGTACCAAAGTTGCAAGCTTTATCACAAAGATAAAATCGCAACCTGCAAGAACTGTCGTGCGGTGTCGGCGGTCTGGCCTACGGCGATCTCTAAAAAAGACGACACCATGTTCTGCTTGTCAGCTGAGAGCACTCCCTCCATAACTCCCTTTTTTTTCAACAGTCCTGAGCTTTCGGTTTAGGGTTTCAGAATGTCAAAAACGTTGGCATAGTCCTTGAGGTGCTCGGCCCTAGGGAACAATGAAAGGCGTTTTTCTGATTTTCTACGATATTAACCGAGAACGTTGTATAAGGGGGGGCTGTTTGGGAGTACGGAGAGGGCTTGTGAGGGAGTGAATAGTTGTGGTTCACTGGTTTTTAGACTCCTACTCAACGTTGGGTTAACCTTGTTTCTTGGGTGAACGATGCCCACTCGGAAAAGACTTTGATCAATTGCCAAAAACAAAATGTGAAATTATTTGTATGGTATGCAAATTTTGCATATCAATTTTTAAAAATTGAATAAATTTAAGAGTCATGAAAAACTCATTCTAATGGTAAATCATTTTTGTACTAGTTGTTATTGAAGCTAACTCCACTTTTTTAATAGAAGTCTCATACACTTCCACACTTTGAGATTATATTTAATATTATTCGAGAAAATAATTCATATCAATTTGATTTATCTATTCTAGGTGTGTAACTAGTTTGATTTTAGACAAATTTTAAAATTGAAGCGATATACACTAATTTTGAAAACTTAAGAACTAATACAAAGTGATTCATCATCGAAATTGAAACTTTCAATCTTTTCGATTTCGGTCCAGTCAAGTTAGATTTTTCCAGTTTACCATTTACACATGTGATATTACATAAGTTGAGACTTGAGAGCCAATACCTCTGCTTGTTCTCCTCAAAAGTAAGTTCATATTAATTATTTAATATTAATGTTCATGTTTAAGATTAAAATTTATATATTATATCAAATGTTATATTAAAAATTATAAAATTGATTTTATCTTATATCAAATGTTATATTAAAATTTATAAGATTAATAGACATGAATAATAAGATTAAATTTTTATATTATATTAATTAGCAATTTAGCATATAATATATAAAATATAATATAAAAATATTATACAAAATTAAAATATATATACTAATCCGATTTGGTTCAAACTGGTTTTCAGAATATGAAAATCGATACTAAATCAGTTTTGATCCAGTTTTGATTTTTAAGAATTGATATCAAACTGGACTGATTCAGAACTTATTTGTACATGAGAAATGTAACGAACCGACCCAATATTATTAAGGATAAATTATGGATAACTTCATTGGGCCTAAAATTAGATTAATGGGCCAATTATTTTAGATGCCCAATTGAGTTTTTGAGTATTTTTTAAAATAGACCATGGGCCTAAGATTTTTTTATTTTGGCAAATATCGATTTTGTTATAGGGCTTGCCATGTTATAATATTTTTAAACTGGAAATTTTTATGTATGGAGAATTTTTCTGGAACATATTGGATTATTTGAGGGGTTGAGTCAAATGCCAAAAACTCAAACCAAAACCCCATGCAACACACATCTCCCACTTAGCCAGATTATTATTTTAGACTTCTATCTTCATTAAGAATCCTAAACCATACCAAATACTATAATCCCCATGACTCCACTCCCATGCACATGCACGTCTCTCTCTTTCCTTTCTCTAGGGTGCTACCATCACCCCTATATATACACAGAGAAACTGCCCAACCCACATCCATCTTCCACAAACTACATCGTGAGCTATCTCACGTCTATCCAACAATACCATGTTGCTCCCCAACCCCATGAAACCATCGAGAGACCACGTACGCCAGCCAACGCATAACAGTTAGCCCACTACCCAGCCAAACGGAAACCATCAATATACAAGAAGCCACAGCTTCCTCCTGCAAACCGCTAGCCCACTACATCCGATCCCACGCCAGAACTTTTCCACATCCACCGTGAACAACCATAAAACAGCCACCAGGAAACTCTAGCAACCACAACAACGCGATCGCAGAAAACCACTAAAGGGTAGCCACTGCCCAGCTCCACACATGGCAACCACCTGCACAAAGAAGTAACGTAAGCAACTTTGTTTTGCTGCTAAAAAATAGAGCAGGTTTGGAGCACTCGGAGACCACGTAACCCAGGCTTTTCCATTGTCGAACCGCCACCATCCGTCAGAGACAACCCAATTCCGACCATCTCCATCACCGTCAGCAGCGCTGTAAGTCACCAACGCACACATAATCTCCCTCTGCTCCTCCTGACGTAAAGCTTTCTCCCTCACGCTATGTTTGCTTCTCCTGTAATCTCTCTCTCCCTGTCTCAAGCTTTCGATTTCTCTCTATCTCTCCATCCTTGAGCCACCGAGGAACCACCCAACTCCGCCGTTCAGCACCACCATGCTCGAAAGCCACGGCCATTGTCTCTCGTATAACTTTGTAAGCCTCCTCTGAATGCATGAAACCGTAGAATAAATTGTTAAGTGGGTTAGTTAATTACAAAAATGCCCTACCTTTTTAAAGATTAACAGTTGTGAATAATTTGTTTGGAAGACTTTAGATTTAGAAAATATAGGATATTTTAGTAATTTAGATTTTAAATAAAGTTAAAAATTTAATTAGAAATTTATGCAAATTACGTATTTATTATGGGCGACCGATTACATGCCGAAAATAGTATATTAGTGCTGCAAGGTAAGTAGCATGGTCATACCCTTACACATATGTACGGTAAACTGCTTGTCTTTTATAAAAATATTATGCATTTACACCCTCCATTGGAAGTCTCTTTTTTTTTACGTACCCAAGACATGATAAAATTATGAAAATTTATGATTTTATGTAAAAAATTATGCATCAAGTTATTTATGAAAATTCATGATTTTATGAAAGGAGTTATGCATCAAAAGATTTATGAAAATTTATGATTTTATGTGAGAGTTATGCATTAAAATAATTTATGAAAAGCCATACATGATTTTATTGGAAGATTTATGCATTAAAGTATTAATGAAAAATTATGATTTTATGTGAGGAGTCATGTATCACGACATGTTATAAAAAGAATGCGATTTCATTTAAAATCTATGATATAATATGACAAGATATGACAAGTATGTATGCGATTTCTTTTGAAATCTATGATATGACAAGTATGCAAGTATAATTATGATGAAATATGAATGATAAGATATGTAACGGCATATGTTATGATATGAAGACGGTACCTATGTTATGGGCATATTGCATTGCCAGGTCGTACATGCTGGTAGTGCACCCAATATGTCTTCCTTATGTATGGATTCCACAACCCGCGATCACGGGCGGAATCGGAATCTACTTAGATTCGCTAACCCTAACTCACGGGAGTCAACAGTGAATAACGACCTATGACAAGTGAAAGATAAGTTAATGTTCATGTTCATGTTATTTACGTATGTATTTATGAGTATGCACGTTTTTCAAGAAACTTTATGTTTATTATGTTTACTGTATAATGTGTTGCTTATTGAGTATTCGACTCATTTTAGTTTATTTTCATGTTTTTAAACCACCCCAAGTGATGACATTTATAAGGATGAGACTGCAGGACATGACTTGACCTTAGGAGGCGAGACAGAGGCCTAGACAGATTTTGCTATAATTAGTTTTATGGTTTAAAGTTTAAATATATTATTCTGATAAGCACATGAGACTTTCATATATATATTTTTTATAAGTACTTCCACAGACTCTATTTTAGATTTTAGGTATTTAATAAAATTTATTTTATTTATGGAATCTTTCGCATCTGATGAGTTATTAAAAGGAATTTTTTTTTTTAATTCAAGTTTAGTAGTAGCACACTGGCTCTCCAAAAATTTTAAAATGTCTTTATTGGGGAGCGGAGTGTTACAAGAAATTGTCATGTGCATTAGCAAGCTACAACCAATTAACTTAAGGAAGTTAATCATCATATTTGAGCCCTTAACTAGGGTTGATTCCCTTGCTAATACCCCTATGATACACCTAATCAAGCAAGTATTCTAGGATACACAATTATCTTGTGACAACCAAGACTTTTTAGGTTTTTGTGTAATTTTTTTTTTCTTTTACATAAGCCCAAGAGAGTTTCGGCTTCTTAAGAAATTAGGGTTTTGAAGCCTAAAAGAACTAAGGCTCACGCCCAACATAAATTCTAGCATATCACTTGTCATCCAATAGAGTTATATCTAGGACTTAATGAATCTAGATGGAAATAAGAAAGTGAGGTAAGAAGGATCTAGGGTTTGGCTTCCACGCCTACCATAGGGGATTAGTTATTTCTTGCCATGTGTCATACATGCATGAAGATGTTTGCTTGTAGGAAGAAGCTTTTTGACACATGTTACTATGGGAAAGAGATTCTAGAAGGGAATAATTAGGTTATGGAAAAATGGAACCTAGAGAAGGCCAAAAGGCCATGGACGACAACCATGGAGAAATGAGGTTTGCTTTTTGCCATGTGTCATACATGCATAAAAGTAGGTAAAAAGTTGTCTCAGGAAAGGGCAAAATAAACGTTGGAAGAAAGGCTTACATACCTAGGGCTTCTAGAAGGAAAATCTTGTGTAAGAACACCTTGAGGTGGACGATTAAGGCAAGGTTCTTTGCGCAAAAAGGAACCAATCACATGTTTGTCCAAAAGTGTGGTGAAAGAATATCTCCTAGAGAAGAGAGGGTTCGGCAACCCATGCACACACACACTCCTCACATGCCACTTGGCACTCATGTAAGAGATTGAGGAATATTTAAGTTTGATAAAAGACCTTATAGTCACAAGATACATTAAACCAAAACATTAAATTGAGGGCAAAAGAGAAAGGAGGCTTCAGTTTTGGAGGAAGAAGGCGCCACATGTACAAAAGGTGCTTTTGGTTTCCAATACAATGTAATGATGAGCTAGAGGAAGAGGTCATAGGGTTACACTCTACTTGGCATACATGAGCTTGGCTATGCAAGAAGCTTTTTGTGTCTATAAAAAGGAAAGGAGCCAAAAACCCTAGGACCTTTAGTCACTTTGTGCATTGTTCTTGATATATTCGGCCATCACCATTCTTTCCAATTTTCTATCATTTTCTCACCATTCAAACACTCTCCAAAATATTTTATTCTCATCCAAACATGCTTTCAAGGATAAGCAAAGTGAAAAGATACTTCCAAGAGGAGAGTCTAGAAGGTATGAAGCCAACTTTTCCCTTACTACACACACACGCAAGGATTGAAAGGAGGTGAAGTTTCGGTTTTGGTGAGTCCATCAAGAACTCATGCTCTCACGCACACTTGAGCTAGAAGAGTTAGTTCATATACTTTTGGAGATTTTCATATGAATCTACATTTTCACACACACAGTTAGGTTAGGATTTCTTCAAGGGATGTGGATTAAACCCTACTTGTTTCAAAGTTCATAGGTATGGTATTTTTGGAATTGAAGGCCATGGCTCTTATATTTCTATGAGCTAGGATTCTTGTTGAAGTTAAGTTTCAGATTCAAGGAAGAGGGGTCTGAAAGTTTGAAGTCTTTTTCTTGGAAAAAGATATAAAGAGCACTATGTTGGCATAAAAAATATCTGCAAATGCACATAATTGTAACAAGTAGTAAAGTGTTTTTAAAGAAAATGAATGTCGAACTCATAGGGAATAATTATGCTATTGAGTATTGAAATTGACTAAATTAATTACTATTTGGAAAACTGAAATTTGAAGAATGGATTATCTAACTTAAACTGAAGAAAAGAACATTAAAATTAAGATTTTAAAGATAATAAGAATAAATCTAAAGCGTATAATTTCATCTAGCAAATTCCACACAATTTATTCTTGCTTATTATATAATTTTAATTATCCCAAATTGATGATAAAAATCCCTTAACTATTCAATATTTTCTCTTGAACAATACTAAAAATATCTCCAACTAATAACTCCATAGCTCTATGTGAATTTAACTAATTGGAGACTCATTAAGTTCTTTGAATTTTTCTTGAAAATCACATTAATCGCGCTAAAATATCTCTACTTTCACTCAATTAATGATGCTTAATCCTAAAATTTTAATCACAAATCACTTATCGGTCTCATTGCAATTCAATATATTGAGCAATAATTAGCTAGAAAATTGCAAGTATTAAGAATAAGGAATAAACACTCAATTATGGAAATATTGAAAATTAAATAATTTAGAATATAAATTGTGTGTTCAATACTAGACTACAACAAAGATCTAGAAAATAAAATTATTTTATAATGAAATTGAAAAGAATAAGAATAAAACTAGTGTTCTTCGTTGGAGTCGGTTGATGAAGCATTCGGCTCTCACATCTGCCCTCCAGATCCACCTTCTCGAAAGAAACTTAAAGAATAAAGTCTGAAATATTATACTATGAAACTCAGACATCTAACTCAGACATCTAACTTAGACTTCCCTCTATTCATCCCACAAGACGGGATTAAATAGATGTCAAAACTTAAATCCGGAAACAAGATAAATGCTGCTACAATTTAGCCTAAAGATTTGGAAAATAATTTTTAAAGATAAATGTTAACATAAAAGAAATATCCCGAGAATAACGCGATTATCTAAAATTGAAGTTTTAGTGATATGCGGCTTGAATTGCAGAGCTTGGGAGGATTTGGTGGTCAGCAGATTAATTGCGGAACTCGAAAGGGTCCCACCTGGTAGATGCCGTGTGCGCTGAAATGAATGGGCGTGGAGGTCACAAAGACCACACTGCCCTCTCCAAACTAATGGACCAATGCTCGAACGTAACGGGTATAACGTTCGGACGTTAGTTCGATTGTTCACAAAGAAGAGTTCGAATGCACGTGCTACGTTCGAAGGTTTGTTCGATCGTTAATCGTTTAAACATTTGGACATTTTGTTCGTTTCAGGGTGAGTACGTTTGAACATTGACAAATATGTTCCAACGTTATGTTATAATGTGAACCTGTAGTTCACTGATTGCCAAACCATTTCAAACGTTTGTTCGAATGTGAACCAATGTTCGAACTTTTTTTATTTACATTCAAACGTATAGATCAGAAATACTAATTTTTTAAAATTAAAAAACAAACCAATTGTATCATATTACACATCATCATTTAACAACTAACAATATCTTATAAGTTTTAAAATTAGATATTAAAAGTTATATACACTGATAAAATTGATAAAATTCATTTCTACTTTCCTCGCCCACTGCGATTCTATTGCAATGACATAATATGCTCCATTTGCACCATTATCTCCCGTTGCACTTGCTCTTGGATTTCACTACATATTCTTTCCTCCTGGTCTCTCTGTTGGCTCTGTAAACGTGTCTCTAAATGAGACTGTCGCTCTAAGAGGGACTCCAACTCTTGCTGCCTCGACCTTATATACTCATTCTCGCGCTATACAACTTCTAAATTTTTTATAAGATTATTAATTTGTGAAGTCGATGAGGTTGAAGAGGATGAACCGGAATGCTTGAAAGATCATCCCAAACCTCTTGCCATACTAGACTTGGGCCCGAGCACTTACGTGAATACGTCTATGTCACTTGGAGAGGATTCCCCAAAAGCTGATTGTATCTCTATCATTTTTTCCTGTAATTTGAAAGAAAACACACAATAAGTAACTTATTAAAAGAAATACAAATAAAAAATAAATTATTCAGATGTTGCATAATTTATTTAACAAAATTAACGCCACTTACATAATTATCTGTAGCGGCAGGATCCATCCACTCACTACGCTCATTAGTGTGAGCAGCAGCATAGACATGAATGAGGGAAAAGCTTTCAGAATCATCACGTTTCTAATAAAGTGACATTATAAGCAATTTTAACAAGATAATGTTAGTAATTAAATAAAAAAATACCAGAAAAATAATGAATTCTATAATTTATTAATTATCATTTTATCAGCAAGATGGTGAAATGACATTGAACTGGCACGATGATGGACAGTTAGAGCGGATTTATTCTATGCATTTATAGAACTTAAGTGCTATAAAATTAATTAAGAATATTAATTGTAATATATATACATATAATAGATAGGCCAAATATAAATGCAAATAATTAAAGGATATAAATCTAGAATACTTGATAATTTAGAATTGCGAAAAGATCACAATACTTTCTCCAATCGTCTAACTTTATCTACTGGAAAGGGACTGCGCAGCCTCTTCCAACGTCTCAAACTTCTTGAAGTGGTCATGACATTGTCCCTTGTGACGTCGGAATAGTGTAGCCAACAACTCATTCACAGTTCATGAATCCTCGTTATGGCCAAAGTCGAGATTGAATTCATTCTAATAAGTGAATACATCAAAAATATGATATACTAATCTAAGTAAAAAAAATGTACTCTCAAAGTAAACTCACCAGCACACGACTCCGAATGTGCTCCTTAATCTCATTCGGAACATCTTGCCATGATCGCACATAAAATAGAGCATAACCTTGGACTATTGTGCCAATATAGGAGAAAAGTGTTGATGCACTATCATCCACTCCTCTAATGTAATTATCAGGAATGGTAACCTTAAATTTTCCGTGCCATCTATTTTTCTCAAGAGAAATGCCACGTGTATAGCTATGACCGCGACGAGCAGATGCATCAACTAATAGATAATAATATAATTGTAGTTATATAGTTATTGAAACAAAAGTATTAATATATAATTAATTATCAACGACATTTTCTTACTGGTAGGTGTCAACTGGCTGTCGTTCTCTTGCATGTTAACTTGATTTTCAGAAGTGAATTCCTTTGGTAGGGAGTCCTCAACGAGTTCGAGACTTAGACTTGGCGGAAGAGGCACATTTCTTCGTAGTCATTTTGGCAGCATCATTTAAGCATGATTAATATGATAAAGAAACTTAATTAGAAGAAATTATGAAAAGAATAATATTCTATAATCACTTATATGAATAAAATATTTAGTACTTTTATTCTTCATCTTCAGATTTATTTTTCATTCTTGTTTCAGAATCTTCTTCAATAACATCTTCGTCATCATCATCAACATCTTCTTCATCCTCCTTATCCACTTCCTCTCCAGATTCTTTTTCGTCTTCTTCTTCTACTTCTTCCTCACTTACTTGAATTGGATGATTATTTAATACGGACGGGTGGGACATAATCTCTACACAAGGAGAGCAACTCGAGTGCACCGAGGTCAACAAACAAGTTAATACCCTCTCCATCTTCTTGGTAGGCCTCTACAATCAGAGTGTCATCTTCATCTTCACTATTCTCGTAATCCGCACTCGTTCATGCTTTATATATATTTCGAAAGACAATTTTTTGTACGACTCGCCAAGTCATCTCTCCACTATCTTCATCAGCGTTTTCATTGGATCAATTAAGTAATAGATTTGGGTAGCTTGACAAGCCAATATGAATGGATCATCTTTGAACTATTTTGATACAGTATTGACACTCGTAAAGTGATTATCGCCTAGATCCCACCAATCATATTTAAAGACATATGTTACAGACACACCTAGATATTTCAATCCGATAATATCACATATGACACCATAATAGTCAATATCATCTGTTTCATGACTCCCCTCAACCAACACACCACAGTTTTGAGTCTTTCTATTATGTTCACGGTCTAGAGTATGGAATCTATAACCTCAAACCCATGCATGCAGTGTATAGAAGTGCTCTATTTGAGGGATCACGGGTCAATGCATACAATTTAGGAGAAACTGATACGGGATCACGAGCCCGTTGTTCCAAAATCTATCGATTGAAATAGCATATACTTATTAAAAGCTACCCAGAGTTAGAAGTTTCAAAATCTAATATATACGTAATTTTAGTTCATACACGTTATTCAAACCATCCAGGAAATTCTGCCTCATGTCTTGCCTCTATATTCTCTACACCTTCCATCCTAAGTTTGTCCATGTACTCACTGTATATAAGTGTAAAAGAATATTATTTTGATTACAAAAGTTATAGTTAAACTTTTTTTTAACTAGAATTATTCGAAGCATGCAACGACAAGTTATCAATCTCCTGGCAATTATTTAGCACGTACCACCGAACTTTACCCAGCTCTCCAACAATTAAATCGTAACCCGTTTGTGCACCCAAGGGTCGTACATTCTAGAAAAACACTGATAGCTTACAAGGAGGCGGAGCAGTAAGATCAGCATTTCGTTCTTAACGATTAAATCGTATCTCAACACCATGAAAATATAGAGAGCAAAATGTTAACCATTCATCATATATATAGGCCTTTGCTATTGAACTCTTAGCTCTGGCTTTATTTCCAACAGTGTGCTTCAATCGACCCAAATATTTTTCAACTAGATACATCCAACGGAACTTTACCGGTCGACCCAGTAGTACCTGCTGGGGTAAATGTATATCTAAATGGACCATGACATCAAAAAATGATGTGGAAAGATCTGCTCGAATTTACATAGTATAGTAGCAATGCATTCTTCCATCTTCCACAACATATCTCGATTTACTACCTGAGAGCACAAATCCTTAAAAAATATACAGAGTTCGGATATGGCGACACGTACATTAGATGTCAGCTTCCCATGAATTTTCACTGGTAATAACTTCTACAAAAATATGTGACAGTCATGACTTTTCAATCCATTAAAGCATAAATCCATCCTTGCAACCATCTGTCAACTACCAATATTTAAAGCATAACCATATGTCAACTTCACACCTTCCAACCATTTGCAGAAGTCCATCCTCTCCTCCCTTGTCATCGTACAACATGCATGCGGCATGACCACCCTATTGCCTTCCACCCGCAAATGTAGATTATGTTTAATTTCCATTCTTTCAAGATTTATCCTCGTCTTGATAGTGTTTTTCGTCTTTTTGTTAATGTTCATCAATGTACCCAGTATATTATCACATATATTCTTCTCTATGTGCATTACATTCAAACTATGTCGCAATATGCGGGACGAACAATATGACAAGTAAAAAAAAAATACTACACTTTGTCTAATTCAATTCTGTTGCACCTTGTTTTCTCTTGTTCTTTCCCCGACCTTTGCCAAAATTGCTCGCTCTAACATGTACTAGTTATTCCACTATCTCTTCTCTAGACAACTCATTTGGTGCAATTTTATCCTCTACTTTCTCATCAAACTTAGCGCATTCTCTTCTTCATGCATGGTTTGTTGGTAGATAACGTCGATGACCTATGAAACACAACTTCTGAGAATATTTTAACCACTCACTAGGAGTTTCTTTATTACACTTTGGACACGCTAACTTCCCTTTAGTACTCCAACCGGAAAGATTTTCATATGCCAGAAAGTCATTTATCGCCCACATTACCGTAACATGCATCTGAAAAGATGTCGACGTGGATGCATCATAAGTTTTGACGTCTGTTTCCAATAACTCTTTCAACTCTTCAATCAACGGCTGCATGAATACATCAATGTCACTCCCAAGTCATCTCGAGCTGGGGATAAGTAAAGTTAACAAAAAGTTGGGTACCTTCATGCACCTCTATGGTGGAAGATTGTATAGAATTAACACTTAGGACCAAGTGCTATAACTTGTATTCATATTCTCAAAAAGGTTAAATTCATCGGTTGTGAGTCTCAATCGCACGTTCCTAGCTTCTATCCCAAACTTTGGGTATTGATCATCGAAAGATTAACACGCAAGTGAGTTAGCTGGGTGCCTCATATATGCGTCATTCTTAACTCTTTTCTCCTCGTGCCACATCATATCAGCAGTTGTTTTGTTACACATATATAGTCTTTGCAACCTAGGTCTCAAGGAAAAATGTCGCAACAACTTAACCAACACGTTTTTCTTATCCTTCCACATCAACTCTCCGCATACAGGACATGTTTGTTTCTTCTCATTCTCATTCCAGAACAAAACACAATCATTCTTGTATGCATGTATGGATTTGTACTCAAACTCTAATCCCTTTTTTAACTGTTTCGCTTCATTAAAGTTCTTTGGCAATGCAGACCATTCGAGAAGCACCTCGTTAAATAAGTCCAATACCATATTTATTACTTTCGTCGACATCCCACACAATGACTTAATGTGAAGTAACCACACAATAAACGACATTTTGGAATGTTTTGTACAGCTTGGATAAAGCTCATGTTTTGCGTCTTCTCACATTGCAGCGAAATTTTCAAAATCAATCCCTCAGCCACTTGAGGCATTGTCATCAACCTCATTCATAAACATCTCAGCTCTAATGTCACCCAACATCTTCTCCATCTCATTCCGCTCCTAATCATCATCCATGTGCCACAAATAATTCAGATGATCGAATAATGCATCCGCTGACTGTGCATACGGCTCACCATGCAGTACCCATCAGGTATACCCCGGATCCATACCGTTCACAAATATATGACTTTTAACTTCAATCAACCCTATCGCACACAAAGTTTTACACCCTTGACATTGACACTTAATGTAACCACGACTATCAGCTGAGGCCTGAGCAAAATCAATGAAAGTTCTTACTCCACGTGTATAGAGTGTGTAATTCTTTCTAAGTCTATTGCCTAAACACATCCAACTTTTGTCCATTTCTAAAAATATTTATCTATTAGTAAGACGTATATAGAAAATTCACATGCATGTTATGTTCCAATTCTCACTGCTTTTTTTATAAGGTAGTTGGTCTCATCCCATTCAAGATTATATTATCATATTTCACATATTCTGTCACTTTACTACTTTCCACTTCAGTAGAAATTTCAGCAGCATCTCCCCATAGTTCTCCAATTATACATGTTCACATAAAGGAATTGTGACTCTACGAACAGTATACCCGAAGAACAGTAGAGGAAGGCACTAAAACTTTATACTAAACGTGTTCAGTAGGAGTAACAAGAATGTGCAATACAGATAATATAATCTCAAATTGTCCACACTGGACAATTCAGGAATTAGTGAACACCTAAATGTACACTAATTCCTGAAATGGTCTAAGGTTATTTATGTAATGTCACACAATATTTCTAAAAAAACACATGAAATAATATTTCCATGTTGTTTGAATTAATAATGTCAAAGAAATAGTAGTGTTATATTGTTAAATTAGAGAAAGATGGAAGAATATGTTCACAAGTTTCTTGTCAGTAGACAACGAGGGAGAATGATTTTGAAGAAATGTCTAAATTTTAGTCTAATTACTTAACTGTCACAAACTCTCCGGCCTTGACGAAGAGATTTTGACAGTCAAACAATTTGACAAACATTTTTTTAAGATAATTCTCCCACGTTGTCTACAAGACAGGAAGCTTGTGAGCATATTCTTTCATTTCTCTCTAGTTTAACAATGTACCACCACTATTTCTTTGACATTGTTAATTTACAAAAAAATAATAATGATTGATCTCGGATTTTAATTCCTAAATTATAATTTTAATTGTTATTATATAATTTTAATTGTTACTATTCCTAAATTATCATTTTAATTGTTATTATATAATTGTTATTATAATTGATACTTATTTATTTCTTAATATTTATATTATAACTTAGTATAAGTTAATTTATTTTAATTACTTGCAAAAATAAGCACATATTAGTTATAATTAGTTATTATGTTTGAAATGTTTACTAATATTTGTATACTTAATTGAGTGAGTTATTTATTTATATAGACAATAAGTATATAATTTCTAATGAAGCATTTATTTGATCATTATTTATTTAATATTTATTTTACTTTAAATAAGTATATCTATTTATTCCAACTCTCTACTTATTTGGTGGGTTTAAGACTTTTTTCTAGAAGAGTATTTTACTTTCTTTATTTAAATATATATATATATATATATATATATATATATATATAAATTTAATAATATAATGATTTGGAAACTCACAATAGTAGGAATATTTAAGAAGTTGTTATTAATTATAGTTATTATATGTATATTATACTTTATATATAGTTAAGTTATTTACATATAAGTTGCATAATAATCATATTCTAATTAAACTAGTTTGAATATATTATATATACTTATTAAATATTAAATATTTATTCCCATATTAAATGTATATTAAATGTTTTTAATTTCAACTTAAATTAAGTTCCTAAACTTATAATTTTTTTAAGAAAGAACAAACTCAAAAAACATCAAAAAATATTATATAAAAAAATTCACATAAATTCATAAACTAAACACAATATATTTCTAACCATATAAACTTATTCAATAAAAACTCACAAACAATAATCACAATATTTCAAATCCATAACACAATATTCTTACAACAATATTTCTAAACATATTAATTCATCAATAAACACCATAAACTCACAAAATATTCACAAAATTTATAAACAATAATCACAATATTTCAAATCTATATCACAACATATTCACAATATTCCCACAACAATATTTCTAAACATATTAATTCATCAATAAACACCATAAACTCACAAAATATTCATAAAATTCACAAATAATAATCACAATATTTCAAGAATAAGCATAAACACAATACAATTTTCTATTTTAAGAGTAAGTATAAACACAACACAATATTTCTTTTTAATTCATCATATTACACAATCCATATCACAAAGATTTCCTTCTAATTCATCAATATAAATAATTTAATTCCTTATAATTCATCAATACCCAATTGATACATATTCACTATATATATACAGTCAAAATTCACTACTCAACTTACAATATTCTACTCATATCCATTCATCAAAATCCACAATCAACTCACATTATACACATCTCATATTCATCATTATCCACAATAAAATCACAACAAAATGACTTACCAAAACAACCAATCCTTTAAAAAAATACAACACTAGCTTGTTAGAGACATATATATATATATAAAAAATACAAAACAAATATCATAAAATTGCAAAAAAAGAAAAAAAAAAAGAGTTTTTCCTTACCAAAATCAATGGAAAGTTCCAAAATATTAACCCTCTCTCACTCTACTCTCCCTCACTCTAACCCTCTTTCAGTCTAACTCTCTCTCTCTCTAACCCATGACCCTCTCTCACCCTCTCTCTCTCTCTCTCTCTAACCCATGACCCTCTCTCACCCTCTCTCTCTCTCTCTTTCACACACGGGGGAAGTAGCAAAAATGACTCTGCTTCCAACCGTGTATGTATTCATGCAAAAAACATTTCATTTGATGAAAGGTTTTAACGTTTAAGTTGTACGTTTGAACGTTAACATATCCCGCCCGATTTTCAGATGAAACGTTAGAATGTTCTTCTCATCCCGCTCAATTTTCAGCTGAAACGTTCGAACATTACTTCTCATGACAGAGCTTGAATTCGAGCAGGAAATTTCCTGTCCAAATTTTTTTTTATGTTTGAATGTATATAATTTAACGTTCGAACGTTTATAAATTTCCTCTCAAATTTCATCCATTCATGTTCAAACTTTAAATTAGAACGTTCGGACGTTTTAGCTCATCATAGAGCAAGGAAATCAAGCGAAAAATTTCCTTCCCAAAATTTTTCACATTTGAACATAAATAATGTACGTTTGAATGTGAAGGGAGGACATTATTCAATAGTTAGTATTCATTAATATTCTAGTTATATATATACTATAGTATATATATATATATATATATATATATATATATATCACACCATAATTATATTATATTATATAAAATACTATATACACCATATTATGACTAATATATAATATATTAATATAATATGTTATAGCTAATATTATAACTATTAAAGATTTTTTAATAGTTATTATTTTCTTGATTTATTTTTGAAAACATTATTCAATTTTTTTTTTTTTTTGTGTTGAAACCCAATTCAATGTTTGAAAACATTCAAACAGTAGTCTATTAGTGTATAGTATTAGTATATATCTAATAGTATTAGGATAAGTACTAATTAGTATATTTATTAATATATATAGTATTAGTATATACAATAACATACAAATATACTAGTTATTATTATATTAGACTATAATATATATAATACTTAATATATTATGTTATATATTATAACATTATACAGTATAATATATTAGTATAGTATTATTTTAATATTATATGTTATATAATATTACTTTACTATACTACTAGTATCCCTATAGAACCTAATAACATCAATCAAGAATATTACAATATAATAGATATAGAAAGGAATTTATAAGATTGGACCATTCCTAATGTTCCAAAAAATCAAATATATAAATATTCTACTTTTTCTTCTAAATTATCATTTATTACTAACTAAACAATTAAAACAGTAGAAAAACTGTTAGTTTAAATAATGATTATGAATCATTACAATTATTAACAAAGGAAGCTATCAAATATTACAAAGAATAAAAATATTCTTTCATACACATTGGATTAGTACAAGTAGCTATAAAACCACTTACTAAAAATGGGTTAAACACCTCAGTATTACTCTGTTTAAGAGATAGAGGACACTATAATTTTCATGATTCATTACTTGGAATGTTAGAATCAAACTTGTTCTATTGTCCAGTTTAATTTAATTGTTATCCCAATTATTCGCTTTCATTATTCGATACTAATATCTTACATGTTTTAATATTAAATATTAAAACAAACGGTTATCATATGATGAAAGGATCTCATCCTTTAATAGTATCATATAGGATCCATTATAAAATGATGAAAACAACATTAGAACCACAAGCTCTTATTACCAGTCCAAAAGGATATACATTATTATTACAATCTAGTACACAAAACTCTAGTGTACAAATTTCTAAAATAATTAATTGGAATCAAATTACTCTCCTTAATGAATGGAAATTAGAGAATATTACTCCATTATCTAAAATAGAAAATAATTCTAAAAATGATCTTGAATATATAGATAAAAAAACGGACGGAATAGTCCAAATTATCTTTCAACCTTTTAGAAGATCTATATCACGTTATTATTCTCCAACACTATCTAGTTATCTGACTCGTTCGAAAATGAGCAGCCAAAAGGCTATCCCAAGTGCAGGAGCGTGTCGCGTAGTAATTAGGAATAAATTCCTAGATCGTCTCCATAGGAAAAGTGTTAAAAATAAACTCGTGTAAAATGGTGGAATTATTTACAATGAGAAAATAAAAATAAAAAGTGATGATATGTACAATGGATGGAAGAGTGCAATGAAAAAGAAAATTTACTGGTCGTGAACCAGATTCATTTTTGGTTGTCTTTGAGTGTTGAGAAGCAGTGATGAAAAGTAAAGAAATTAAAGTGCAAGACAGTGAATTTAAATTGCTGAAATTTAAATAACTGAAATTTAAATGAGCAAGAAAATTAAATGACATAAAAATAAATTGCAGGAAATAAAAATCCAGAAAAATAAATGACAAGAATTAAAAGTGCAGAAATTAAAAGTGCAGAAAAATAAAGTGCAGTAATTTAAAGTGCAGAAAATTAAATTGCAGAAAAATAAATGACAGTAATTTAAAGTGCATAAATTTAAAGTGCATAAAATTAAATGACATAAATTGAAATAAAAAAAAATAAAAATAAAGTGGAGACTACAGATAAATGGGAAGACAGCTCGATAACACAGTTGGTCCATTAGGCTCTCAACTGCATCACCGAACTCCCTCACTTCATCTGCGCTGCCTCCTAAATTGAAAAACTACAGCTACTCTATTCTACAGCTACTGGGTGTCTAGCCTCTACCCAGACTCTACTGGGCGTCTAACATCTGCCACCTTTCTCTGTCTATCTTCAGGTCCTTATATAGCATTCAAAAACTACTGCGTTCACTTAGTCCGTGATCTCTTGTCTCCCACTTGAAATTGCGTTGTGTTTAGCTCATGTGTTGTTCCCCACATGCTGCTTTTCCATCTCGTGACCGAGTGGTTTTATTTCCTTGCTTTTTTTTTTTTCTTTCCTTTTGCTTTCCCAGCCTTGCGCCGAACTGAGTAGACTTGTTTATTTTTTTCTTTCTTCCTTGGCTTTCCTTGCACCTGCTTTACAGCCGAACTCCACTGCCGAATGATCTTTTCTTTTATTCTTCCTTTGCTTCCACTGCTTTCCAGCTTATCACATGCATACATTTCTTTTCTTTTCTTTCTTTTTTTCTGCTCTGTATGAACTGCTGCCCGTGGATCCTGCTGCATGCACCGAAACCGATCACATGCATCAAACTTCACTTTCTTTTTCTTTCATTCGGTTTCCTTTCTGCATGTGCATTGTTTGTTCTTTGCTCCCCATCGAACTCCAGCCGAAGCTGCACTGAATGGTTCACTTATTTCAAACTCGCGTGTTCTGTTTCAGAGGTATGAAAACAGAGGAAACCGTGCGGTTGTTTCGTGGTGGTGAAGAGGCTATGCTGCTGTCGGAGGTGGAGAGAAGGTGTAGTGGCGTTGGTGGCTTCGGAGAGTTGCTCATGGTGGCTTGGGCACGGCTGCGTAAAGCTTGGAACGGCATGCATGGCGTTGCATGCAGTCGGTCGAGAGGTTGAAGATGAATCAAAACGGCGTCGTTTGGTTTTCGATGAAAACGGCACGTCGTCGACCTCAAACGACAGCTTCAAGTTCCGTGTAAAACGACATGTCGTTTTTCCTAAACGACATGTCGTTTAGAACCTGTGCAGAAAAAAAAAATTAAATTAAATTAAAATAAAATAAAATTAGAAAAAGAAAATAATTAATTAAATAAAAATTAAATAAAAAACTAAACTAAAATAAAAAAGAAAAATGTGTTGTGCAAGTGAATAAATATTATTCAATTAAATCACAAGTTATAAAATTAAGCATAAACTATGTTTTTAATCAATTTAAATCATAACTTGGATTTAAGCTCTTAATCAATTTTTTCATCTAAAACAATAATAATAAAATAATAAAACAATTAAAAATATATTGGTCTTAAGTGTATAAAATATGCAATAATGCAGCTCAATCATTATCATACACCCTAATCTGTTCTTTCATCAAAATTTCACAATTTTGACAACAGACCCCAGAATCTAGACACACAGATTCGGGAAATTATTCCTGGAAATATTATTAATATTTCAGTATATACTGTTAATCATCCAGATAAGGCATCTACCTCTCATAACCTTGCAAAAAAACCTTCTTCTCCAACATATTCACAAGTAATTGGAGATGATGCCCAAATATACACCCTAAGTAAATAAGAATTTAAAATTAATAAAGAATATATAAAACAAGAGTATTTGAAGAAAGAAAATAATTAGAAAAGAGTAGCATTTTTCTCGACCTTTACAAAAATAGAAAGAGATTTATATTCAAGAAAAATATTATGAGTACTTAGAAGGAATACAAATTAATATACTTTTCTTTACATGGTTTGAAATTTATAAATCAAACCAATTATCAACTATAAGTAGGACTACTAATCAATGGATTAAAGAAGAAAATAATCAAATTGTTTATGAAGAAAACCCTCCTTTTGAAACCATTAAATTCAATCAAAGAAATACTCAAATATTGGCCTCACCAATAAAAAAATATAATAATTCAGTAGAAGTTAAAAGCACTGATAATATAATCCAACAAAACAATTATACCAATTTATATCTAAAAACCATGAGTAAACAATTAAAAAGAATTGAAGTTCAAATGTCTCCTATTAATCCTACTATTAAAGAAGTAAAAGAAACTCCTTTATTTATTCTCCATGAAATCTCATCTCATCTAAAAACTATTTTTTTTAAATAAAAATGATTTGTTAGAAAACTTAATCCCATCTCATTAATTTCTTTTTTGCAGAATTCTAATAATTCATTATTCATTTGGATTGGTCTGACCTTAGTCGGAATATTCTTTTCAGAAAATTCTTTTTCATAAGGTAATTCAACTATATGTTGTTTTCTATTCAAAAAAGCATTAGGCAGGTCAGAGTATACTTCTTTTTCTAATATAGTTTTAAAATTATCAATTTTTTGAGTCAGTAACAGATCTTTTAATTGTTCTTCAATCATTTTATATTTTAATTCTTGTTTTAAGAAACTTACTATTATACTAGTTATTATTATATTAGACTATAATATATATAATACTTAATATATATGTTATACTACTGTATTAGTAATACTATATAGTAATATATAGTAATAAAAATATCAATAAAATAACAATATAATCACCAATGGCTCTGATACCAAAGACATAAATCCCAGGTAATAAATAGCTACTAATAATAGCTTAATAATAATAATAGGCGGTATAACTAGCCATATGCATGAGACCATGTAAAACAAGCGGTATAACCGACTATATGTATGATAAAGTAAATAAGATAGAAAAGATATATAAAATCAACTTCATTAAAGACATAATACTTACAAGGAGATTAATTATCAAAAGAATTGGAAGTAGAATACATGAAGAAAGGAGGGTTGGTTTACAAAAGATAGATTTTGGAGAGTGAGGAAGACTAGAGAGATTTGGACGAGGGAAGAAGAGGCTTAAGATGAGAGTTTCTGAATGCCCTTCTTTCTTTACAGACTCCTTTATATAGACACTAAAATAGTATAGAACAGTAGTTCTAATAATATATGAACAGTATCAACACGTGAAGTGAGCAGTATATACAAAGTTATTTGTCGTTTTTCTTGGACAATAATCTCGAGCAGTGACAGTAATCTAACAGAAACAATATAGACAATAATATGAGGTGAATAGTATAGACGAAGTCTTTTGTTTTTATCCTTCTAAGGAGATAATATTTCTGATAACTTCCATCTGTCATGCTAACTAATTGAGAAAGTAGTAATCTTCTGGAATCACATAATCTGAGGGTCATAATTTGCTAATTAGATGTACTGGATGGTAAGGGGAGTAGCCTTGAGAAGGAGAGGCCAAGTTGCTTTGAGAAAGGGAGACCTGTTGAGAAGGAGAAGTCTATTGAACTAGTGATAATGCAGATTGTTGCAATGGAAATAATCTGACTTGATTTAGTGTGTTTGGATTCTGTGCGTCTTTTTCATACTGTCTGAGACTTGTGACATTGCCTCAGCTAATTTTTTCAAGTCTTTTTTTTTCCTGGTAATGGATGCTAATTGTACCTGAAATCTACTCCTCTGGACTAAGACTTCAGGGGCTTTGGTAATTTTAGAAAACATTTTTAATACATGATCATAATTGGAGATGTAGGTCAAGAACATTTTTAAGACATGATGTTCTTGAGAGAGGGATGAGATTTAAGAACATATTCTCATTTCATAATCCAATTTTATTTTATTTTGAGGAAGAAAAGAAGAAATGGTGAACAATAGTTTAATGCAGGTGGACAATCATTTTGTGAAGAAAAAACTCGAAGACTTTCTTGGAGAGGGAGATAAAGGAGAAGAGGTTTGGGTCCGTAATAGTTCCATCATAGAAAAATCATTTTGGGAGTGTCCTGATTTCTTGTAATTTGTTAAAGTAAAGGAATCACGAATGATGCAAATTTTTGTTTTGTTTCAAAAATAATTTTTGTAACATCCCGGATTTTAGTGTATTTTTAATGAAGAATTATTTTAAATTAATTTAAAAATTGATTCTCTTGTTTTAGAATTTTTGGAGTTTTAGAATATTATTTTAGAATATTTTAAGTTGTGAAAATTATTTTATTAGACTTTCTTATTGTTAATTATTGTTGTGAATTTAAATTGATCTTTAATTTAAGTTGGGTTGTTTATGTGTTTTAAAATTATTATTGTTTTAATTAAAGCATTTCACTGTGTTTGATTAATTTTAATTAGTGTTCTGCAATTTAATTTCCTTTTTATTTTAAATGATGTTTTGTTGGAGTTTAATAATTTACTTTAACTAGTTTTGAGTTTAAATTGATTTAATTATTTTACTGTTTTAAAAATAGTTATTTTGAGGATCAGTTGTGACCCAAAAGTTGTGAGGATTGGATCTCATTTCTTTTCCTCATATTTTCTTTTTTTTCCTTTCTTTTTCTCTCAGATCTCTCTCTCCCGCGTGCTCTCTCTCTCATCGCCCGACTCTCTCTCTCTCTCTCCTCTCTCACGTGATTCGGCCTTCAGCCACCTGCACCGCCGCTGGTCGGCGGTGGTCGACACCGCAGGCACCGTTCGGTCCCTCAGCCACCGGCGACCTCCCCCATAAATTTTCAGACCGCCTTGTACCGCCGTTAGCCGCCACGAACCGTTTGAACCCGCAGTGGTTTTTACTTCATTCCGCCGCCGTCCGGCCACCTCCAGCCACCATTTCTTCACCACTTCTTCACCGGCCCATTACAAAGCTTTTCCACCCAAACCCGGCCCCGATCCGTCGCCGGAGCCGGCCATACGAACCTCCTCTCCAAACCGAGTTTTCCGGCCTTAAACCGTCCATTTCCGCCGCCATTCACGGCCAACCTTTGACACCATTAGATTCCCCACCTTCCATAGGCCCTACCCTATCAATGTCAAGTCTTCGTTTGAACCCGTGTGAAATTTCAATTTCATTGTGTTTCGGCCACAGTGTTTTTACACTGTGACATTTGCTACTTTGGTGTTTTCCTTGTGCCTCGGATCCTCCTACAAATATTTTTAAAGCGCTATAAGTATTTCCTAAACAATTCTTTTGAGATTTAATTATATTTTTGCAATTAACTACTATATTTATATATTGTATCCTGGTTGGTTCCGGACTGAGTCCGAGGAGTTCGGGGGTGGATGGTTAGATCGGAATATTTGTTGTGTGATTTGTTGTGATTGGATTAATTGTTGGAGATTGGTTATGTTGTGGTTTGGAATTGGATATGGGTTATGTTGATTTGGTTTACTGCATATTGCACGCATGACATGTTTGTAAACTGAAAAATTGGATTTTTTGTGTATTGCATGCATGATCATGTGGTTTTTGTGTTGATTGGATTTTTGGGTGCGTGTGTATCACGACCCCAAGCCGATATGGGGCATTATCTCGGTGGAGCTCCTCTGGTCACTCTGGAGCGGAATATACTGAGTGACATCCCCTGGGTTGTCGCCAGGCGACAACGGAATCAGACGTTGGACGTGCCGACTCCGTGGCCCTTCTGCTGGCGGGGGCTAGAGCATGACCTGGCCACGAACGCACCGGGTGCGGAACTGGGCATCGCTTGTAAAGTAGCCAAGACATGCGGATTGTCCATAGGGGAGGCCATGGTGCATATGGTTTAATTGGAATAATTGGAAAAATTGGCTGTTTTATGAGAAAATAGCGTGAGTTGTTTTTGTGTGCCATTTTCTGGGAAAATGGTGGAAATATTTTTTATTAGAAATATTTTTGGGCCAAAAGAGATTTTTGGCGTGTGTTGCATTATTGCATATTGCATCATATGCATGCATAGTTAGTTGTTTAGATATATTTTTATCTCATGATTTGGTTAGGTTATAACTTACCTGTGGTACCATTTAATGGTACTGCAGACTTTGTTGATGATGCAGATGCCGAGCTTAAGGATTTGGCTCCGCCGGAGGAGTGATCTGGGATCACTCGTGCTGTTTTATTTTATCTTCAGACTTGTATTATTATTTTGGGATTTTGGCTTGTTTTTAAGATATTTGTATTTTTGGATATTTGTATTAAACAAAATTCTGGTACTAGATGACTTAATTACTATCCGCCGTGCTTTTAATTGTGCACTGTTTATTTGTTGCACACACTTGACACTTGTCGTTGGGATGCGTGACCGGGTTGTCATCATCCTGATGTCACGATTTTCAAGGCTTTTGTACGTGGGAGTCGGGGGCATCACATTTTTGTCCATACTTGCTAATAATCATAATATTACGGATCATAAGAATGAGAGAACTTTCTTATTAAATAGGATTTTTCCCCATTGTTTCAAATTGAGAACATGTTTAATGGTAACTTTATGAAATGTAATAATTGGAGATGTAGGTGAAGAATGTTGAATTTGAAGGGAGCAAGGGATCACAGAGAGAATAATTGAATCGGTGTCTATTAATATAAATTCATAAAAACATTAGGTTTTCTTAATTTTTTGTGAGATATAATATCAATCTGGTAAAATAAATGCATTAAGTAATTTTTGGGGGTCAGACATGTGTTAAATTTTAGATTCGATGGAAAAGATTGGGTGCTAGTGAAATTTAATGATAATAGGAGATGAAAAAGACTGAGATAATAATGGAGGATTAACAATTTGAGAATGGGAAGAAGAAGAAGAAACAACTTTGGAGTAAGTTGGTAATTTTGGATAAGTTAATGATAAGAATGAATTCTAAGATAGTCTAATATTTTGTGGTAATGTCCCTAACACTGTATATGATTTTGGAGTTGAAGAAGGACAAGGTGAAAGATAGGAAGGAGATGGTGGCCGAGCATAAGAAAATTTAGACTTTACTTTTGACTTTGAGGATGATATGATTTTCTTTGTAAGAATTCTCAGGATAAAAAATCAGGAAAAGAATTAGATTATCTTTTAATATGTTCAATATCAAAATAAAAAATATTTTTTTTTTTTTTTTTTTTAAAGAGTTAGGGTCACATGTCCAAGAGTGACCCCTCTCCAATTTTATTAATAACCCTCACTTGTGGCGGAGGAAAACCGTGGTAACAAAACAAGCATCTGGAGTACAAAATAAACCCAGAATGCAGAAAAGGGAAACAGCTAGAAAGAAAAGGACCACAAAAAGAACCCCAAACAAAGACCACCCAAACTTAAACAAAACGAATTGAAGGTAAACCAGAGTAATCCATTCGGATAAGACCACGCAAAGCTCGAGGAGTCTCCGTCAAATGCGAACAAATCAAATCACTACCAGAAGCCCCATGTTTGGCTAGCCAATCTGCAACTTTATTAGCCTCCCGATAAACATGATGAATCGAGCACGTCATAGAGTTCATAATGTCCATTATCTCCTCCCAAAAATCCTCCAAATACCACACCCCACATCTTTTACTTCTCCACCAGGCAATTACCATCATAGAGTCAAGTTCAATTTCTACATAATTTAAGGATAATGATTGACATACCTGGAGCCCATGGAGAAGAGCTAACAACTCAGCCCGATTATTAGAACCTGTACCAATGGACAAGGAAAAAGCATGAATTAGATGACCGTGATTATTTCTAATAACTCCACCTATACCTGAGGCCCCAGGATTACCCAAACTACTGCCATCTGTGTTCAGCTTAACCCATCCCACCGAAGGCCGTTGCCAAGCAACAACTTTGCAATGCCGGTTGGGGGTAAATTTGGCCGGACGTTCAAACCCTCAAGAACCTGTAAATCAAAGCTAGAAAGGTGAGAACTAGCATGAATATCACGACAAATAATATTTATCCACCGCCGAACAGAATGAATGATGTCAGAGGCAGATTCAAAGCGACCCTCCATACGCGCCAAACATCGTCGCCGCCAAATACGCCAAGTGATAATCACTGGCAGGATTCCCACAAGAATGCCAACTTGAGACGATAACTTTGCACGGCGAAACCAAATCCTCACCGAATCTTTCCAATTTTGTCCCATTGGGATCCCAAGGTTAGCCCCAAAATAACGCCAAACAGTTTTCGCAATATCACCTGCAAAAAGAACATGATTTTGGTCCTCATAATGACCGTTAGCACAACAATCACAACGGGAGGTAATAGGAATACCAATATGTCTAAGGTGGTGATCGACGCTAAGGGCCATAAACCAAGCTTTCCACATGTGGGTAGACATTTTGAGAGGAAGACTCTTATGCCATATCCAAGAATGTTCCTCAATAGTATCACCCCTAATACGTAAACAATCCCAAGCAGACTTAGTGGAGAAAAAACCATTATCATTATTGGTCCAAATCAGCACATCAATACCTGGTTTAGCCTTACCCAAATCCACTAAGATACCATCAAAGTGATTCGGTCCCACTAATTGAAGAATAAAGTCCATGTCCCATTCATTATTTAATTTGCAATCCTTTACCTGAAGATGAGGATGACCCATAATATGCATATCATTAACTAACGGACCGTTGTCCCGCCAGTTATCATACCAGAAAGAAACCAAACCCTTTTTAAGGCGCCACTTAGACTTATCCAAGATCAAAGGGAGTGAATTAGCAATCATTTTCCAGAACCTCGTACCTTTCATTGGATCAACTAAGACCCAAGGTATAGAACCCACATACTTACTCTTAAAAAAATTTGCCCATAAAGAATTACCTTGAATGAGATTCCATGCAAATCTAGCATGAAGGGCTTTTTGCATATCATCAAGATTCCTAAGAGCCAAACCACCTTCCTCCACGGGACGACAGATAGAATTCCAGGCCACCCATTTTTTCTTACCTTTTCCATTATGCTCCCCCCAGAAAAAAGTACTCATCATACGATGAATAGCATTAATAGTGGATTGCGGGACCTGAAGAACAGCAAAGAGATGAAGAGCCATACTAGAGAGTACATGTCGGAGTAGAATAAGACGACCACCCGCTGAAAGAAATCTCATCTTCCATCCCGATATTTTCTTTTGAATATTAGACACCATATCTTCCAGATGTACCTGTTTAAGACGACCCAAAATAATAGGCACACCCAGATATTTGAAAGGGAAAGATCCTTCTGAAAATCCAGTCTGCCGTAATAATAAGTTTTTACGCATGGAAGAGATATGCTTTGAGCAATAAATGGCAGATTTAGAGTGATTGATACATTGACCCGACCAGCGCTCATACTTATGAAGCACAGATAATATTTCCCTTATAGCGTTAGAGCTACCATTAGAAAAAAGCACAACATCATCAGCATACATAAGATGAGAAATAATGGGGGTACCTCGGGCCTGAGAGAATTGACCAAATTTTTGAGCCTGTACACTTTGCTTGATCAATCTTGAGAGAATTTCTTGAAGGATAATAAAGAGATAGGGAGAAAGAGGATCACCCTGTCGCAGTCCCCGGCCACTTTGAAAAAAACCTTTAATAGTGCCATTCATCATAATCGAAAACCAAGGAGTCGAGATGCATGTTTTGATAAGAGCACAAAAATCAGAGGAAAACCCAAAACAGCGAAGAACCTCCAGAAGAAAGAGCCAATCCACTCTATCATAAGCTTTAGCCATATCCAGTTTAATCATGATATTACCTCCATGTGCCTTCTTGTTGATAGAATGGACCATTTCCTGGGTGAGACTAATATTCTCAAAGATGCTTCGCCCTGGAATGAAAGCACCTTGTTCCCATGATATCATTTGAGAAAGGAAACCTGTCAACCGATTAACAATGATTTTGGAGCAAATTTTATAGAAAACCGAGCAAAGGCTTATAGGCCTAAACTTATCAAATCCAGAAGGTATGTCAACCTTTGGGATTAAAACAAGAAAGGAAGCAGTAAAAAATCTTGGAAGCTGCTTGGAATTAAAAAATTCAGTAATGGCTTCCAAGACATCCTCTTTCACAATATCCCAACAACTTTTGAAGAAACCCGAACCAAAACCATCAGGTCCCGGGAGCTATTAGAAGGAATAGAGGATAGAGCAGAGAAAACTTCATTCATAGAGGGAACTGTACATAACATCAAATTATCAGACTCAGAAATAATAGGAGAGATAAGAGCTGATAAATCAGGTAATAAACTAGCCGGCGTGCCCTGCAGAAAATTAGAAAAGAAATCCACGGCCCCCTGATGAATACTCTCTGGCGAATTAAACACCATACCATTCGAAGATTTCATTTCCACCACCCTTTTACGGCGTTTATTAGCCAGGCAGGCATGGAAGAACTTCGTGTTACGATCACCATCCATGTGCCATTTTAATTTAGACATTTGAGCCAACCTAGTATCTTCACGACGGACCCAATCCTCTAGTTCCGCCGAAGAAATTAAAAGCTCCCTTTCAGTATCATCATCCCAGTGTTGCTGCAATTTAATTTCAAGCTCTTCAATATGCTTTTCAAGAGAAGTAATATGCACATTAGTAAAACCGAAAACCTTTTTGTTCCATTCACGCAAGGCGACCTTAGTGTTCTTCAATTTAAAAACCAATTTAGTAAGACCCCGACCACCAACAGGAATAGACCACGCTTGTCGGACACACAGCAAAAAATGCGGATGATCCACCCACATTTGTTGAAAATGAAAAGGGGAAGGGCCATAAGAGAACGGATCCATCTTGAATTCAATAACCATAGGGGAATGATCAGACGTGGTGCGAGGAAGATAAGAGCAAACTGCATGAGAGAAATAATCGAGCATAGAGAAATCCATTAAAACCCGATCTAATCTCGCCCAAGATCTAGCAAGACCCAGCTGTCCATTACACCAAGAAAATTTATTACCCTTAGACCTCATTTCAACCAGACCACCTTGATGAATCCAGTTATTAAAATCTTCCATCGCCACATTAGAACGAGGTGCACCACCTCTCCGTTCTGAATTATTCCTGATAATATTAAAATCCCCAGCAAAAAGACAAGGTTCGGGACCCATAACCTGGGAACTAAGATCCTCCCATAACATTTTCCTCTCATACATACTGCATTTAGCATAGATAATAGTACACAAAAATTTATAGGACCCCATGTTAACACGAAGAGAAATAAATTGCAAATTAGTCCGCATCACTTGAATATCAAGAGTCTTGTCCCAGAAAATCCAGATTTTACCACCATCCACAATATTCGAAATAAAAAAATCAAAATTTAAGTAATGTTGTAAATGAATGGCTTTATCCAGAGCTTGAAAAGGTTCCAAAACCGCAACCAGCTTAGGCTTAAACTGACAAACTAAATTCTTCAATCTACGACGAGAGGTACCAATACCACGGGCATTCCAAACAATAATGTGGCTCATAAAGATAAAGGAGTGGGACGGGTAATAACCCGACTTGAGCTTCGAACTTTCTCAAACTTTTTCTTTTGATATTTTTTCTTATGCGAGTTACCTGTAGAATCGGAATGGTAATCCTTGAATTGAGGGAGCACGTCTGGAAAGATATCAGTGTCAGGCTCAGAAACCACTTCTTCCAGATTATACTCATGATTTTCCTGTAGGCTACCGAATGGTAATCTTTGTTCAACAGCTTGACTAATATGATCTTCTTCCAGGTTAGTATTAAGAGCTGCCTCCAGCATCGGAATAAGTGGTTTGTCAACATTAAAAGAAAACTCTTTAGGATGGTTGGAAAGATTACCTGTATCCTCACTTAGCACTAGCGTTCCTCCTTCTCCAGAATCTGAGTGATTAACCCCCTGGACCGGGCTGAGGAAACGGTTAAAATTTGAACCGTAGTTTGGTCAGCAAGCTCTGTTTCAAGAGTCTGCTCACGAGAAGTATTCCCAGCAACTTCGCTTATCACAAGCACCCCTCCCTCATCATGTATATCAGCCTCCGTAAGAACATCCCTCTGTGCAGGAGATAAAGCAGTGATGGAAGGTTGTTCCGGAATAACAACCTGTTCCGCAGACTCTGTTTCAGGGGTGCCCACGATTTTGATCATCTCATCCCCCTGAATCTGACCAGCACGAGTATCACCCTTTATTGGTTCAACTTTCTTACCACCACGGTTGAAATCCTTGCCAACCCGACAGGTTTTCAGATTATGACCCTGAACTCTGCATTTTCCACAGTACGCGGGCAACGTTTCATAGTGCACCTCCTGTTTCCGACTAGTAGGCAAACCTGGGGCACCAATCCAGAAATAGGTAATCGGCTCCTTGGCTGCATCCATCTCCAAACAGAGTCTCGCTCCATCAGTTCGGGTAGCACAACGCGTGGGGTTGTCCCTCCGAATGAACCGGCCTATAGGAGCAGTAAATATTCGAAGAAAAGACTCTTGATAATAGTTGGGAGGTAATCCCGGAGCAAGATCCACACGGGAACATTAGAAGGTTCATGCTCTTCATTGAATTCTGGAGACCAATGAAAAGCACGGTATGCCACTCCATTTACTTCACAGGATTCCCGGAGAGAGCTTTCACAAAATCAGCTTCGGAAGCCATTCGAATAAATACATTACGCGGTATTTTCATGGAGGAAACCACCGGAGTAGAAGACAGTCCCCAGCGGCTGGAAATAAAAGCACGTATGGCGTCCAGGGAAGGCCTTTGTCGAAGGAACTTGATCACGATGGAGAACCGGAATGGTTCAGCAGATCTACTGATTTCTTCTTTGGAGAACTGAAAAAAGATCTCACCATCCATAATTTTTGGAGCACGCGGGGCTACAGAGATATCGGGAAGAGGCTGAGGGACCGCAGCAGCCATCTCAGCAAAGGTTTGACGGCCAGAAACGTGGCCATCCACGGCTGCCATGCAGCCTGAAGCAACCCAGGGGCCAAACGGAGAAGAAACACAGTAAAACCCTAGCAGAGCACGTAAAGGGTAGTTTCGTCCAGCAAAACACAAACCCTATTTTTATAAATAAATAGGGTTTATTTATAAATAAATAAACCCTATTTATAAATAAATATTTTTTATAAATAAAAAATATTTAATATAACTTGTCATCTAACAAATATCTGTTTAGCAGTTAAGTTTTTAACATTTTTAATCAAAACTTCATTGGTTGATTTACAATCTATTCTAAGTAAAAACTTTTAATTTAACAAATCATCTTGAAATTTAGAAATACATAATACAATAGCTAAAATTTATTTTTTAATAGTACTATAATTCTTTTGGGTAGGATTCTAACATCCTGAATGGAATCGAACAATCTGTTTAGAATCGTTTGATAATTTTTGTTTTCATAATTCCTCCATAACCAAGATCAGAGGTATCTGTTTCAACAATTTTAAAAGTACGAGGTGATTAGAGTCATAAATATGGTAATTACTTAAAGTGAGACTGATTACTCGTTTATTTTTTACAATTCCTCTCAACTTATTTTATCTCTTCTCATCTAATCATTACAACTTTTTCAAATTCTCATATAAAATAAAATAAACAATTCAACTTTTTCAAATCTTAAAACAAAAAATAATATTAAAAATATATATTTAAATAATATTTTATTCAACTTTTAATTTTAATCTCAACTCATCTGTGAAAACAAACGAGGCCTTAATCTGTTTTATAATATTTGTATATTTCTCTGTCCATGAAGGTGGGTTCTTTTTTAATCTTTTTAAATAATGGTTTGCATAATGGCCTGAGAGATTGATAAAAATCTACAACATAGTTGAGATTTCCCAGAAATCTTTGTAATGGTTTCTTATCTTTTATTTCATCCGAAAATTTATTAGAAAATTTTATTGCTCTACAAATTGGTGTAATAGTTCCTTGATAAATATCATGTCCAAAAAATTTAATTTTGTTTTGAAATAATTTTATTTTTGGTGATGAAACAACTAATCCATTTTATTTAATAATTTGAATAAAAGTATTTAAGTGTTTCCAATATTTTTCAACAGATGAAGAGAATATTAATACATCATCTATATAAACTATTGAAAAATGAGTAAAATGGATAAATATTTCGTTTATAATATTTTGAAATTCACTAGGGATGTACATTTTTTAATCCAAATGGTATAACATTCCATTCATAATATCCGAATGGGACTGTAAATACCGTTTTATACCGATATTTTTCAGCAATTTGAATTTTTCAAAACCCACTTTTCATGCCAAATTTTGAAAATACTATAGCATTATAAAAAACGAGATAACAAATCTTTCTTATTGGAGATTAGATATCTAATCCATTGTAATACTTTATTTAACGTTTTATAATTGATAATTAGCCGAGAGACTCATCTTTCTAATTATATCTGTTTTTTAGCATAAAAGGCAACACAGCTCCATAGTGACTTACTTTTCCTAATCAATCATTTTGTTAATAAATCATTAATTTCTTTTTTACAGAATTCTAATAATTCATTATTCATTTGGATTGGTCTAGCCTTGGTCGGAATATTCTTTTCAGAAAATTCTTTTTCATAACGTAATTCAACTATATGTTGTTTTCTATTCCGAAAGGCATTAGGCAGGTTAGAGCATACTTCTTTTTCAATTATAGTTTTAAAATTATTAATCTTTTGAGTCAGTAACAAATCTTTTAATTGTTTCTGAATCCTTTTATATTTTAATTCTTGTTTTAAGAAACTTATCTGTTTTTCTTTTCTCTTAATCCTTTTTTTGTTAAGAAAGTAGTTTTCTTCGTTAATGAAACTTCTTTTAAGGAGTTAATTTGATACAGGAGGAAATAAGCAATTAAATTAAATTTTTTGTCCAAGTATTTTAGTAGAAATTCATTCTTTTGTTACAAAGAAAGGTAAAATAATGTAAGGAATGGATTTTCCTAATATTATTTTGGTGTTAATATTTTTTTACTAAAATAAATGTTGTTTTAAAATAAATTCCATTATTACAAATATGTGCATTAGATAATTTATAATTTATGTTTAATTTTGTTCCATTACTTTGGGATAATGTCTCTTTTATTTTTTCAAAATATTTAGAAGGTATTAATCATTCTTGTATACAATTTAAATCTGCTCGTGTCTAATAGGGCAATTGTAGTAAAAGAAAATTCTTAATTAATAGAGACTGTTACTTCAGTATACCATTTCTGAAAATTTATCCTATCAAGGATATTAATAAAGTTGTCTGTTTCATTTTTAGTGACTATTGTTGAATAATCTCCCTGTTCTTTATTATGAGAATTGTTTTACATTTTTGTCTATTTTTAATAGTATTATTTCTAGTGGTAATTGTTCATTTGAAACTTCTATTTTAAGATTAGATATTTTCAAACTTCTAACTTCTTGTTTTATCTCATTAATTTCTTGTTGTAGATCTTGTATTGTAATTCCTTTTTTTTTTTCTATTTTAAATCTTGCTACTATCTTTGAAAAATTATAAGGTGCTAAAGAGGTTACTGAAGTGGTTTGATTATTAAAAGTATCTTTTAGTTTTTCTAAATAATCATTTCTTTCCTGTGGATCTTTAATTTTGTTTATTAATTCTAATAAATATCTTCTTGTTTTGAAAGTACATTTATGGTTTTATTATAGATACAATTATTTTTATTTAAACAATTGCAGATCTGTACTTCATCTTCTTCAGATTCACTATCAGAAGATTGTTCCGAAAAGTTTGATTCTTTTAATTGATAGATTTTTTCTTCTCCCGAAGAGCTTTCCTCTTCTTCTCTTGAATGTATTATAAAAATGCTTAATAATTTTTCTTTTAATGTTTTAGATATATCCAATTCATTAATCTATTGTTTGACCTTACAATTTGATTTATAATATCCAACTTTTCCATATTTATAATAAACAATTTGTTTTTTTTTCTTTTTATTAGTCTTTTTTGAATTTTTTTATTGGTTTATTATATATCTATTTATCTTTGTCTTTTTATAAGGTTTTTATATTTTCATTTTTTGTTAGAATAATTCTTATAAATTATTTTTTCATTTTTGTGTCTTCTTGAGGGAGCTACTAATGGAGTATAACCAAACTATTTACAAAAGGTACCTAATTCCTTTTTAGCAGATTTATTTTCTTTATCTATTTGCTTTTTAATATTAAATTATTACACATAATCAAACTAATTCTATTAATAGGAGTTATTATATCAACATATGTGAGATTAATAAAAACAATAGTACTATATGATTTTACTAATGATTCTCGTACCTTTTGGGTGAAGTAATATAGAAGTCTGGCTATGAACTTTTCATTTCAGTATGGCTGTTGACAGTCATTTCTGATCATAACTTTAGTTAAAAATACATCTTTATACCAACAAAAATTAGATAATTGAGGACATCTTAAATTAATTAGCAAATCACTAGTTCTTTCTTTAAATTGAACAAGATCACCAACGAAGTGTTTGGTTAATGCATATATTAAAGTATTTACAACATCTTCTCATAGTAGACCATCTTCTGTTTTAATTATTTACATATTTTCATCATATTTATATGCAGTTAATATTTTTATTCTTTGTTCATGTGAACGATAATGATCACACCAGCCTTTTAATTGGCCAGTAAAACCTGTAACAATAATATGGGTTACTTGGTGATCAGTTTTTCTATTACTTTTATAAATGTTAGCAACCATAATCATTTCTTAGAAATGATTTAATATTTCATACTCAGATAATTCATCTATATCTATTCATATAATACATCTGGTGCAAAAGCAGGTCTCGGATACCAATTATGAGTAATAGAGACATGATGTTTAGAATCTCTAGCTGAAAAACTATTAACTTGATCTCCTCTAATCTTATTTACTTGCAATTCTAAATTTTTAAATTTGATTTTCAATATTACTAATTTCAAAATCAGATAATACAGGCGAATCTGTTTTACTTAATACATTAATATAGGGTTGTTTGAGGTAGATGTTGTATTGGAAATGCTTAATTTTTCTAATTTATTAGAGATTTGTTCTAATAAATCATTTTTGTTTTTAGAAAAAATAGTTTAGATGAGATGAGATTTCATTGGGAATAAATAAAAGAGTTTCTTTTGTTTCTTTAATAGTAGGATTAATAGGTGATATTTGAGCTTTAATTCTTTCTAATTGTTTACTCATGGTTTTTAGATATAAATTGGTATAATTGTTTTGTTGGATTATATTATTAGTATTTTTAACTTCTACTAAGTTATTACATTTTTTTTTATTGATGAAGCCAATATTTGAGTATTTTTTTTTTATTGAATTTAATGGCTTCAAAAGGAGGGTATTCTTCATAATATAATTTGATTAATTTCTTCTTTAATCCTTTGATTCGTAGTTTTGTTTCATATTTTTGTAAAGGTATATTAATTTGTATTCCTTCTAAATACTCGTAATATTTTTCTTGAATCTAATCTCTTTCTATTTTTGTAAAAGTCAAGAAAAATGCTAGTATTTTTTGATTATTTTCCTCTTTCATATACTCTTGTTTGAGATATTTTTTATTAATTTTAAATTTTTTTTTACTTAGGGTGTATATTAGGCATCATCTCCAACTACTTGTGAATATGTTGGAGTTTCAAGATTATGAGAGGTGGATGCTTTATTCGGATGATTAACAATATATACTGATGTATCAATAATTTTTTCAGAAATAATTCTCTGAATCTCTATGTCTAGATTCTAAGATCTATTGTCAAAATTTTGAGATTTATTTCAAGAAATTGATGTAAGAAATAGATCTGAGTGTATGATAAACTAGAAGGTGCTGGAGAAGAATAATGTGATATAAGATCTTCTAAAGGGTTGAAAGGCAATTTGGACTGTTCCATTCATTTTTTGATCTATATATTCAAGATCGTCTCTAGAATTATTTTCTATCTTAGGTAATTGAGTAATATTTTCTAATTGCTATTCATTAGAGAGAGTAATTTGATTCCAATTAATTTGTTTAGAAATTTGTACACTAAAGTTTTGTGTACTAAATTGTAATAATAATGTATATTCTTTTGGACTGGTAATAAGAGTTTGTGGTTCTAATATTGTTTTCATCAGTTTATAATGGATCATATATACTACTGTTAAAGGATGTGATCCTTTGATCATATGATAACCGTTTGTTTTAATATTTAATATTAAAGCATGTAAGATATTTGTATTGAATAATGAAAGAGAATATTGGGGATGACAATTCAAATAAATTGGACCTTGGAACAAACTTGATTATACAATTCCAAGTAATGAATTATGAAAATTATAGTGTCTTCTATCTCTTAAACAAAGTAATACTGAAGTGTTCAATCCATTTCTAATGAGTGGTTTTATAGCTACTTGTACTAATCCAATGTGTATGAAAGAATATTTCTGTTCTTTGTGATGTTTGATAGCTTCCTTTATTAATAGTTGTAATGATTCATAGTCATTATTTAAACTAATAGTTTTTTCTACTATTTTAATAGTATAGTTAGTAAGAAATGATAATTTAGAAGAAAAAGTAGAATATTTATATATTTAAGTTTTTGGAACATTAGAACTTGTCCAATCTTGTAAATTTCTTTCTATATCTATTATACTGTAATCTTCTTAGTTTATTTTATAAGGTTCTATGGGGATACTAGTAGTGGATTCATTAGTTTTAAATAGAGAATTCATTGAGATAGGTTTTAAAACAAAGATTTCCAATATCCAAAGAGAAATAAGTAGATTAAGAACTTGAGGAAACACACACCAAGACAGACTACCTTAAAGCCTTCCAGCATGAATGGCCTGACCAACAGATTTTTCATAGCTTACCACACAAACCTCTCAATATACTTAATTTTTTTTTCTATGGGTTATCTTTGTAAAAATCTATAACAATGATTTTTTTTTTTTTTACAATGCAAGGATACTTAAATGATATCTTTTACTCTTAATTTTGTTTATTAAGAATTCGCGATGATTTTCACACTATTCTAATAACCATTTTCTTCTTTGATATAGAAGATAATTAGTTATCATTAACTCTTTATCTTGTTTCATTAATTCAAGTTTTTCCTTAAGATCTTTTATATCATTTATCAATATTTATAATTCAAGTCTTAGATTGTATTCCGTACATTTTATTTCATATAAATCTTGATAACTAGCACTATGAGCAAAACGATATTCCATAATTAAAATAGACAATAAAACAGCAAAATAAATATCAATAAAATAACATTATAATAACATTATAATTGCCAATGGCTCTGATACTAAAGATTTTGTATATCTTTTCTATCTTATTTACTTTTTCATGTATGATATGATTGGTTATATCGCATGTTTTACATGCTCTCATGTATATGGTTGGTTATATTGTTATTATATAACAATATAATAACATATAGTATTGTATACTATATAGTAATATTAATATTAATATTAGATAGCTAATCGAGAATTAGGATTGCTAATGGCCAAAACGTCATAATTAATAAAAATAACAATAATAATTTTATGAATATAATAATAATATCACATATTTATACTAAATTAGTTGATGTAATGTTATTTTGGACAACTTATTAAGAACATAGTATATTCTAAAATCTAATATCAATTATTGGGAATTAATTTTTACATTTTTAACAAATTTTGGAAATACTAAAATGTTAATATGAAACCTAATATTATTACTTATAGTTAATAAAAAAATAGTTTCATTAATATTTAATTCCATTATTTTATACTTTAATAATTTATCCAACATTATTAACAGTATTCTAGAAGCTTTAAAATTCTTAATAAATTGCTTTATTTAAAATTACTAATATGATGTACACATTTAGAAATAAAAATTATAGTATTAATTAACGAGGAATAAATTAATATATAATATAGACATTTGGCTATAATTAGTAAAACTAACAACAACAATATATTATATATAATATATAGCATTATATAGTGTATATATAATACTATATATATAGTATAGTATATATATTATATATATAATATAATATATATTATACAATATTAGATATAGTATGCTATATGTTATAGTATATATTATAATATATAACATATATTAATAATATAATATATTAATAATATATTTTGGAAATTCAATCGTGAAACGTTTGAATGTAATATTTTTCTCACGTTCCAATGTTTCCTTTCACATTCGAATGTTTTCAGAATGACGTTCGAATGTTTCGTGTATCTAAGCCAAAATCGAACAGAGAAACGTCATTTTCACCGTTCTCTCTCCACTGTTTGCATGCCACCACTAAACCGTCGCCACCGCCATCAAACCCTGCCACAACTATCGCAAAAAGGTAGGCATCCCTTTTTTATTCTCTTACATATTTTTTATTTAAGATTTAGTAGGAAATTGCCCCAAAACGAAGTTAGTGGTAACCAGATTTTCAACTCCATTTTCCAACCACCACGGGTTGCCATTGGCCAAATGGTCACCATAGAAAAGTTTCTTGAAGTGTATACTTCATTTCTATGGTAGCATTTCACCACTTAAAACCATGGTACGTGATTTTCGAGAATGGCTGAGTCGACTCAGCCATTTTGTGTTGTAACGTTCGAACATTTTGACAGAATGTTAGAATGTATGACAATTCAATTACATAGCCGTTATGTTGTCTACGTTTGAATGTATATTTTTTACATTCGAACATTACTTTTTATAGCATTTACGTCCAAACGTACTAACTTTTAATTTATTCGTCGTTATGCCTTCCATGTTCGAATGTGTATATTTTACATTTGAACATAAAACGCATATATTTGAACGTAAAACACATACGTTTAAACGTATAATATCCACATTTGAAAGTGTAAGGCATAACGTTCAAACGTACCCACATTTCAAAATTCTTAGCTGTTATGCCTCCTTAATGTTTGAACGTGGATATTATACGTTTGAACGTTAATTGTTATGTTTGAACATTAAACACATACCTGCGAACGTTTTATCTGAATGTTCAAACATATGTTTTACTATGTTCGAACATTAATGCATAGTTTAAAATTAATATGAAAGATGCATCAATAGTACTAATAATTTTTTTCTTTTCTATATTCAGGATATGACTCATCCTTTGCATGCCAGGAAATGGGGGAGGGAAAGAACCACTTAGAACACTATTCGGATTAGGCTCGTACTGTTATGATGGAGTGAGAGTTCTTGATCAATGAGTTCGACTAGCTCATATGGGAGCAGACGAACCTTAGAGATGTCTTCATTAGTAGAGGCTGGGGAAATATCTGCACATTGAGGGGGAAGGTATACCCCTCAATGGTTCAAGAGTTCTATATGGGGATGTGTTTCATGCTTCAGGACACATCCTCTCACACCGTGACTGTATGTGGTGTTTCATTTGAGATTTCACCGCATGTCATCACGTAGTTCCTCGGGATTCGTCGAGGAGTTGAGACATCGACTATAACTGACTCTCTAGCCGTGGTTCGCACATCTACATTTACACACGGTACACTCGATGCAAATGTAAGCACTTCTACATCATCTACTGGCCTAGTTGAGCCATCATTAGCCAGAGATGCAAACCAGTCAGAGGTTGAAGGTACTGATCGTGAGGCTTGGGATGATGATTGAGATGAGGATTTCTACATACTCATCGAAAGAGACCACACGCAGATCGAGAGGAAGAACGCCTTCAACCAAATACATTTGCTATCTTTCTTCTGCATGTTGTAGCTTATTGTTGCAACAAACCTAGATCCTGTGGCACATAAGACCACATTTAGTCAGATTTGGGCACAATTTTTTATACGAGTGGCACGTGGAGATCCCATCGATTTGCTACTGTACATCTTTGAGAGGATCTGTTATGAGGCGAGCATTGTCTCCACGGACAACCTTTCATACTGTGTCATCATCAGCCGGCTATTACTTGCTCAGAGAGTGCCACTCCAGCAGGAGGAGCGGGTCACAAATTAGATGAGCCCTCTCGACATGAGCATGCATCGATGTAGCATTTGATAGGCGATGGGGTATTCTCGACGACAGCCACCCTTGTAGCGGATCTAGTTCCTCCGACACAGCTCGAGCCTGGTGTGGGGAGTAGTAGTCAGCAGCAGACGAGTACATCTGCGGGAGATGCGCGGCCTACTTGGGTTGATGCGGTGATCTCATAGCTGACTGCGCATATCGATCGACAGATCGTGGTTGTAGAGGAGTCTGTCATTGAGATAGCC